>CAIGQZ010032409.1:12048337-12090642 GCA_903798205.1 Danio tinwini
ACTTCAACTTCTACTCAAGTCACTTTTTTGATAGAGCACTTGTACTTTTACTTAAGTCTGGGTCTCTTGTAATTTATACATCTCTGCCTATTTGGTAGGCATGGTGTATGACAAATTTGCAGTTGAAGTCATTCCTGCTCGAGCAAATGTCAAACATCATCAAATGCAAATCAGAAAACATCCAGATTTACCTCACCACGACAGCCCTAACCCCATCTTAAACTTTGCACTTTAACTGCATCTGGCTACAAATAATTAGCACTGATTCAGCAAGGTTCAGTAGTCATGTCAAAGCAGTAACTAAATCAGCGTACTATCATCTCAAAAACATTGCAAGAATTAGATGCTTTGTTCCCAGTGAGGACTTAAAGAAACGTGTTCATGCTTTTATCAGCAGAAGGGTGGATTACTGTAATGACTCCTCACTAGCCTTCCCAAAAAGACAGTCAGACTGTTGCAGCTCATCCAAAATGCTGCGGCCAGGATTCTAAACAGAAGCAGAACATCAGAGCACATCACACCTGTCCTCAGGTCTTTAACACTGGTTCCCAGTTACATTTAGGATAGATTTTCAATTATTACTACTTGTCTATAAATCATTAAATTGCCTAGGACCTCAATACATTACAGATATGCTCACTAAATACAAACAGATCCCTCGGATCATTAGGGTCAAGTAAATTAGAAATTTCAAGAGTTCATTAAAAAAAAAAAGCAGGTTGAATCTGCCTTCAGCTACTGTGCCCCTCGATGCTGGAATCAGATTCCAGAAATGATCAGATGTTCTCCAACATTAGGCACATTTAAATCAAGACTGAAAACACATCTGTTTAGCTGTGCCTGTACTGAATAAGCACTGTGCTACGTCCGACAGACCACACTGTCTTTCTTTTTTTTGTTCCTTTAAAACTTGGTTTAACACATTTGAATCTGTTTTTAATCATTTTTATTTTCTTGTTTCTTTTATTGTTGTTTATGCAAATACTTTGAATTACCATTGTGTATGAAATGTGCCATATAAATAAACTTGCCTTGCCTGAAGTTGTCTTTTTACAATGATCATACTGATAACATGATGTGCTCACTCTAGCAAGATAATATTAATAATATCTTGTAGTATGTGTTACGCTGTGGTCCTCAAATCTTGTAGTGTTTTAATTTGAGGAAATATAATCAGCGAAAATTCTCCTCATGTGCGTGCTGATTTCATTATCAGTTAGGATTTTAAAAATCCTGTAGTCCTGAGCTCAGCATTAAGGGACCACAAACCAAGCCGAACTCTTCGGTGAGACTTGACAAAGCAACCGACGCAGAACAACTTAGGCGAAATCTAGCCCCAAGTTGCCCAATGTTTCATCTGGTGACAAAAGAATGAGTGGCTCCAGACTGCAGAAGATGAATCCTGTTTATAATTAGTGGATTAGAGCTTTTGCAGTGTGGCTTGATCTGAACAAAGAGCCCCTTTCCAGCCCATGAGCTTTATATAAACTTGTTGTTTACAGATGCTGCTGACGGTCCAGACTGAGCCACTCAGAGCGGCGCAAATTCCCAAACATGCTGAGGAAGGAGATTCGGATGCTAATTAATCCGAGGCAGCGCAGTTGACTCTTTCACCTTTATAGCCCGGGCAATAGTAAACCAGCTCTCCTAAACCACATTGCTGCCTGTCGGCATCTCGCTAATTGCTTTATGCTGGAAATAGCCAGTACTCGGATGGAGAGCACTCAGCCATCCGGCACACAGAATAGCAGATGAATATAATCGTTCAGCATTGCATTATCCTTGAGGTATTTTACCAGAGGTCAATACCTGTTTTGAGTGATCCACTACACAGCGTCCTTGGTAGACCTAATAAATCTTAATTAAAGGCCACTGCGCTTTTGTGACCGACTATGGACTAATAATAGCAAAACACACACACAGACAAAGACGTATTTAAGAATCTATTTGTTGTAAAACCTTTATTTTGTATTTCACTATAATAGTATAATATTAAAAATAGTGCTATTGGTCAAAGGTTTGAAATATTAAATAAAGATTTGTTTTTAAGCCTTCAATGCTCATAAAGATAACCTATTCCATCAAAAACATACTAAAATTTGATATTGTGAAATAATAACATCAAGCTTTTGAAATGACAAGCTATAGCTTTTTGTAAGCTTAATATTACTATTAAACAAGTAGTAGTATTGAAGAGCCACTATTATGGGTTTTTAAAATGACCTTCCATGCAGCGTGTAACACAGCACTAAGTGAATAAAAACATCCAGCTGAGGTTTAAATCTGAAAGTGCAACTTGTTTTACAATCAAATAAATGAATCAAGTTGGTTCGGATATTTTGCCTGAGCGTGTTGATGTCGATATGGTACATTACCAAATATGTAGTACCGGATCCTGTAAAACGTGAACCCTTTCCCTTCAGACACAAGCTGAGCGCGGGGGATCATGGGACTGATCATGACATGAAGATAATGATCACTAACAGATGGAGATTTGGCTACGGGGAATAAAAGGTTAAAGTTCATTTTCACAACAATACCACAGTATAGCTAACCTAGTGCTGTGTTTGCTCCTGTCATTTTTCAGATTTTTAATACAATAACCTACACTTTAAAGGAAGGAGCAGCAGAGACTATTATGTATAGGACTTTGTCAGTAATTGTTGCAGTTCACATGGACCAGTTACTTCTTCCTCCGGATCATAACACATAAGTGTAATTGAAATGGTTGCCTCGTTTTGTGTAGTTTGCAAAATATGTAACGTTATTTAATTGTGTTGTAACTTGTAATTGCTCCATATGGCTTGTAATCATGTATCTAGTGGATCAGTGGATCATGGATCAGTGTTTGTACTGTATCTCTTAGGTTAAATCTTTATGGGGCTATTCACATATTGCATCCAAAACCACATTGAAAATGTGACGCGTGCTTCTTCCTTTATCGATTTCAATGCATTTCTGGACTCGTGATCCTCTGCCGTTTGCCTTTGCTATGACCAGCATCAGCTGTTCCTTATGTGCAGCGCAGCCAATTTTCAAAATAGTTCAACTTTTGACATGGTGTAGATTAATGCTGAATGTATGTCGTTGTTTTTACTTGGGGTTAGTGTTAAGAGTAGAGTATATGCTGGTGTTTAACTGCATTGCTTTATTGCATTTCTGCATTGGGCTCTTGCATACTCTGTGTGCTACTTCATAGCTGTGGTGGACCTTTCTCTCTGTCTCCTGCTGGGCCGCTGAACCCAGTCAATCAATCACAACAGACTGGATCATCGAACCAATCACAGCATATTAGTCTCACGCAAGGGAGGGGTTTGGGAACAAATTAATTGCTGAACGAATCATTTGGGAGTCGTTAGGATAATTCTGTAAAAATAAATGCATATTATAAGAAAATGAAAGTGTTTTTTTGACCTTGCATGCATAATCAGCCTGTTTTTGGAGACCCCCAAAACCAAAACATGACCTTTTATAATGCAAAATAGGGGCTCTTATCATTAATAAAATTGGTTCAAAATGATTTGCAAAATATTTTTACAATAATTTTACACATTGTTTTTTACACACCAATTCATGATGGAGAAAACTCACTATGCAGACATGCGCTCGTGTCTGTTTCCAGAAGTACCGCTGTAACAGTCCAGAGAGGAAAAGTCACACCAGCAGGTCAAGTGGGGGAGAGAGAGAGAGAGAGAGAGAGAGAGAGAGAGAGAGAGAGAGAGAGAGAGAGAGAGAGAGAGAGAGAGAGAGAGAGCGAGAGAGAGAGAGAGAGAGAGAGAGAGAGAGAGAGAAATGGAGTTTACTTTCATTCTCTCTATCGCAGTGAAACAGGGGCTTCTGCTCTAAGGGCTTACTCACATTATGCTATCTGAACTGTGCCCAGGCCCCTTTCCCAGATCGTTTGAGAAGTGTGAGTGCTGTGAATACAGTTCACTTGGGCAGCCCTTGCCCGGTTGGAAGAGGTGGGCCTGAGCACGGTTCACTTGGGCTCAGGCGCGGTACACTTACAGTGCGAGTACAAGCGTGCCTAAGCCCGAAACTGAAAGCGAGACGTGACTTTTAAGGGACTGTTTGATATGGATTAATTAATCATTCGTACTGTTCAATGAACGCAAACTGTCGTAGATTATTAAAGACGCAAATCCCTCACTGCACTTCAGCTGCGCCTTCAGCAAACTTCTTAATTCCTGCAGCTTGAGGACTTTATGATTGTTTATGAGCGTCAAAAGTGGCTGATCTGTTTGGCGAAATATTAGACTGTGTCACCGCATATCAATGACTTAAAAGATATAACTAAAGAAATCTCCACTGTGCTGAGCGAGAGCGCTTACTAAGGAGCGCGTCATCGATGACTGTGGCGAGGGGGCGTGGCCGAGAGCCGTGGGAGCGAAACGAGGCCCGCCACAGATGAGATGCACCTGTGGCGCGCACCTGCCTTCAATCCCACGGAAGGAGCTCTGGACTATAAGAAGGAGCGATGGCAGAGGAGAGAGAGAGAGGACCGGGCCCGGACATATTGTTTTACTTTTGCTTTCAGTTTGACGGCAGTCTCCGTGAGGAGCTGCCGTCTGTTTGATTTGATTAAGACGGCAGTCTCCGTGAGGAGCTGCCGTCCTTTTTATTAATAAATATTTTTTTAAAAGTTTGTCGGTTCTCCGCCTCCTTCTTCCCGGCGGCCAGGTGGCCGTGAACTTCATTACAGTGGTGCCGAAACGGGACTTGACGACACATCAGAAACGGTTGTAATTTTAACAATGAAGATACAAAAGTAAAACAATATCTTTATTGTTTATATCTCTCTCTCTCTCTTCTGCCATCGTTCGTCCTCTTATAGTCCAGAGCTCCTTCCGTGGGATTGAAGGCAGGTGCGCGCCACAGGCGGGCCTCGTTTTGCTCCCACGGCTCTCGGCCACACCCCCTCGCCACAATGGCATAAGCGCAACTAGGCCCAAATGTAATGTGAGTGCGGGCTGTTGGGCGAGACGGGAGGAGGGACAAGCGTGCTTTGGCCCGGTTCAAGGCAACTGTAGAGTACGGCCTAAGTGTCAGTAAACTGTCCAGCAAACACACACGCAGTGAAATTGTGCAGAGTTTCTGCGTTTTTAAGTAGTTGGAGTGTTGTAAATACTCAAGCTCACATCCCTCGCCATGGTAAGCGACCGCAACAAAGCACATATGAGATAAATTATGTCAGTACACAATAACAGGTTATGACTGTTACTAAACATACCGAATTGTCCGCGTCTGCATCGCGGTGCACCAAAGAAACAATTAATTTTGACACCCCTACATCATATAATGCTCATCTGATCATTTACATTCACATTTCCAAAAAATATTGTGGGACTTTGATTCATGAAGTGTATTCCGAAGACCAGCATGTAATGTCTGATAAAGCTGCTTTAAAGTGCCTCATTTTTGAGAACAACTTTGAAGTATTCACTCTGAAGTGTTTCCAAATGTTGCAATGCTTGTATTTTTGCATTTAGATTGAGACCATGTGAAACTCAGTGAGCTGCCTATGCAGGGTGTAAAAGCATGATTGTGCTGTCTTCTAAAATACCGTATCTTCTGTCGGCCAATCCCTAAGGTGTTCATAATTATTTCATGCATCATTCAATTATAATGTTTAATTTCAGTCATGCAGGCAATAGACAGTAGGGATTGTCACAATACTCAATATAACATTGAAGTAATTGCTACGACATACACGGTTCAATATGCAGGGTGTGGCTTACAGCGGGGTTTGGGGACTGACGCACCTAATTAACTCCTAATCCCTCCTGAAGGATGTCAAAACAAGATGTATAGGGTTAGCCCTTTAAAAGTGAGAAATATTTGACTCTGATTTGCATTTTAAATAATAATATTAAGACAGTATGATTATTAACATATTAATATAACATATTACAATAGTAGATAATATAAGTACACATCTGACCACCCCTATAATGGTTCATACAGTCATACCATTGTGATTGCATAATCAGTCTATGCAAGGAAAAGACTAATTTGACAGCCTGCAAATGGCAGATATAGAGCAATGATAGACACTGTAAGTGTTCACAAGACTGTTTTCTTACAAAATAAGTGTTTGTCTACATATAGCCTGAAAGTAGTCAAATTATATGGAAAGTTTGACCTACAGTAACCTCTGAAATAGCTAATCACTAATATGAATAGACTAAATATACCTTAAAACACTGAACACTTAAGTTTTTATTAGTAAATTAGATGTTATTTAAATAAATGCAAAAATGTGATTCACTGAAGCATGCATTACCCTAACATTACCAAAGATTTTGCTCTCCCCAATCATCATTGCTTAATTTGCACCCTGTCAATACACATATGGACACTGCGGTTTCAGATTTAAATTTTAAAGTAGTATTTTGCATTTGCAATGTGTCCCCCATTCTTTAATTACTATCTGAAATGGCTCTGTTAGAATGTGTCCATAGACAGCACAGCACCAGCTAGATTTTCAAACAAAGGCTGAGTTTAGAGTTCAAATAAAATCAAAGGCTTTCATTGGAGTTGAAAAAAAATGACATAACTGAGCATCCTTTGTTTTTAAATCTCAACAACAGTGAGTAAAAAGGGAGGAGAAGTATTGTTACTTTACCTTTGGTGGCTTGAAGGGGTAATCGGAAGAGAAGGTGATGTCCAGAAAGAAGACGCCGCCCTCATAGACTGAACCTGGAGGACCCAGGATGGTTGATCTCCACTCATAGATGTTGTCGCCTTTGGGTCCTGCACTGAAAAACACACAAACACAGGCTGAGGTGAGTATCTTATAGGAAGACTGTAGGCTCATATTTGACCATTATCAGCATTGGCTGGAGAAACAAAAACATCCTATGATAAATTAAGCTATAGTACCAACATCGGACAACTTTTTTTGTGATGTGAATTGAGAAAATGTTATAAAAAAATTATTTTTGACATAGGATGAGAGGCATTTAGTCTGTTTGATTTCTGCTTTTAGCATAAAAACATTATTTAAGAAATCACTTTCTTAAATAGAATCATGATTTAATCAGATTAATAAACTACACTAAACTAAAATAATATAATATAATAATATAATAATAATAATAATAATAATAATATGTGTTTTATTTCAGCATCTGAAAATTACTTAAATGACTATAGATCAAGCTGACCAAAGTAAAATAAAATGTGTCTTTTTTTTAGCATATGAACATTACTTGAAGTATTATGGATCAAACCAACAAAAATAAAATTGTAAAACAATTGTCATATTTTAGCATATGAACATTACTTAAATCATTACAGAGCAAACCAATAAAAATTAAATAAAATGTGTTTTATTTCAGAATATAAACAGTATTTAATTTACTATCTGATCAAACCAACAAAATCTAAATAAAATAAATGTAAAATAAAATGTGTTTCATTTCAACATATGAACAGTACTTAAATTACTATGCATCAAAGATGAAAGACTATTAATAAGACCCTGTTAATAAAATTGTGTGCATGAAGACACCCTCTGAAATAAAAATTACAATGTAACAGCTTATTCAGTCCCTAGTTACATCAATAGAATCTTATTTACACTTAAAATGTACACAAATAAAAAAAAACAATTAAGATAAAAAAACAACAGCACACAAAAAACAAAACACCACAAACAAAACACACCAAACCCAAAAACAACACAAAAAAGTAAACAAAAAAACACACACTAAAACTGAAAATACATCAAAACAAAACAATAAACACAAAAGCAAAACACACCAAAACAATACAAGTAAAACACCAATCCCAAAATCAACACAACACAAAAAAAACACCAAAAAGCCATAAACAACCAAAAACAAACACCCCAAAAACACCAAAACCAAAAAACACAGCACAAAAAAACAAAACACAATACACAAAAAACACACCAAAACAAAACATAACACACGCACACACACAAAAAATAAATAAATAAACAAAAAAACTCCAAAAATAAAACACAGCAAAAACACATGCCTGGTTTCCCTTTTCAACACTCATACACTTAAAATAAATAAATAAATCGAAATGCATTTATAATACAGAAGATGGCTGTCAAAATCAACTTGCCATAAAGTAAAGGTCCATGAAAAGGTGGGATTACAGCGAAGCGGAAAGATAACAGACAGTGTGAAGAGCTAGAGAACAATTCATTGCAGCCATCTAGCTTGCTTAATTCTTTAAGGCTGATAAATAATCTGAGACTCTCTCTCACTTGGAAAAATGCTTTGAAAACAGCGGAGAGCAATAAATGGCAGATTTAGCAAGAGCAACCTGTTACATAGATCATTTAACAGCACAACAACATGCTGTGTTGTTTTTGGCTGTCGCTTTATCACCATAAAAAAATCAACACATGAAATTTGGGGAGGCTTTAGTTTATGTCATAATGAATCATGCAAGCGTGGTGTATGAGGGGAAAAGTTGAGGGAGAAATAGAAAAATCTTTTTAATGCCTCTGAACATCAATCTGACAGGCCTTCAGCAGGGTGTTTAGGAAAGCGAGGTGAGTAATATGCCAGCGTAACGCTTTGCCCCACTCCTGTCAGGGGTTCTCAGTGTTGCGGACTAAATTCATACACAACCAAGTGTGTAGTCTCATCATAAGAATGAGAAAAACTGCTGTATTTCATAAGTGAATACTGTGTCAGTTGCCTGAACAAACAAACTGGTTGGTTTCAAGTTTATCTGATCCCAAACAGTAGCATTGCTTGTGCATTATGTTAGTCATTAAGTCATTTAACCAGGGGTCTCAAACTCCCAGCCCGCGGGCCATTTACGAACCATTTACATTTACATTTTCTTTTTCAAATATTTTCTAAATGATCTTTAACATAGCAAGGAATTTTTCACAGTATTTCCTATAATATTTTATTTCTTCTGGAGAAAGTCTTATTTGTTTTATTTCAGCTAGGATAAAAGCAGTTTTAATTTTTTTACAAAACATTTTGAAGGTCAATATTATTAGTCTCTTAAGCAATATATTTTTAGATTGTCTACAGAAAAACCCTCATTATATAACGATTTGCCTAACTACCATAACTTGCCCTAACTAACATAATTAAGTCTTTAAAAGTGACTTTGAATACTGGTATCTTGAAAACTTCTAGTAAAATATTATGTACTGTCACCATGCCAAAGATGGAAGAAAGCAGTTATTAGAAATTAGTTATTGAAACTGTTGTGTTTAAAAAGAAAAATCTTCTTTCCGTTAAACAGAAATTAGTGAAAAGGGGGGCTAATAAATCTGACTAGAGGTCTGCACGGGCCTTGAATCTAAGCCCTAGCCCAGCCCTGGCCCGAGACACACAGGCTGTAGCCCTGCCCTTGTCCAACAGCTCATCAAAACATTTGACCCGAGTCCCACCCGAAGCCTGTTTTCCTCCCACCAAACAGCTTATAATGTTACAGCCATTAAAATAGACCAGATTTGCGTTTAATAGAAAGTTGATGTTTTTTCATTTAGTTTCTGAATAATTTTGAGAAATGTGTGGAGTGTTAGGTGTTTTTAAGTGACATCAATATCCAAGCGGAATGTGGTCCACAGTAAGTTTACTCAAGTTGTGCACTGTGCATAACCAGTAGGCATGGGCCGGTATAAGATTCTGACGGTATGATAACCTTGGATAAAAATCACAGCTCTAAAATCTATTCTTTTCAAATGTCTGGGTAAAAAACAAAAGCTTTTTTCCCCTTTGAAAACAATATATTTTATTTTTTGAAAGATTTATAATATTTTGGAACAGTAAACATGGTCAGGCTAAATAATTCAAATGAATCATTGATATCTGCTGTCTTCATTAGTTTCAAAAATACAGATTTCTTTACAATTTAAAATGGCATATTTGATATTTTTTCTGCTAAAGATACTGTTGTCCTAAAAACAAAACAAAAAAATGTAAATAAAAAATCTTACACATACCTTAGGAACGGTATTACAGAAAATGTTGGTGGTTTTAAAACCTTGACTTTTCCAAACCGCGCTATACCTTAAAAACAGTCCCATGCCTAATAACCAGTTGGCTCATCATTTAAAGTTGTCACTTTTTGAAAAGTTGACCAGAAGTTTGCCTTTTCTCTAGCATTTTTCAGTTTTAAATTTATTTTGACAAAAACAAAAGTTCCTGAGAGCAAAGAAGGTCAAGGTGCTCCAGGATTGGCCAGCCCAGTCACCAGTCAGACATAAACATTATTGAGCATGTCTGGGGAAAGATGGAGGAGGACGCATTGAAGATGAATCCAAAGAATCTTGATGATCTCTAAAGTTATTTAATAAGTTATTTGAGTCATTGCAGAGATGTATGGATGCAGTCCTAAAAATTCATGGGAGTCATACAAAATATTAATTCTTTTTCCACTGCACCATGACTTTATATTCTATACTGTACATTATTTCTGTTAAGTGCAAGACTTTTGTCTAAGCAAAGTCAGACCTTACTGTCCTAATTAAATCATTAATAATCAAGGCATGATCATATTTTATTTTGGTAAAATAAGCGTATTCTTGAGGCCTTTGCCTTTCATAAAAGCCACTTCTGATACCAAATGATCAACTGGAAGTCAAGTTTCTTAAAACTTGTTCTTAAAACTTGTAAAGGCGACAAGACTTTTGTCAGGTAATGTATACATAATGGTCAAAAGTGAGTAATTTTAATTATTAAGACTATTATTATTATCATCATTATTATTATTATTATTTAGAGATTGATACTTTTCAGCATGAAGGCATTCAATACATTAGCAATATACCTGTTAATTTCAAATATGTTTTCAATCCACATAAAAACTGTTCTTTTAAAACTTTTATTCATCAAAAATGTTTTAATCAGTTGATTAATCAGTAATCACAACACACCTATTGGCAACCACAAAAAATGGCTCATATCTTATATACACTTTTTATTTTTTGCTAAACTAGTCAGTAAATTGGTTTAAGTAAAGCAGTGAAACAGAAGACTTCAGTAAGCATTTTAAATCCCAGCCTCAAATCCAAGCGTAGCTCTCATAAATAACAATGCATTTTATTGAGCTTTGCTAATTTGAGGTATGCAAAATCGTCTTGACATAACTGACAAACCGAATCTTGCAAAAAATCTGCTGAAAAGTCTGCCGCTTCCGCATCTGTCAATTCACTTGTGTGTGTTTACAGGCTGACTGTGACCTCTTCAATATGGTGGATGCACAAACGCATCGCAGTAATGAGCAATCGCTGCTAATGTGGCTCTGTGTATTAACATCTACGCTAACGTGTCTGCCTGGCCTCTTGTTGCTGGACTGTGAAGCAATTACGTTGACGTTGAAGAGCCACTCGTAACAGATTTAGCAAACTCTTAACAGGAACATAACAGTGGCAGATGATTGAAAAAAAAGCCACTGTTAATAGCTCAACGAGTCCTTTAGACGCTAATGAATTCTTGGCAATAAAGTAGACAGTCGTGTTTGTTGAGGCCAGGGCCGACACATGCTTCTCAGAAAAGACACAATCACCTCCACATGCTTTCCAGCTATTCATACAGGAGACGCAAGATTAAAGGAGCAAATCCACACTGAAATAATGTGGACTTAATGAATGATGCCTTTAAAGAGAAGGAGAATGTTACCATATTTATGGTGGCTTGAGAAAGGCAACATACTGTTATACTATATAAACTTCTTCCGTCTTTTCTTTCTTCTTAGACTATTTTAAGAACGTATCTTCTCCTAGAACATCCATACTACAACCACCAAACTAACTCCAAACCTCCAAACTATACTGAATTAAGTTGCTATATATTTTTCTACTGATCCGACTTACAGTTATCCGAAAACTGACCTGGAAAATTCTGAAAAGTCCTATTGACTTAACATTGGACCAAACTTTGTGACCTCATAACTTTACGCCAGACTGTCATAAAGACTTAAGGTTTGCTCAATTAGCTCAGACTACCAATCTGCCAAGCACTGATGACCTTTCATCTTATTAGCCACACCCTAGCAACCACTTATGGCACCCTCGCAACTGTCTCATAGACTTCCATTGTAAAAAAAAAAAAAAACTGCCATTGACTTAACATTCGACATACTAACAACATACCAATTCATACTTGAATCATAATATCCATACTTGAAACAAACCAATCAATACTAGAAATATACCAACAAGCATACTAACTATACTAGAAACCTACTAACACTATACCAATCCATACTAACAATATACAAATCCATACTAGAAACATACTAACAAATATAATAGTAAATCGTCACCTTGGAATTATAAGGTTCTGTCTGCGTTCTGAATGATTTTGAGATATTGAGCTTCAAAGTTTTTGCATTCCATAGCAAACAGTATGTGTGTAACATTAGTTTTTTTAATAAAAAGTCTTAAAATGTAAAGAACTTATTTAAAAAATCCCATATTGTAAATAACTCAGATAGAACCTTATAATTCTAAGGTGGCGAAATATATATGCAGATCCATATTAGAAACATGCTAAGATATATATGTAGTTATCTATCTACGCCAACAGATTCAAACGTTTTAAAAATATTTTAAATTTAAAAGTACTTCACACTTTTAGACTGGGCTTTCTCAAGCCACCATAAAGTTTGTCTAGAAACTTTTCTTTTCTATTACAGTTTACAGTAGGATGATATGGACCTAAAATGATATCCCCGATACTATCTGGTATTTATTGCGATAATGATATTAGTATATATATATATATATATATATATATATATATATATATACATACACACACACATATATATATATATATAGCTATCTATCTATCTATCTATACAAAAAAAGTTCTTAAACTGCCATATCCCGCAGAACTCAACCATATTTAAATCCACTGAAGCTGCAGATCAAGCTTTTTCATCATAAAATACACAATCAGATGTGCTGGAGAGTGAGCAGAGTTACCAGAGTAGACCTTGAGCACACACAGTTTCATTCATACTGTTCACTAAGGGGGGGCTCTTGTGCAAAATCTATATTCTCCACAAATACGCTGGTGAAGATGATGTTATCTACGGTTAGCTATCACTTTAGGAGGATAAAGATGATAAAAACAGATAAATCGATCAAACAGTAAACAATAATAAATAAATGACATATCAGACAATAAACAAATGCTTTATGGCAATATGAAATATTTGTGTTCAAGCTATCACAGGTATTTTATAAGCATAACGTACATTTATATCGTAATGCTAATTGACCTAGCTTTTATCACATACAAAAAAACACTATAAAAAATAGTATGATGTCAACCAAAGGTCAACTAATTTGGCATCGTATGATGTCTAATGTGAAACATTGTGATGGATGATGGCACCTGTCAATCACCTTTTCCGCAGGACTCTGGCATGAATAGGCAGAGTGATCTGTGTCCTTATAATGGCATGGACAAACTTGGTTGGTAAAAAAGGTGCACAAACAACAGCAACCAACCAACAGAATCGGAGGTTTTTACTAAAAAATTACAAAGTAGAAGCATGAAAGTAAAAGATTGAAGCAGTGTACTGACACTGTGACATGTTAGCTGATAGATTCAAAAGACAGAAGAGTCATTAGATGGAGACAAGATTAATTCAATATCACGTTTAACAACTATAGTGAGACGTGATCAAGCGGTACATCCTTGATAAAATGTCTGACGTGCACTGCTCTCTGGGATTCTGTGCTCAAAGCACCCGCTGACTGCCTGGAGCTCAGACGTACGCTTATGCTGCAGCGCATGCCAGATGTGTGTGTGTGTGTGTGTGTGTGTGTGTGTGTGTGTGTGTGTGTGTGGTCACATGATGTGCATTTTCAGTGGTATAGTGGGGACGGAGATCTTTTTAGAAATGCTAGATGAAACGCCAGTGTGGACGTGGATGGTTTTAAAATGGCATTTTAGAACGAAAACGAAGACATATTAGTGTAAATGGGGCCTAAGTGTGTTTTTTGCAAGCAGGTTGATGCTGCAACGGGGGCAGGGTGAAGGATCTCAATGTTGGCTCAGCATTGTGATGTCTATTGGTGACGGATGATGGCATCTGCTTCAGTCCAACATCTACATTACCAGGATGAAACCAGAGTGGACATTTCAGCAATACAAAGATCCAAAACACAGCTGAGGAAACTCTCAAATGCTTTCAGAGAAAGTAAATCAAGCTGTAGAATGGCCCAGCCAATCACCTGACTTGAATCCAATGAAAAATACAAAATAAAGATTTGGATAGACAAAACCCACAGCACCATCAAGAGTTTTACACTCTGTTAAAGTCTGATAAAAATCACACCTGACCAGTGCATGTGACTTCATTCTCCATATAAGAGGTGTCTTTAAGCTGCCATCACCGTCTTTAAGCTAGCTACATCTATCGACCCAACCCTAATAACCACCCTGCAACATTCTGAAATGTTATTTTATAGTTGCAAAAAAAATGTTGACCAAACATTTAAATTTTGCAAACATTCTTGAGGGAATCCAACAGTTTAGCATGAGAAAGCAACATTTTCCAAACATGTTTCTCAGAAAGATGCAGTAATTTTGTGAGAATATGCAAAAGGATTAAAACAGAACTTTCCTCCCATCTCATATTATTTTCCATCACCATCAAAATCGTCTTCCAAAAAACAACATTACTCAAATTCATTGAAGACACTTCCTCAACCAGATTTTCACTTCCTCAAAACTTTTTTTGTCAGTTTCAGGTAAACCTAAAGCATGTATAAAGTGCAACACCAGCAAACAAGACACATGTATGATACAATTACATCAAAACCCCTTCATCGATGTTACATAACCAGCAAAGTATGTTAGTGGTGAATTTCATCCAGTAATCCTCATGAAAAACAGGGCCCAACCTCAATAATCCAGCGGGCCTACGGTAGGCAGCTCTGTCACGGCTGCAACCGGCTATTGTGTAATCCAGTGCTCCCTCGAGGCGCAAACACACACCATAATCACCTCAAATGTGTTTGCAGTTCGCCCACTTCCCGCAGCACACATTTCTCTCTGCAGAGACCGCTTTAATGACCGAGCAAGGACTTGTTATCCTTTAACGCTTCAGAGGAAACTCCTACCATTTAACAAAACAGGCTTCTGTTCCGATTGGTACAGACTCTCTTTAAACGGAGCAGGAATTTATGACATTAAAGCCACCACTGCGGCTGGAGAATCAACGTCTGCTGGCTCACCAATCTATCAGCCTGTCCATAAAGAGCGTCCTAAGAAACTAATTTATCCTCAGCGCTAATATATGGCATTTATTCACTCACCATTTGTTATAATGGATAAAGTCAAAAGTCATATTAAATTACAGAAAAAATGTCTATCAAAAACAATCTCATGCTTCTGTTGACACAAAGCTCCACAATAAGTCAAAATAGTTCTCAAAGTGAATAAAATTAACAACTGTTTGTCATTTGGAGTTTGATGCATTGGAACGGTTGCTCTGTATTTTGGTTTACGTCTTCTCTTGTGTATGTGAGGGAAATAAGTATTCAACACGTGACAATATTTCTCAGAAAACATATTTCTAAAGGTGCTGTTGACTATATGAAATGCATATATGCAAAAAACAATATTCATTAGTTTACAAATTAAGTTATGCGTAATTAAATGAAACGACACAGAGAAAAAGGATTGAACACATGAGGAAAGGGAGGTGTAGAAAGGCAGTGAAAGCCCAGACAGCAGCTGAAAATCTCTTAGTAGTTATTCAGCAATCCTCTACCCTTCGTCAGTGTAAATAAGTATTAGCTGCTTCAGTCCAATGTCTAAACTACCAGGATGATGAAGATGAAACCCGAGTGGACATGTCAGCAAGACAATGATCCAAAACACAGCTGAGGAAACTCTCAAATAGGCATGGGCAGGTATAAGATTCTGACGGTATGATAACCTTGTATAAAAATATAACGGTTTCACTGTATTGTGATTACTGCTCTAAGTTCTTTTTAAATGTCTGGGTAAAAAAAAACATTTTTTCCCAATATAAAAACAATATATTTTATTTTTTTTAAAGATTTATAATATTTTGGAACAGTAAATGTCAGGCTGAATAATTTAAATCAATCTTTGACTTCTGCTGTCTTAGTTTCCAAAACACAGATTTCTTTACAATTTGAAACGGCATCTTTGGATATTTTTTCTGCTGGAGATGCTGTTGTCATAAAAAAAAAAAAAACTAACAAAAAATGTAAATAAAAAAAATCTTTCACATGCCTTAGGAACGGTATTAAAGAACATTTTGTCATTTTTAAAACCTTGACTTTTCCAAACCGCGGTATACCTTGAAAATGGTTATTGTCCCATGCCTACTCTCAAATGCTTTCAGTGAAAGAAAATCAAGCTGTGGAATGGCCCAGCCAATCACCTGATTTGAATCAACAGAAAATACTAAATAAAGCTCAGTTTAAAAAGACAAAACCCACAGAACCATCAAGAGTTTTACACTCTGTTGTAGTCTGTGATAAAAATTACACCTGACCAACGCATGTGACTTCATTCTCTATATGAGAGGTGTCTTTAAGCTGCCATCACCAAAAAAGCTTAAACTCAGTTGTCAAAACTTTTGACATAAAAACACAAACACAAAAATAACAATGTTTTGACACATAAAAAAAATTAGTTTAAGAACAATAAACTAAATTAATATATATATATATATACAGCAAAAAAATCTGTGTACATTTAACTCAATTTGAGTTTAACTTAACACTTCTAGGGTGTACATACGGCTCCCTCCATTTTAGAGTTAAAATAACACTTTCTAAAGTGTGTTACTCTCAGAGTTCATTTTAACACAGTAAGAGTTTATTCTTACATCGAACTGGAGTGTGTGTAACCCTTCAAAGTGTTATTATATTAGCTTTTTTCCTATATTATCAATTGGTGTGTGTGACAGATAACAGTGATCAAATATGTTAAAATAGTTTTAATTTATTAAATGTTCATTAATCTTTTCAGAAATGATTTCAATACATTCAACTCTTTGCATTTTAAAATGCAACAAGACATGTTTCACGTTTAAGTAAAACATACTGGTTTGATCACTGTTTGTCTTAAAGAACTGGTTCGAGTAAAAAAAATGGACTTCCCATTACTAGTGGGAAATACACTGCATATTAGGTTAAAAGTTAAACACAAAAAAAAACTCTTAAATATACGCTTTTTCACACTCGTGGATTAAAATGTACTCCAGTTTTAACACTAAACAGCTCCAAAAAAAGTCACACTGTATATTTAACACTGGAATTTTTGCTGTGTATAAATGTGTGTGTGTGTGTGTGTGTATATATATATATATATATATATATATTTTTTTTTTTTTTTATTATTATTTTTTTTTTACTTATTTTTTGGATAGGCTACTGAGTTTTTTTTACTTGAGAGTAGAAGGCACAAAACAGCAAGTGCAACAGTCTAAAAAAACTATTAATAACCAAATTCTTAAGAAAAAGACAACAATAGTAAAGAGTGTAAAACTACATTGTGTGTACGGCTTCTTAGAGCTTTTTACCAGTGTATACATGATCTTCTTCCCTCAGGCAATCCATCTCATGAACACTTGATGATAATTGTGGAACCAACATCACTACCTGCTATGCACTTTTTTATACACACATACACTTATTTAACAACACACTTTACATGCCTATTTGCACATAACAGCTGCACATATTATGTTGTATATAGTAATACACCTGTACATACACTTGTCAATTAGTATATTGCATTCACTACTTTTTAAAATATATTTATTATCTGTTTTTTAGTCCTGTCTCTGTAATTCTGTTGCACTGTAGAAGCTCTGTCACAAAAACAAATTCCTCGTATGTGTGAACAAACCTGGCAATAAAGCTCTTTCTGATTCTGATTCTCTGATTCTGATGACATGCTGAAACAGTATCCTCCCAGTCACTGAGTACTTGCAGATAACTTGTTTTAAAAGCATTATTTAGGAATAATAGTGCCAGGGAATTGTGTGGGCACGCAAATGCTTTGAAAATGTGTGGCTACAACACAAGATTGGTTGTTTTTATTTACGGTAGCCTAAGATTTAAAGACGGCATGTGAGAGGATTACAAACTGCTGGACTGAGTAAGAAAGGCTTGAAACAAATACTGCTCTGTGTCTGCAATAATAGGTAGTTTGCATGTCATCTCTGTCCTCAATATGCATGGTCTTTGTTTTACCCATAACTAAATTATGAATAAATAAAGAGAAGTTACAAACAAATTACCACCTGTCAATCACTTTTTCCGCAGGACTCTGGCATGAATAGGCAGAGTGATCTGTGTCATTATAATTACATCGACAAACTTGGTTGGTAAAAAAGTTGCACAACTAAAAGAAACCCAACCAACAGAATCTGAAGTTTTGAATCTGAAGTACCAGCATGAAAGTAAAAGATTGAAGCAGTGTATTGACACGGTGACACGTTACCTGATAGATTCAAAAGACCAAAGATTCATTAGATAGGGACAAGATTAATTAAATATCACGTTTCACAACTATAGTGAGATAGGATCCAGCGGTACATCCTTGATAAACTGTTCGACGTGCACTGCTCTCTGGGGTTTTGAGCTCAAAGCACCTGCTGACTGCTGGAGCTCAGACATGCACGTATGCTGATATCTATCGACCTAACCCTAATACGAAGTCACTATCTGCACATTTTTGCATGATTTTTGTAAATTACACAGTATTTACCTGTAATATAACTGTGTTTTACTCTAGGGACAGTTATGCAGTATGTTACTGTATTTTAAAGTTGCATTGTGAAAATTACTGTATATTTCACATTAAATATATTCTGTAAATACATTTATAGCACCAAGATAAATAGCGTTGTAAACATAAATACAGCATTTATGCTGTAATTGATTCACAGTAAGTTACTGGCAAACTGCTGACCGTAATTTACTGTAGAGTCGACAGGGAACTGTTAACAGTGTACTGTGAAACACAATGGGCTCTTTGTGATTATTTGGATGCTGTGTTGTTTTAATCAGTATTAGTCATGCCAAATGAAAGTAATTAACTGCGTGTGTGTGTGTTGACCATTATTAATGTAAATAAAGAACTTTATTTTTTAACAGTGAGCACTTCAGTCCAACAAGTCCATGCGTGTCTAAAACACCAAGCCAAAAATAAAAAAACATTCTCTTCACAGTCATAAACAGAAATGATCTACTACCATTTGGAAGCAACCACGCAAATATATTCCCTCACACTTCACAGCGGGACATGGGAGAATATGTCAGCAATTAAACAGAATATGAATAAAACCATACTCGCTTTACATGCTGTAATAAATCAGCCGCCAGTCAACATTAAATCTCCTAGTGAGCGCATGCAGAAATGTCAGGTAATATTTGGCAGCGGAGTCAATGACCTGATGCTGATTTCCAAATTGGCCACAATTAATGCTGCAAAACCTCTAGGGCAGAGCTTTATACTTTCTCTTTGAGCTTTCAGACCCCCGTTCCTTCGCTCCCGCTGGCAAACACAACTATAATCAACTGCCTGCCAGTGTCCCGCTTTGCTATTTATCTGACAATTGGAATAAAGTCATGGTCAGCCCTGTAATTATGATGACATTAGATGAATAACTATAATTCGGGCTCTTAAAATGTCACATTCAGGGCAATGTATTACCATACAAAAAGAAAGTGAGAAGAATCAAACAGAACAGTGTCATTTACTGACATTAGTATACTTGTGTAAATACAGAGAGGAATGTACAGTATAAGAGTCAGTATGAGGCAAACACTGCAGTCAAAAAAAAAGAAGAAAGAAAAATACAATTGAATTCAATACAAAATAAGATTACAATTAACATGGTTACGATAAATAAACCAAAACAAACAAAAACTGATTCAAATAAATAATAAATTAGGTTTAAAAAAAAATTTAAAAAGTAAAATGAATACAGTTTAATAATGAGAAGAAAGATACTAACTAACTTAATATAAACTAAATATTTGCCAAATAACATTTAACTTAATAATAACACAACACAATAACATTTATATATTTATATTTAACATTATAAGCAGCTTTTACATTAGGATAAGGGGCTGTTATCCAAAAGCCTTTGCACTAGCAAATTAGCTTAAGAACATAAAGTTTTAATATTTAGCTAATATACTAATGATTCCAATTACACTAATATTATATAAATAATAATAATTATGATCATTATTATTGTTATTACTACTACTACCACTACTACTACTACCACCCCCATAATAAATGAACGTACTAATAGCAAATGTTGTTTTTAATAATTATAATAACAATAATAATAACAATAATAATTATAATAGTAAAGATTCTAACAATAATAATAAAATATTATTATGTTTTTATAATATGATTATTACCATTAATACTACTACTACTACTACTACTGCTACTACTACTACTACTACTACTACTACTACTAATAATAATAATAATAATAATAATAATAATAATAATAATAACAATAATAACAAAAATAATTATTATTCTTATTATAATATTTAATTATAAAAATCTTATTCTTATTATTATTGTTGTTGCTATTGTTAATTATAATTATTGTTATGTTACTATCATTAATTAATAATACAAATACTACTGTTAACAATGCAAATAATACTGTTGTTACTACTACTACTACTACTACTACTACTTATTATGATTAGTAAAATCAATAATAGTTAATAATAATTATTATTATTGTAATGTTATTTTTACTATTAATACAATACTACAAATTGTATTATCATTAATAATAATAATCATAATAATAATAATTATTATTATTAAACAACAGCAATATTAATAATAATAATAATAATAATAATTATTATTATTATCATTATTATCAATTTTATTATTATTAATAACAATAATAATAAAATAATAATAACAATTATTATTATTATTATTATTATTAATAACATCAACAATAATATTAATTATTACTATTAATAAATGTAATATCATTAATAATAATGATGATTATTATTATTATTATTATTATTATTATTATTAAAGTTAATAATATTAATAATTATTATTATTAATAATTATTTTATTACATTATTATTATTAAAGTTCATAATATTAGTAATTGTTGTTATTATTATGTTGTCAATAATAATAGTAATAATAGTAATTATTTATAAAATTTATAATAATAACAATTATTATTATTAGGATTAATAATAATAATAGTTGGTGTTATAATTATTAATAATAATAACAACAACAATAATAGTTGTTGTTGTTATTAATAATAATAATAATAATAATAATAATAATAATAATAATGATAATGATAATAATAATAATAGTTTGAGTATAATTGAATATTTTAAGAGATAGCAGGCTTCTTAAAAAAAACTTATTTTGTGTCAAAACCTTTGATAGATTGTTTTAAAAGCTAACAATGAGGCCTTGTCCTAAATAAAGTGTATTTGTGGTCTTTGCTAAAAAACCGCAGTGTTTACCATTTGTCACATATGATTCAAAAGCCTTCTAACGAACATCCTCTTTGTGGCTGTGATCTTTCTTTATGACCTCTTTTGCCATTTTTGCTAAAATGCTTTAGGAAATGTGCAGACATCACCCTTAGATAACACTTTAACCATTCAGAATCTGTTTCAATTCACATCTAGTTTATATGCAGTATGTTATAAACTCAAAAGTCTGTGGAGGATAAAGTGCTTGTTCAAATGCTAATTCACTGCCGAGGAACTGAGTGGGATGTTTCATAAAGCGTTTGCTTTTCTTTGAAGTATGAATCAGGGAACAGTGTATAATTCAAGGCTTATTTAAAGATTTTAAGGCACAATATGTATGATTTGTCTATGTGGATCAAACTTAATAATGTGGTAAATAATGTTCAGTTTCACAGACCAAGTGTTTTCTTTCATAAGACCTCAATATATCACCAGGAGATAAGAGTGTTAATTTTGTTGTCCCTGTATTGGCCTTATTCTGCAAAGCTCTAGCGCAAAAAAACAAAAAACTTTTAATTAATTTCCCTATGGGGGAAAGGACTAGGAATAATAAACAGGAGTAAACGGTCAAACTACATGCAATGACTATGCATAACAATGTAAATAATATACACTGTAACAATGCTGGGTTGAGACAACATAAATTAAGTTAGCTTATTTGCTTTTACAAATTTAGGTAAATTGAACAAGACAATTAATTTGTCTTAAAAAGCTCAAGAATTGTATTGTTTCAGCTCATTTTAAATAAGTAGTTTGAACAAACAGCAAACACATTTTAGACCCACTAGTATTTTGCGATTCCGCGACCACTGAATGCAACGTAAAATCAACAAAAAGTCGAAAATCTAAATAATCTCATAAAACATCCAATTCCAAACCATATAATCAAAACACATTTATTTCAGTTTGCAATCAATTGTTTACACGGCTTATAGACGTTGCAAACACAGCGCACGTGGTGTATTTGCGTGTCTCTCAAAAAATGACGTTTCCACTGCACCGTCACAATCATTACATTACACGGGCGGGGGAATTGTTTTGCAGTCTGTGCAGTAAGCAGACACGGATGAAGTACGAGTGATTTACATATGGAGTCAATGCAAAGACTGGATTAGTACGGTGGCCGGGAAGTGCAAAACAATATCACAAAGTGTGAAACACTTTTACAAAGCTCGGAACAAATTTACATTTTGAAAAACATTTTTACCTATCATAAAACACAATGACATAGAAAATTTTATTTTACCAAGAACAAAACTAATTTACATTTTAGAAAAAAAAAAAAAAACTCTTATACCAGTACCAGTTTTGGGTGTTTGGTGCATTTGACGCATGTCAGACTGCAAAATAAAGTGTGAGCAAATGTCTATCAAACGAAGCAGTGGAACAGAGAGAACAGCAAGCAGCTTATATTGATGGTGATTGGTTCAAGCATGACGGTCGCTGGAGGTGACCGAATTGAAGGACATTATTTGTGCTTTACATGCATGGCTTTTATTATGACCTGCGTAAAATCGTTAAATGTTTTCGTTTAACTCTTTCCCTGTCTTTGGTGAGAGAAAACCAGAGAAAATGCTTCCCTGTCATTGACAAGTTTTACGGCAATCCGTATTTTAGGTATATTACGGTAGGGGAAGCCCTAATACATGTCCTGAGTGAGGTACCTGATGTCAGATGCTCCAGGCAGTGAAATCTGAAAGAAACTAAGACCGTGGACAAAAATAAGAGTTATACAAACTTCCTTTGGCTTAATCCCTACTGGTTTATGTCTATTTTGGTCTCTTGTCAAGACAAAATCTAAAACAAAGAAGCTTTATATTTATCATCTGTGTCATTATCATTGTGTCAGATTGCACACCTAACATAGTAGGCTACCTAACAAGGTTTAAAATATTTTTTATATTTATATATGTTTTTAAATCGCTAAATTGTCCGCAAATTTCTGGGAATTACCATTACAAAAATAATTTTTAAAGCAAAAAATCTAAATTGTGAAAAAATAGGGGGTCTGATATTTTTTTGTGTGTATTAAGAAAACTGTGCAACATCAATCAGGATAATGCGCTAAATTTTATGACTAAACACAATGAAAGTGAATGCTTTTTAGACTCTAAAAGTGCTGGTAGCTGCACTAGGGATAGCGCCATGATCACAGTATTATCTAAAAATCCTTCTACTAGTGACCTGAGGGTGGGAAATTAGCAGTAAAAGTTCATTTTCGGGTGAGATATTCTATTAAGAATATATATTAAAATATAAATATATTATATTTAAATGTGGCAGGTATAAAGCATTGCTGATAAGCAGTTCTTCCAAAAATCATTGTTTCCTGAGTGCAATTGTAATATGCGCAATTGCAAATAAATCTAAATGTCATTTTGAAGGACAAGATTCACAAACAAAAAATGTTTTGTGCAGCTTGTTCAAATTAACTCATGTAAAATGCACTAAATCAACACAATTTATGAGTTGTGTGGGAAAACTGAATTGTTTAACATTTATCCACTTAAATTTGCAAAAACAATTAAGTTAACTTAATCGATTAGTGTTGGGACAAAGTGTAAAAAGTGGTTCCACACAATGAATTTGTGTTAGGACATGAATGAATTAAGTCAACTTACTAGTTTCTACAAATTTAAAGTTGTTCAAAAAAGCCTTAAGAATTTTGTTATTCCAGCTCATTTTAAATAAGTAGTTTGATCAAACAGCAAAGAATTAAGAAATGTTTGCAATATCAATCAGGATAATGTGCTGAATTTTATGACTAAACACAATGAAAGTGAATGCTTTTTAGACTCTAAAAGTGCTGGTAGCTGCACTAGGGATAGCACCATGATCACAGTATTATCTAAAAATCCTTCTACTAGTGACCTGAGGGTGGGAAATTAGCAGTAAAGGTTCATTTTCGGGTGAGATATTCTATTAAGATCTTAAAGTAAAAAATAAAAATATTAAACTATTAAAATGTAGCAGGTATAAAGCATTGCTGATAAGCAGTTCTTCCAAAAATCATTGTTCCCTGAGTGCAATTTTAATATGCGCAATTGCAAATAAATCTAAATGTCATTTTGAAGGACAAGATTCACATACAAAGTAGTTTGATCAAACAGCAAACATATATATTTTTAAGCGTATTAGGAAATGTTTACAATATCAATCAGGATAATGTGCTGAATTTTATGACTAAGCACAATGAAAGTGAATGCTTTTTTAGACTCTAAAAGTACTGGTATCTGCTGGTGTGCATTATGACTAGGGCCAGATGGAATCTGCGGACATTTTTTTGCTATTTCTGCGCAGAATTGTGTTAAAAATCTGCAGATTTATGCGGAATTATTTTGGGAGTATCATAACTAATACCTTAATATATGAAATAAAAAGTAATGCCTTTTAAACTTTTATTTCATATTTACAAAGTAAATCCAATTAGATCATCTTATTTGGTAAACAAAGCAAGTGTCTCATTCATATAATATATCTACTAAAAGACAAAAAATATTACTTTACAAACTGTATTGTAAATAAATCATATGAATATTTTCATGCTAGTCAATAATGTTACTGTAATTAATTTAAACACTAAATAAATATAAATTTACATACATTTACACAAGTAAATAAACAGAATCAATGATGGGCTTCTGCTGAAATCTGAGGAATTCTGCGCACACAGATTCCGTGTGGGCCTAATTATGACCAAGGATCACAGTATTATCTAAAAAGCCTTCTACTGGTAACCTGAGGGTGGGAACTTAACAGCAAAGTTTCATTTTTGGGTGAGATATCCTATCAAGATTTCAAAAAGTAAAAAAATCTATATATACACTCACCAGCCACTTTATTAGGTACACCTTCCTAGTACCGTGTTGGACCCCCTTTGCCTTCAGAACTGCCTTAATCCTTTATGGCATAAGGTACTGGAAATATTCCTCAGAGATTTTAGTCCATATTGACATGGTAGCATTACGCAGTTGCTGAAGATTTGTCGGCTGCACATCCTAGATGTGAATCTCCCATTCCATCACATCCCAAAGGTGCCCTATTGGATTGAGTCTGGTGATTCTGGAGGCTATTTGAGTACAGTGAACTCATTGACATGTTTTCTCTTTTTCGGGCCATTCTCTGTAAACCCTAGAGATGGTTGTGTGTGAAAATCCCAGTAGATCAACAGTATCTGAAATACTCAGACCAGCTTGTCTGGCACCAACAACCTTGCCATGTTAAAAGTCAATTAAAAATCACCTTTCTTCCCCATTCTGATACTCGATTTGAACTGCAGCAGGTCGTCTTGACCATGTCTACATGCCTAAATGCATTGAGTTGCTGGCATGTGATTGGCTGATTAGAGATTTGCATTACCGAGCAGTTGGACAGTTGTCCCTAATAAAGTGGCCGGTGAGTGTATATTTTCAGCTGATATGTTTTCTTGATTCATTTATTTATTTTTTGAGCTGTAAAAAAAGATGATGACTATTGTGTTCTGTAAGCAACATACATCTGATCGTTTCAAATATTGCATGAAACAGAGGCAGCATTAAAAATGTAACACCAGAACTTCAATATGCACCACACTGGAGAAACACCTTAAAAGTAAAACAATTATTCCCCCGTAACAGATTGACAGAATAATCGACAATAGCAACCATGAGATAAAAGATGAAGCTTATCTAAGAGATTCTTCCCAAAAGAGGCATAACACGATCATATAAAGCGTAACCGCTCTTCACACACGCACATGCTAAATCGCTCTGGTCCATTTATCAAGCAGAAAGCCTGAGATCTTGCTCTCTTTTCAACACTGTTCCCCCAGACGCTGATTTAGAGCAGGTTATTGAAATGCGCCACTGTACTTGCTAAAGTGTTCAGTAGGAATTAATGAGATGCCCTCAGTGTTGCACTGGGAAAAAATGCACACGGATGATTGGGCTGTAATCTAATCAGCTGTGAATGGAAGTAGCAATGCTTGCAATCTTTCATTCAGACCATGACTGAGATTATATTCCCTTTTCATCGGTGTACATTACTTACCGGTAGATGCAATGTTTACATCAACAAGCAAATGAAAAATGGCTCAGAGAAAATTTACGTATACAAGGAAAAAGCATAATGAACATAAATGGGGAAGAAAAAAAAAATCTGCACCGCTGGATAGCTATTATAATTTGTCAGATCTACCGAGAGCTTTTCAAAAGCTAAAATGAGGGAATAAGCTCATATTTTCTGAGAAAGGACTAATAATCATGTCATCATGATAAACTCCATTCAGAATTTCCAAGCATTATTTAGATTTTTTTTCACTTTTATAAACACCAATGTACCAATGTTTTAAGGTCAGAAAAGCCTATAAAAAAATCTATATTGGGTATAATAACTCAGATTTTCAATAACAAGTGTTATTTTATTCTGACTCACTTTAAAGATAAACATTTTTTTATCATTTGTAAATCTATTATTATAAAAAAAACATGTGATGAAACTGTTCTGAATAATAATAAAAATTTTATATTTTTTAATAAAATGATAATTTTTTTAAATATTAACTTACAGACTTATTTTTCAATTATCATAAACAAAGTTAGAATTTTCAACTTTTTGTGCGAGTGTTTACTAATTTAAATAAACATTTGCATGAAACATATTTTTGTATACATGTAAATAATCTTTTATTTTTTAAAACTAACAAAACATACAATGAAACAGTTTTGAATAATAATGCAAATTATTTCTAAAAAATATTTGTTTTTTTATGTAAACTTATTTTTGTTTGTATCTAAATGATTCATTCATCCTCAATTATCATGGAAAAAATTCTATTTTTTATAACATTTGCATGAAAGATCTATTTTTTGTATCATTTGTAAATTACTATATAAAAACATGTAATAAAACCATTTTGAATAACAATAAAAATATCAAGATATTAAAAAAGCTATTAAAATATCAACTTAGACATATTTGTGACTGTCTCCGCCTCCTAAATTATACATTCGTCTTCAATCATAAACAAAATTCTAATTTTCATGTTTTTTGTATGTTTACTACTAATTAAAATAAACAATTGCATGAGACATTTATTTTTGTGTATTTGTAAGTAAATTATTAATTATTAAAACATTAACAAAAACTATGATGCAACAGTTTTTAATAATAATAAGCCAGTGGGCAAATTTGGTTAAACCCCTACACTTTTTTCGAAGGACATCCTGGGATTTTAATGACCACAGAGAGTCAGGACCTCGGTTTAACATCTCATCCCAAAGACAGCACCTACTGAGCAGTATAGAGTCCCCTTCACTATACTGGTGCGTTAGGACCCACAGAGACCACAGGTTAACCTTACTAACACCACTTCAAGCAGCAACCTAGCTTTCCCAAGTGATCTCCCATTCAGGTACTGACCGGGCGCCACCCTGCTTGGCTTCAGTGGGCGACCATGTGCAAGAGCTAGCTTCTAATAAATGTTATTACACCTTTATCGAATAAACTCTCCACAATAAGGTTTCATTGTATATTTCATTATGTAATAACAAAAAGTGCTGTTTTTTATACAATTTTAAATTTATTTTAAGATGGTAAAAGCAATGTTTTAAGTTTAGAAAAGTCTATATTTAAAATAAAAAACATCTACATTTGGTATATTAACCCTGATATTCAATAACAACTGATTTTATTTTATTCTGACTCACTTTCTAGATAAATTAACTGTCTAAATGATAATATTTTAAATATTGTTCAAATAAGAAATGTTATTAGATCTCTTTTTAGAATAAAGGTTTCATTATGTATTTTCTAACATTAAGAATGAATAAATGCTGTAAAAGTATTACTTATAGTTCAACATTTACTAATGCATTATTAAAACACAAAGTTCTTTGTTAACATTAGGCCGTGTCTTCGCTGAGGTCCAGCTACTGCGCCTAGACTGCAGCTCTGCACAAGACGTTTGGCCATAGGAGAAATGGTTGTGCCCAACTGAGCCTGGTTTCTCTCGAGGTTTTTTAAATTATTCACTTTCGCCAATTGGTGAAGTTTTTTCCTCGCCGCTGTCCGCCACTGGCTTGCATGGTTCGGGATCTGTAGAGCTGCACATCGATGGAATTGCTCTTTAGTGTTTGGACTCTCAGTAGTGATTATTAAACCACACTGACCTGAGCTAAACTGAACTGAACTTAAACACTGAAAACTGAACTGACACGGTTTCAATTCACTATAAACTTCCATGTGAAGCTGCTTTGACACAATCTACATTGTATAAGCGCTATACAAATAAAGATGAATTGAATTGAACATTAGTTTATAATGAACACTTACTATAAACATTAACATTTTAATTTAACTAAATACTGTAATGTATTGTTAAGTGATACATCAACCTATCAATTTAAGGCATTCATTCAAAAAGCGAATTCATTTAGACAAAGTCATTGAATCACGGCCTAAAATGTTTCATTCAAAACAGCTGATTTGTTTTAGAGTAAGGTAAAATAACAAATCAAAAACTGGATTTAACTATGATACGAGTTTAAATTTTGCTAATGACAATTAGGCGCCAAGTGCCTATTTTATTGAGTGATTAATTGAATTATTAATTCAAGGCATTCGTTCAAAAAAGCTGATTCATTGTTCGTTCATATTAAATACATTAAACTAATTAATTAATTAAACCTCATGCAATGAGTTACCAATAAAACCATATTGGTATTTTACTCAAATCCACAAGAAATCCAGAGAAATATTCAAGTGGTCACATTTTTGACTCTATACCAAAACTAACTGTAAAATAACTAACACTAAATGATAACAATAAATGTAACAAAGCAAATAAAACCAGAAAATGAACTACGGGGTAACACTTTAAAATAATGGTCCATTACTCAATGTATTTACTAACATGAAGAAACAATTAGTAATACATTTCTTACATTTTTGTTCATGTTAGTTAAAAGTTGCACAAGATTATTCAAACTTAGTAAATATTAGTAAATTAACCAATGGACTATTATTCTAAAGTGTTACCAACAACTGTTAAAAAACTAAATCTCTCACACAAATTCATCATCACCAATCAAGTGTGCAATAAAAACTTGATCATTGTTAATACTTGGCACCAATACAAATGTTGTTGTGCGCTGGAATGAGTGCCATTGGTGGTGAAGGGCCGATTGATTTGAGCAGTCTGAAGTGCATTGATACAGGACCCCTGGACGAGCGCTGCCTCGCTCTGCTCAGCATGAAGAGCCACTAAGGCAAAAATAAGCCCTGAGTCAATATGGCGTGTGTGTATAAATAAACCTGTGCTGAGACATCAGTAGGGGGAGCGTCAGCCGGCGCATCTGCCTGTGATGATGAAGATGATGATGATGGAGAGCAGATTGATGAAGGCTGACAGCTCAGATAAGCAATGCTGGCAGGGTCGCCCTCTGCTACGGAGATGAGTATGAGGAGGGAAGAGCCAAGAAGTGGCCATTTCTTGTGACGTACAGAGAAAAGAAGCAGCCTATAGAGGCAGTATATATAGGGTGAGAAAGAGCATTAGAGATATGCTGTAGTCACATTCCTGTTTCACAGCGAGGACAAAGAAATGAAATCAGACTAAAATCTGAGTTAAGAGGAGATTTTTAGTTACTTTTTTTTTTTTTGGCTATTGGAAATTCAACGCATTTGTGCTGGTTCAGGCTTTTGGATGAGACTTTAAACTAAGGTCCTGACTCTCTATGGTCATTAAAAATCCCATGGCACTTCTCGTAAAAGAGTAGAGATGTAAATCGGTGTCCCGGCCAAATTCCCTCCATCGGCCCTTACCGGTCATAGCCTCCCAATCATCCCCATCCACTGAATTGGCTCTATCACTGTTTCTCCACTGCACTTATAGCTGGTGTGTGTTCTGCGCACAGGCGCCATTGTCCTGTGGCTGCCGTTGCGTCATCCAGATGGATGCTGCACACTGGTGGTGGTGTGGAGATTGTTTCAGAGTGAAAACAGAAGATGGATTTAACTATATGACACGAGTTAAGGGGGATTTTGTTTATTATTATTATTTAGCAAATTATAAATTTAAGTAACAATTTTTATTAAACAATTTAAGCAAACAATACCTTGGTAATGTTTAATGTTTTTGTGCAGGTTTAGGCCAGTCATAGATGCAAAAATATTTCAGTAGGTGGCAACAAGTCGATGTCTTACTGCGTAATTGATTAAACGATTAATTCAAGACATTCGTTCAAAAAAAGCAGCATCATAGAAATTACTGTTTTTATGACTGAATCAAATGATTTGCTCAAAACTCATTCATTTAGAAATGAAGCAACTGACTGTCTTACTCACTTTAGAAAAGTCTTTTTGAAAGAATCATTGAATGAATGACTTAAATGTTTCAATAATAACAGCTGATTGGTTTTAGAGTGAGGTCAAAGAACTGAAATTAGAAGCTGGACTTAACTATGATAAGAGTTGGGGGGGGGGTGGTAATTAACAATTTTAATAAAAGAATTGATCTAAACAACATTTGGCGGTGTTGATAAATGTGTGCTGGTTCAGACCGGTTATGGGTGCAAGTCCTTGTCTTAATGAGTGATTCACTGAATTAATTCAAGGCATTCATTCAAAAAAGCAGCTTCATTTAGAAATGAAACCAGTAACTGTTTTTATGACTGAATGACTAAATCAAATGATTTGCTCAAAACTCAAATCATTTAGAAATCAAGCAACTGACTGTCATACCGAATGGATAGTTGAATCCAGACTCAGACTGCTGTATTTGTTCAAATTAATTCAGGAATAAAACATTGCTGTGTTGCTCTGAAATGCACAAATTTGATATACTATTGTAATCAGTATAAAACAACAACAATACTGTAGCGGTATTTGACTAATAAAATGGGTTGGGCGCCAGGGGTAACAACCCCACTACAGTATCTCAAATAAATCAATTAAATAAAAAATAAGGTTTCACCAAACGCATGATTTAATTCAAATAAACCAAAATCAAATGTTTAATTAAACAAACAAATCAATATAGTAATAAAGAAAAAACAACAACAACAAAACAAGCTTTAACTTCAACAAATTTTCATTAAATTCATTATAGCCCAAACAAATTTACATTTCTAGGCCTTTATCTAATGTTCAAAAATAGGAGAACAGCTATCCAAGTGTGCAGCCACAGACAATGAGATAAAAAAACAAAAGAATAAAGACACCAAACTCGTAAAGCTTCTTCTTGACAAGTACGCTAAACTCAAGTTAACCACACATTCTACAAAACTCCATGTAAAATGGCAAAATATTGCACACAAAAAGTACTGGTATATCTAAAAGACATTTGCAATGACCGCAGGACAGCATGCTTTGTTTTTGTATCTCCTTATAATTCCAAAAGTGACGCTAGTAGCACAGAAACAACTTCACCTTTAAAAATGAAATACATTTGTACAAAATGATGCCCCTTTTGTAAATACCCTTGTCATTTAAGGTGGCATTTTTGGCCCAAGTTCTGGTTCATATCAGCAAAGCATCCTCATGTTTGTTAAGAACTGGGGCGAGATTTGACGAAGCTGTTAAGTCTGAGCTGAATGCTGACAGTGATTCATTACACTGAGTGCCAGTTTGCTTTGTGATGCTGATTGTGAGAGCACATGATGACAAGAGCTCACAGACAACAAGAGAGTGATAACATCCTTACAAACAACAATATTGCCTCATGACATTTATGTAATAGCAATAGCCAAAAGTTCTGAAATAATAGGTCAAATTAGTTGTACCTAATTGTACAGTATGTGTAGTCAGTATTTACTTATGGTGTCATAAGACGAGAAAGTACATGTTATATAAGGTAACAGAAAGGGTTGAGGTTAGGTTAAGGGAAAAGTTTAGGGATAGTACCTAGTTATAACCCAGTTTATGTTATGACTATGATCGGTGTTGGGAAAAAAACATGTTACAAGTAATGCTTTTCAATAAAAGTAACTACTTTTTCATATCCAAAAACAATTTACTTAACCCTCCTGTCATGTTCACATTCCGCCCCTTACTTTGGTGTTCCTGGTCTAAATTGACTGGTCTGTTTTTAACTGCTCTTAAATTAGCACAATTTTTTTTTCACCACCAAATTTTTATTTAACACTCTTTAGCTGTGAACAATGTTTCAAAGTAGTGTTTAATATACATTTATATAATTAGACATAAAATAACTGCAGTGAAAATACAAATAGGCACTGAAAATGTATTACAAAATGAACAATAGATGACAGAAATCTAAATACTTTGTTTCATTACCAACAGACAGTTTTCTAATATAATTATCACAGGGTCTGACCAAAAACATGACATTTTAATCTATCTGAAGGATTAATCAACCAGCAAAGACTAAACAAAACAGTATTCTTTCCAGTGTACTGAGTGCTCGAATTTTCTTTCAGTACTGAGGGTATAGACGATGAGTATGGACAAAGAACTAGCACTAGTTACACTTTGGGCATTTTTTTTATTAGACAGGACAGTAATGAGACAGGAAGCGATGTTGGAGAGAGAGAGGGGGGGGGGTGTTTTCTGTCTGATGAATGAATATAGTCTTGATATTCATTCATTTCCTATGGGGGTCACTTTTGACTAGGAACACCACAGATGTAACAAGGTTGATTAAAACACTCAAAATTCAATGAAAGTAATATATAGTCAATAATAGTTCACCAAAAAATGTATTACTCCGTTATCTACTCAACCTCAAGCTATGCTCTGTATATATGACTTTTTTTTCTGTCAGATGAACACAGTCAGAATGTTTTCAATTTTATTCTGGTGTCTCCATTCTGTAATGGTGTTGGATAGTGGCTTTAATTTAGAAATTTCCATAAATTAACATTATGGTTTAACATTACACAGTATATTACTCGCATAATCTTATGTCATGCATCATATGTTTTACGTGTCAGTCACAATGTTTATCCGGCTGTTACTAGAAACTTGAGTTTAAAATTTAAAATATTAGAAATATTACTGTTTTGCGACGCAGTGGTTCAGTAGGTAGTGCTGTCGTGAGCAAGAAGGTCGCTGGTTCGGCTGGGTCAGCTGGCATTTCTGTGTGGAGCTTGCATGTTCTCCCTGCGTTCGCGTGGGTTTCCTCCAGGTGCTCTGGTTTCCCCCACAGTCCAAAGACATGCAGTACAGGTGAATTGGGTAGGCTAATTTGTCCATAGTGTATGAGTGTGCATGCGTGTGTATGGATGCTTCCCAGAGATGAGTTGCAGCTGGAAGGGCATCTGCTGCGTAAAACATGTGCTGGATAAGTTGTCGGTTCATTCCGCTGTGGCGACCCTGGATTAATAAAGGGACGAAGCCGAAAAGAAAATGAATGAATGAATATTACGGTTTCATAAGACGTGAGTAAGTAATCTGTATTTATATAGCGCATTTAATGTGTATGGTCATACACCCAAAGCACTTCACAATCCTGGGGGGGTAGGGGATGGGGGTTGGGGATAAAGTATGAAGCATGACTTGGATGAAGTATGAAGTGACGACAGCCACAGGACAACAGCGCCAGTGCACTCACACACACCAGCTATAGGGGGAGTGGAGAGACAGTGATAAGAGCTAACTCGATGCATTGGGATGATTGGAAGAATTTTGGCCAGGACACTGGGGTTACACCCCTACTCTTAACAAGAAGTGCTATGGGATTCTTAATGACCACAGAGAGTCAGGACCTCGGTTTAACGTCTCATCCAAAAGACTCATTGCTCATTGATAGTATAGTATCCCCTTCACTTTACTGGGGCATCACACAGACCGCAGGTTGAGCGCCCCCTGCTGGCCTCACTAACACCACTTCCAATAGTTCGTAATAAATAACAATTTTACATTAATTGTGATCGTCATATATAAAAATTACTCCACTGCCAAAACTCAGATCACTGACCTAAAATTTCACGATTGTTTACAAATTTTCAGGCCATTCAAAATCTACTGACTTTTTTCTTCAGCTGAAAACAAAATGAGGTTTTGAAGGAAAAAATTTGAAGATTTTTACCGTTTTCTCTACCACTAGAATCATACAATTATAAAACAAGAAACACAAATGCTCGTCTTTGTCCAGCTGTGCAATCCATGTTCATGAGAGTTTAGTTCACAACCTCTCACATGACTTATACACACTAAAAAAGGTCACGCAGCTGGGGGAAGGTTTCTCCCCTGGGAGAGTAAAAAAAATATGCTTTTATTGATACATTTAGAAATACATGATTTATTTATTTCTTCATTCATTCACTTTCCTTTAGCTTAGTCTTTGATTTATCAGAGGTGGCCACAGCAGAATGAACCACCAACTATTCCAGCATATGTTTTACACAGCCGATGCCCTTCCAGCCGCAACCCAGTACTGGGAAACTCATTCATTTCTTATAGATGAGTAAATAATGTGTATTTAATTCAATGCATTCTTAAAGGAAATTTTTATTTTTGGGATAACAGACCTTTTAGGCCATACTCACACTATTTACAGTTGCCTTGAAATGGGCCAAAGCACGCTTGTCCCCCCTCCCGTCTCCCCGACGGTCCGCACTCACATTAAATTCAGGCCTGGGCGCGCTTATGTCATTGATGATGTGTTGTGCAGTAAGCGCTCTCGCTTAGCACAGTGGAAATTTCTTTAGTTATATCGTTTAAGTCGTTTGATATGCGGTGACACGCAGTCTAATATTTCGCCGAACAGATCAGCCACTTTTGACGCTCATAAACAATCATAAAGTCCTCAAGCTGCAGGAATTAGGAAGTTTGCTAAAGTCGCAGCTGACGTGCAGTGAGGGATTTGCGTCTTTAATAATCTACAAAAGTTTGCATTTATTGAACAGTACGAATGATTAATTAATCCATATGAAACAGTCCCCTAAAAGTCACGTCTCACTTTCAGTTTCGAGCTCAGGCACGCTTGCACTCACACTGCAAGTGTACCGCGCCTGAGCCCAAGTTAATTTTAAAGGGGGCTAAAAATTCTGACTTCAACTGTACATCTCAGCAAAAAATCATTTTGTTTATTTAAAGTGACCTTGCATTCTGTAAATTCTTTAGCTAAATTCTTTAATTAAATATGATCTTTTCCTCCTCCCACCCTACATTAATTGCATGGATGTGTCACAACAGAAAAGAAAAAGCAATAAGAGTTTCAATTTCACGTTAACCTAACAGCCAAATAAAAAATGTATTCAAATCACTGCAAAACTGATAGCACTCGTTCAATTTTATATTACAAACAAACAAAAAAAAATTATAAAACATTCAGTATCTCTCCACGTGCCAAATTTATAAGGTCAATTATGTATAACAAATCAGTCAAGGACTAAAACCTCTCCTATCAATTGATAACACCCCAAATAATCACAGTAAAAAATTGAAATGCAAACCAACATAAGGAAACATAACCAGTCTACAGAAATTCAAACATTCCTCTGCTAATATCAGTAAAAAGTGTTCATCTGTTGAACCCAATCATCTCACTTTATTCATTTTTTAAGTCTAAATAAAAATGTCCATTTAAGGCATTATTTAAAGGGCTTCACATTCTAAATGAAGCACTTTACATTACATTATTACAAGAGAGTGTAAAATGCAATTACTCAAACAACCATCACCGCATTTCTGAGAAAAGCCAAACACATTGTAACAGATCTTCCTGTTTGCAGGTCTGATTCTGGATAACATCCGTAATAAACACCCGAGACCCCTGAGCGAGAGGTGTGTTACCTCTATTATAATGCTCTTGCTACAGGAAGTGGTTTTTCTACTGCAGTATTTACAGCATAACCACATAACTGCGACAGAGAGTCACTGCTGGAAATGGCTTACAAGTATTAGCGCTCACTGTAAAGTGATCTGTTAGCATAATCTCATAATGGGATGGGTGGTGTGACCACAGTCTTATATCAAGGTATGCGTCATTTTAGAAATCACTGTTAAGATATAAATCACAATATTATTAATCTTTCTCCATTTAGCTGAATAATCCAGTGAATTAAACATAAGTGTAATTCTCAATAAAGGAGCAGAGTGTTAGCCTACACTCTCAGAAATAAAGGTACGAGAGCTGTCACTGGGGTGGTACCTTTTCAAAAGGTAAACATTTGTACTTGAAGGGTCCATATTGGTTCCTCAAAAGTATATATTAGTACCTACAAATTTTAAGAGGAACACTTTTGTACTTTTTAGGTACCAATATGTACCCTTGAGGTATTAATATGGATATTTTATGCACAAATGTGTACCTTTTGAAAAGGTACCGCCCCAGTGACAGCTCGCGTACCTTTATTTCTGAGAGTGTACTGATAACATTTCTTCCCAATTTAAAATAAAATTTTTACTTCTTACTTCTTTTCACAGCTGTATATATGACATAACATGATTATATTATGATATAATTGTTAGCAAACCAAAGTAAATAAGGCTACATTCACACTGCACCTACGTTCAAAAGGCATACACCTGTCTATATAAGGTCCGAGGGTTGACAGTGCATGTCAAAGCACAAACCAAGCATGAAGACAAAGTGTCTGTAGACCTTCAAGACAGGACTGTATGGAGCCACAAGGCTGGGGAAGGTTACAAAAAATGTTCTGCTGCTCTGAAAGTTCCAATAAGCAAAGTGACCTTCATCATACAAAGTGGAAGATGTTTGAAATCACTAGAACTCTTCCTATAGCTGGCTGGCTATCTAAGTTGAGGGATCAGGGAAGAAGGGCCTTAGTCAAGGAGGTCAGGGAGGATGCAAGGATGTTGCCAAAGTGGCTTTTTGATTTCTTTTCTTGTGCATCCCAGCCACTAGCACCCCATCTGAAAGATTGTTTAGCATGTAGTCATCCAACTTCACAATTTGTAATGTTGCAGTATGTATTTAAATAATGATGGTTGGTTTCTTTACTTGAAAGCACATATTTGATTATCATAATTGGCGTTGTTTACGGAGTTTGAGGTTTACTGTGTCATTATTATTTACACCTTAAAGTTTGCTTTGATTGTTTAGTATTTACGCTTTGTTACTTTGTAACATTTTATCAAGTTTAAGAGTTTCTTTAACACTTATGTTTATTTTATTATAAAGAGATGAGATATTTTGTTTAAATATTTTTGTTTTTTGACAATTAAAACAATTTGACAAATATAATCCTAATATAAATCCTAATATACCTAAATAGATAGTTAAAAATAATATTCAATAATTATCGATACTGAATGATATTATACATGATATTATGATACTTTTTTGCAATATCGCCCAGCCCCAACGACATAGAGTGCAGAATTATTAGGCAAGTTGTATTTCTGAGGATTCATTTTATTATTGAACAACAACCATGTTCTCAATGAACCCAAAAAACTAATTAATATCAAAGCTGAATAATTTTGAAAGTAGTTTTTAGTTTGTTTTTAGTTTTAGTTATTTTAGGAGGATATCTGTGTGTGCAGGTGACTATTACTGTGCATAATTATTAGGCAACTTAACAAAAAAATTATATATACCCATTTCAATTATTTATTTTCACCAGTGAAACCAATATAACATCTCAACATTCACAAATATACATTTCTGACATTCAAAAACAAAACAAAAACAAATCAGTGACCAATATAGCCACCTTTCTTTGCAAGGACACTCAAAAGTCAGCCATCCATGGATTCTGACAGTGTTTTGATCTGTTCACCAACAACAATGCGTGCAGCAGCAACCACAGCCTCCCAGACACTGTTCAAAGAGGTGTACTGTTTTCCCTCCTTGTAAATCTCACATTTGATGATGGACCACAGGTTCTCTATGGGGTTCAGATCAGGTGAACAAGGAGGCCATGTCATTAGTTTTTCTTCTTTTAGACCTTTTCTTGCCAGCCACGCTGTGGAGTACTTGGATGCGTGTGATGGACCATTGTCCTGCATGAAAATCATGTTTTTCTTAAAGGATGCAGACTTCTTTCTGTACCACTGCTTGAAGAAGGTGTCTTCCAGAAACTGGCAGTAGGACTGGGAGTTGAGCTTGACTCCATCCTCAACCCAAAGAGGCCCCACAAGCTCATCTTTGATGATACCAGCCCAAACCAGTACTCCACCTCCACCTTGCTGGCGTCTGAGTTGGACTGGAGCTCTCTGCCCTTTACCGATCCAGCCACGGGCCCATCCATCTGGCCCATCAAGACTCACTCTCATTTCATCTGTCTATAAAACCTTAGAAAAATCAGTCTTGAGATATTTCTTGGCCCAGTCTTGATGTTTCAGCTTGTGTGTCTTGTTTAGTGGTGGTCGTTTTTCAGCCTTTCTTACCATGGACATGTCTCTTGAGTATTGCACACCTTGTGCTTTTGGGCACTCCAGTGATGTTGCAGCTCTGAAATATGCCAAAACTGGTGGCAAGTGGCATCTTGGCAGCTGCACACTTCACTTTTCTCAGTTCATGGGCAGTTATTTTGCGCCTTGGTTTTTCCACACGCTTTTTGCGACCCTGTTGACTATTTTGAATGAAAAAAATAGTCTTGATTGTTTGATGATCACGCTTCAGAAGCTTGACAATTTTAAGAGTGCTGCATCCCTCTGCAAGATATCTCACTATTTTTGACTTTTCGGAGCCTGTCAAGTCCTTCTTTTGACCCATTTTGCCAAAGGAAAGGAAGTTGCCTAATAATTATGCACACCTGATATAGGGTTTTGATGTCATTAGATCACACCCCTTCTCATTACAGAGATGCACATCACCTAATATGCTTATTTAGTAGTAGGCCTTCGAGCCTATACAGCTTGGAGTAAGACAACAAGCAAAAAGAGGATAATGTGGTCAAAATACTCATTTGCCTAATAAATCTGCGCTCCATGTAGATGTATCCTTAACTAAATGTATCATAAGACTTTCAAAAACATTTAATCTAAATCAATAACAAAAAACTAACTTGCTGCTCATGATATACTAAAGAAACAATAAAAAAAGTCTTAAACCTAAAGACATTTTTTTTCCAACAGCTGAATCTGTATATCCCACTCAGCCCTTTCTTATGTAAAACGTCCAGATGCTTTATGACTAAGAACTTAATCCCACCCGCCGCAAGAAACCTTAGCATGTTATGACATGGCAGGACCGATGTGTGGTTTCCTGGGCTTACAGGACACGTCCTGCTCCAGCGGCGCGCATAAACACAGCTTCACCCCGCCGAACACATCAAGCCGACCTGTGGGCCTAAGATCTCCCAATCATGAAATCACCAGAGCACTAAACAAGCACACTAAAAACAGCCACATTCCCATCCAGGAAAAGAGAAAGAGAGAGAGAATTAGCGGCGTCGTATTTGAGCTCCCTCAGCTGAGACTTGTTACCATGGGATCTGTGGTGATTTTTAATAGTGGATTACGAGATATCTGACGCCCATTAGAAGACGCTGAATTAACACTAAGGTAAAATGGCATGCAATTATTTCAGGAGCTTTTCTTATGCTGAAGAATGATTGAATTAAGCTCATTTAGACTAAAGGAAGCATCAGTTCTCAAGCATGTCAGAAATCAGAGGTATGGAAAAAGATCGCAAATAGTTGACAGAAATGCTTCGCTATAATGATTTGAGTTACATAAGTGTCTGAGGCAATAAGAACACACACTCAAGAAACCACTTAAATTGATGGAAATACATGTAGACTTAAATAATAAATCACAAATCATTTCCCAGACATAACTCATAGTAGTGATGCTGAGAGTTTAAGTTGGAGACTCCAAATTTGCTGTAATTAATGTTCAGGCTGTTCTCCATCTGTGTGTAAAATGTCATAACCTTCCCCTAAGCGCTTCTATGGGCTGCCATTAACTGCAAGACAGAAAAAATATATAATATGAAAGTCAAAGATAACAATGGGTGCTAACACACTTTCAGATTTGGCTGCTATTAAATCTTGAAAATATTTTAAGGGTCTTTAAAGCGCTATGCAGTTTTTAATAATTATTTTATGTGTATCTTCTGGGTCAAAACAGCCCCAAATGTGTAATAAGGATTATATTAATTGCATGTTGTTTTCTGCTAAGCATTTACAGAATATAGATACAGATGGCTGAGGGAAAAAAATATCCTTTAAAACAACAGAAAAAATACACAAAATCAGTTGACCGCAGGGTGAAAATGTGCTAACGTCTCACTGACAGCATAGCACAAATATAGAAACCTGTCTGAATACCAGTGTCGTTTTGAAGGACATCTCCTTGACAGGCTATGTTGGGCTGAAAATAAAAAAAGGAGCTTTGTGGAATTCAAAGAGGAGAACCGTGATAATGCTTAATCGATTTGAGCCGACATGTTTTGAAGGAGATCCCCCTTTTGTGTGTATGTTGGAAAGAAACGCAGCTCAACCTGCTATTGTCCCAGGCCTGCAGAGCAGCCAGGCTCCCTTTAGGACCTGTGGCTCTCTTTTGTCCAGCATTTATGTTTTGTATATTTATATTTATGTATGTTCTGTTTAAAAAATATGTGAGTCTGCATAAGCACAATTCACATGTGGAGATACAATTATTTGCTTATTTGATAGGAGGATTTGTAAAGCAATGGTAAGGTAACAGTCATGTAACAGTCATTATATGATATTCAAATCCAATGGCAAGTGGGTATAAGCCCATTCTCAAGGTATTAATCACACTGAACACGCTTTTTACGTTGAGAGGTGCCTTTTTAGAATGTGTTACTTATGGCCTTGCGTTTTAACCACCTGCTGCACCTAGCGTTTTTGTCGTTGTGCACTGCGCGCCTGCAGTTGAAAAAAAAAAAATCTCTGTGCGAAATATGCACGCTACATCAATCGCATCTTTTTCATTCTCCAATCCAATGAAAGCAGAGGCGGGGTTTTCTCTTTTGATGTGACAGCACTGTTTGTGTTTGTGAGACTTTTAAAGATGGAGGAGAGACTTGTGGTCGCTAGGGCAGCACAATATTGGAAAAAAAAATGTTCATTGTGATATTTATATTGTGATATTTCACAACATAGCTTAATTTAAGATCGATTGGGATGATTTTGCAAGGGAGTGCATAAAATGTATATAATAAACAAATTACAATCAGAGATAAATAAAGTAGAGCAAACATAGGAATGAAGGAGTCTAACAGTATACTATTACAGAAATAAAATAATCAAATGTACAATAAAGCTGTATATTCTTCATTGTGCAAATAATTAAATACAAATAATCTTTGTTAAAGCTACAAACATAATCATTTCTTGTGACCAAATGCTTTAAACTTGCTTAAAATGTTTACACAGGTCTTAAAAACACAAGCAACCGATAAACTTTCACTTTATTATGGTTAAACTGGTAAATGTTTAATAGTAAGTGCATTTACAGAATGGAAAAAAGTGTTCAGTGTGATGTGGTATTAAAGGGTTTGATTATTAACATTAAATTATGTTAGTAATAACTCACCATCATGATGTTGCAAACCCTTTGTTCATGTTCGAACACAAATAATAATAATAATATATATTTTAGGGAAGTCTGAGAGCTCCCTTATCCTCCATAGACAACAAGGTTTCTGACTCGTTCAAAGTCCAGAAAAATACCAAAAAACATCCTCAAAACAGACCTTATGTCTTCAGTGGTTCAATCATAATATTGTCAAGCTGATGCTTTTGTGCACATAAAACAAAAATAATGACTTTATTCAATAGTTACTTTCTCCTCAGTGTCAGTAAAGGGTGAACGCTCATCTGTCACCCTTAGTTGGATCTCTGACTCATTCAAAGTCCAGAAAAATACCAAAAAACATCCTCAAAATTGACCATAT
>CAIGQZ010032409.1:12090652-12103226 GCA_903798205.1 Danio tinwini
ATGACTTATTAGCCTTGTTTCTGACTCGTTCAAAGTCAAGAAAAATACCCCCCAAAAAAACATCCTCAAAAAAAGACTTTATGCCTTCAGTGGTTCAATCATAATATCGTCAAACTGATGCTTTTGTGCACATAAAACAAAAAAAAATGACTTTATTCAATAGTTACTTTCTCCTCAGTGTCAGTAAAGGGTGCACGTTCATGTGTCATTCTTAGTCGCATCTCTGACTTATTTGCCTTGTGCTTTGTTTCAAACAAAGGAAGTTGTGCACAAACATCCAGGATGTGTACATCACTGCACAGTGTTTATGAACGTGCACAATATACTGACACTAAGAAGAAACTGTTAAATAAAAATGTGCGTAAATTGATTGAACCACTGAAGGCGTATGATCTTTCAAACATTTTGAGACCATTGCTGTCTACGGAGGATGAGAGAGCTCTCAGATTTCATCTAAAATATCTTAATTCATGTTCTGAAGTTTAACAAAGTTCTCAAGGTTTGGCGTGAGGGTGCACTGTTAATTTCCTGTAGATTCTACAGTACCTTACTGGCAGCAGTTTGCCAGTAACTTACTGTAAATCAATTACAGCAAAAGTACTGTATTTACATTCACAGCACTATTTATCTTGCTGTATTTACAGTATTGTATATATTTACTGTAAAAATACTGTAATACAGTAACATACTGGATAAAAACTGTAAAATACAGTTCATATTACAGTTAAATACTGTGTAATTTACAAGCATTGTTAAAAGTGTGACTATTCTTTGGCGAACTAACACTCTAAGATCATCACAAGTAGACATTTCTATGTTTGCGTTTAATTGTGATCTTTCAGCTTTCAATCAGTTCCATTGGTTGTTGAAAACAAATGGTACTGGATTGTTTAATACATTGTAAAAATACTGGGTTACACACAATCAATTTGTGTTGGGACAACATGAAGGAATTAAGTCATCTTATTAGTTTTTACAAATGTAAATGGATTAAACATAAAACAATTAAGTTGTCCCCCAAAAAAATCTCAAGAATTGCGTTTTTTCAGATTGTTTTAAGTAAGTAGTTTGAACAAAAAGTCATCGTCATTTTTTTCAGAATAGTGCAAACGGTCATGTAGTGAAATGTCATGTAGGTAAACAGCCTTCCAATTACCAACTACTTCCCACCTTATTCATAAAAGTTACTATACATGTTAGCCAGACGAGATTTAAATTTGAATTGGAGAAGCTCTCTCTGTAGCGCTTTCTGTGGTCTCTTTTTGCATTCTTACGTGAATTTATAAGCTTGTTTCATAATAACAGACCAAAAGATCAGAAGGTGCAATGGGAATGTGTCTCCCTTGTCTACTTGTGAGTCTGAACAAAAAACTTCTTAATAGTACCATATGTAAACAGGTATTTTAAAGTATTTAAAAGCAAGAAACAAAACAAAGTTTTTAACAATTTAAAACAAAAATGAGCACACAAAAAGCTAAAGGAGTATCTAAAAGATAACTAAAATAAACAGGCACACTACATGCAATATATGAAAGTAACTAAATTAACTCAATTTTTGGGTTTGAACTTCTGTTGAATTTAGATTTCAATATGTATATTTTAGTTCCAGTTTTTACAGAACATCAAGTTAAACAATTAAAACCAATTTCTTACCAACTCACTCGATTAATGTTTAATTCAATACATTAAGATATAGTTAAGAGTAACCAGAAACAAAAAAGTTTTTCATTGTAGCTTTATTTCCTACAGCAATACGATGACTATGAAAAAAACAAAAACAAATAAAAAAAACACAATCTGTGGGATTAAAATAGCAAGCAATAAATCAATGAAATTACTCCAAGCCTGAAGAGTTGTTGTGACTCCATATCGAGATATCGGATAAGAATTTGGCTAAATATTTGCAGGGTTTACATGAGGAAAAGTTGGCAGACTTACAGCAGCTGTCTGAAATAGTTCTTACTAAACCTGAAACCGCTTTATGTCACAAGACAGCATTAGAAACACACACATTAAAACGTCAGGATTTACCCTGCTCATGCTGGAGAAACCCGAACACCACAGGAAGAAAGTTGACTTCTATAGTTTAGTGCTTAAACTATACTGTTAAAATAATAAATCAAATACATTTCACTCTTAGTTTGTCTTAATTCTCATTAATGCTACTCTGAGTCTGAACTTTCATTAACAGTAGATTCACAAGCTGTAAGTTAACCATGTGAATTAGCTGAAGTTCAAAAAGCTGAACAGCAGTATTTTATTATAAAATGACTCACATGGACTCTGAACAAACCCACTGTATAAAATGAACCAGTACATGTGTGAGAGAAATTATTTTTACACATTCTTCACTATTCCTCAGGCACAGCCTTCGCGCGGTCGCATAGCCCTTGCCTTGGACCTCTCAAAAAATGTTGCATTGAAGAAATAGCACAAGCTCTGTGATTAGTCAGTTTGGTAGCTGTGACCAATGTGGGCAGAACCAAGAGCCATTGGAGTGAGTGTTTACAAGTGTGAAGTCCCATAAAATGGCTCCACATGGAAACTTTCTTTTGTGTTTACCTTATGATTAATATTGTTGCACGTCCGCCAGTTTCTGTCGTTGAATGAGCGAGTTTGAGCTACTTGTACATTAAGGTAGCGTTCAGAAAAAACAACACCCGCAAAGAAACAGGATACAGAGGAACATAGCATAACCTACTGCCAATTAGCATTTCGGAAGTGCTATTGCAGAGCAACACAAACAGCATGCAGAAGTATAAATTAACAAGTACACGCAAGGCAGGCACCGTGGGTAATGCCGATCACTCGACGCAGAAAATTCAGCTTTGCCATCAGATACATAAAGTGTATTTCAAATTACATCTAAATAGAAAATAGTTATTTCTGACATTTCTGAGCAAATAAATGAAGCCTTGGTGAACATGAGAAACTGGAGTTGGGTGACATGACAAAAATATCATATCACAATACAGTACAAGTCATTTTGTATAAGTAACACTTTGGTTTACGTAACAATTCACACTATTTACGGGCTTATTATCTGCCTATTATTAAGGTATTAACTGTTTATTAGCACTTATAAAAGTATCTTTTTTTACATCCCAAATACCTGAGCCCAACTACTGCCTTACTAACTATTATTATTTATATAAAATTCACCCAGATTTTTGTAAAAACCCAAGCATATAAATAAACAAAAAAAATTCTGAAAAATGTGTTGTGTAATAGCAATGGAATGACAAAAAGTATTGAAATTCATTTAATATTTTGTATAACATTTATGCTTTATGATTACCAGTGATCTATTTCTTTGCAGATCGCTGGAAAACTACAGATCTGTCACTGAACTGGACTACAAATAACATCATGCACTTTACACACATCAGTTCCTGATTCACTGATTACACACAGCTGGTAACTCATCATGGACTGATTACCTGGACTTTATGTTCACCTCTCTCACACACACACACACACACACACACACACGTTTCTTCCTACGAACATTACAAAGCGTTTTCCCTTTTTTGTCTTGACGTGTTTTGACCCCCGTTTTGTTTTTTCCATTTTGATCCTTTGCCACCTAGCCTGACTTTTTGCCTTTTTTAATAAACTGCATATGGATCCTCATCACCGTTGTCCAGCATCCTTCGTTACAGTATGTGTATATCTTTGTTATATTCAAACATTCATTAATTTTCTTGTCGGCTTAGTCACAGCGGAATGAACCTCCAACTTATCCAGCACGATTTTACGCAGCGGATGCCCTTCCAGCCGCAACCCATCTCCACACACTAATTCACACTTATACACTACGAACAATTTAGCCTACCCAATTCACCTGTACCACATGTCTTTGGACTGTGGGGGCACCACTGGAGCACCCGGAGGAAACCCATGCGAACGCAGGGAGAACATGCAAACTCCACACAGAAACGCCAACTAACCCAGCCCAGCCGAGGTTCGAGCCTGCGACCCAGCGACGTTCTTGCTGTGAGGCGACAGCACTACCTACTGCGCAACTGTGTCGCCCTTTTTTTATATTTTAATATAATATTTTTCTCTATTTATTTCAAACCTCTAGGCAAATGTTTAATTAAGATTACAAAAATGTAACATTTATATGAATTATTTATGCATAAAACACTTCAAAATCTAATGAAAGCAGGCAAAACATAATATTGCAAAATGCATATATTGTACTTCACACCGTGCTGTTATTAACATTTCCATCTTAACATATTACTGTAAACAATGTACTGTACATTGTGTGACACCACAAATAAACAATAGAGGATAATATGAAATTACAGACTTTTATTTCATCCATACAATATTTATATGATCATATTGCAGAGCGCTACTTTCAAGCACATTAAAACACATCACAGAGTGCAAACATTTGTACAGCAGCTCTTAAAACAGCAAAGCTCCATTATATGTTGCTAGACCAGTCACTCCTTAAAACTGCTCATAACTCAATCTTTGTGCAAACATAAACCATTATGGAAACTGAACAGCTCCAAAGAATGAAGAAATCACTGAGCTTTATTGAGCGTTTTAAGTCTACACTCAAGATAATTGTCAAATCAGTTGAATGGGAGCTAATTTTGTGTCACCGTGGTGCAAATAACCCAGCAGCCAGCAGCAGGAATCATAACACGCGGCCCCAGAAAGCAGAGCGTCATGGGGGCAATAGTGCAGTGGTAATGGCCTAACAAGGTTACAGATCTCCATGGGAGACACAGCAAATGGGGGTTGCTTTGAGTGCAAACAACACAGAGGGACCCTCTTGGATCCCCCATATATGATTAAAGCAGCGTGATCAGGCATTGCTGGGTTTTATAACTAATAAACTACTTTAACAAGCCTGAATGCAGTACAGTATTCTCCTTTTATAAGGCTTATATTCATCCAGAGCCATCAAGCAGGTCAACAAAAGCCTCATTTGGAAATGGAGATAATGCATTTGTGTTTATTTTTCGTTTTTTTTTATTGGCATGTCAGCAAGAAGGCGATCATCATGGTGAAACAAAGTGAATGATAAAAGCGACAATTAACATGAATGGCTAAGCCAGCCATGCCAAGGCCAAATTGATGAACATGTACCTTGTGATATTTGTAGTGCAATGTAGTTTATTGGCTCGTACCAGAGTGGTACACAGCCCCGGATTAAGAATACAGAGGCCTCTGGGCACAATGTCTTGTAGGGCCCCCTACAAAGCCGCACCCCTATAGTTGAATAAAAAAATAAGATTAAAGTAATATTTTTTTAAATAAAGTTAATCTACAATATTTTACCCACCTTTTTTAAATAAATGACATAGTACATATATTTATAGTCAACAAAGATTTACCTGATTTTAAAAGCCTTTAAAGCACACTTTGATAAAAAAAAATACTAATAAAACTAGTGAAAATTAATGTTTTTTAATATACTTGTTCAAGTTCACTGAAGCAGTACTAAACATTTATATTTAAGGGTATTTTTAATGTATAACTTCTACAAACTTATAATGCATATGATTTGTATAAAACACCTCTCCAATCCAGTTCTATGAATCTGAGTCTTCCATAATACACACACTGATTAATGATTCCTACTGTCTCCCTCGTGATGAAGAAGAGGCAAAAAGCACTTGATTATAAAGCTGAAAGCTGATGTCGCTAACATTTAACACCAGGTGGAAAATAACTGTTTAATAATTATTATTATTTTTATTATTATTATTATTATTATTATTATTATTATTATCCTTATTAAATACCTTGTGACTCATTTTATTTAATTTATAAATTTTTTTTAAACAAAAACATTTCCTTTCTATTGATAATAAATGTACTTCCAATCTGATATATAATGGGGGAAAAAAGAAGAACGTGTTCATCAGACGCTGGATTCAAACCGCATTCATGATCGGTCGCCTCAAAACACATTGCCATGCACTTTACGAGCTGCGCAACTGACACTGACTGTCAGCTGCACTTTTTAGTTAAGTTGTCTCTGTTGATCAAATGACGCTGGCGTGAAGCATTCAATTAGCTTATTCCGACGAGATGCGCTATTTGCACTTAGCCTAAATAGACACTCCAAAATCAGCATTTTTTTTCCCCCTCGCAGGGGCCCCAAGTGTGCACGGGCCCCTTGGCCTGTGCCCATAATGCCCATTGGTTAATCCGGCCCTGGTGGTATGGTACGGCACGGTATGCTTTTATGGCCGTTTCCACTGTCAAAAGGTACCTAAAAGCAAACCGTACCGTACCACTTTTTGGGTACCCTTTCCAAAGGGTACCTAGCACGACAAACGGGGTCCAAAAGGTGGAGCTAGACGAGCAGATGAACGTTATTGGTGTATAGAGAAACATCAATAGCGCATACACAAGCCACCAGAATGAAAACAAAGTAAGCGCCATTTTTAAATACACAGCGGAGACATTAAATTGTAATACATATAATAACGAGCTATGGTCGACCAGAGCTCTAACAAACCTTGCTGTCATCTTGATGAACAACCACAAAGTCAAGAGAACAAAGCCTGCCATGTCCTATTGTTGTTTTACGTGGCCGTCTAAAAGCGCGAGCGGTTTCACTTTCTCCAAAGGGGTCACATGCGCTCACCGTGCTCCTATATTTTAAATAATGAACTTCTTGAGCTAATGATAATAACGTGTGCATGATTTTTGAAGTGCTTCTGACATCCGATCTTTTCAGAAATTATTCTTTCAGCAACCTATAACATGAACAAACTGCCATGTTTAACTATTATCATCACCTTTTGGACTATTATGAACTCAATATGACAGAATTACTTTCTAACTGGTGAAGATAACAGACACAGATGAGAAATTTGCGCTAATCGGGCCACGCTGATTGCATGTTGTTTTTGAACCCAAATAAGGTCTAAATGTATGTTGAGTGTAGTTTATCTGTAATTGGTAACATCTGTAGGGGTCTGTATGTGTTCATAGATGTTGCATTTATTTATTTGTTTTCATATAATTGCAGATGTTACAGTAGGCTATTTTGCACTCATTGATCATTGGCCTGCAGTTATAATCAAATCATGTCATAGAAAGGTTAGTAATGAACATTTATACACAAGTATTTACGTGTATAAAGCATCTGTTTTGTGAGAAGTGCTTTCATATGATATGAATGACCCATACAGCTTTACTTTGACATTTCCTTGAGTGAGAATTACCTATTGGTAGCTGAAACGCAAGCCTGATAAAAGGTGACCCCTAACCGACCTGTACTGTACCGTACCACTCACACCAAGCAAAATAGCTATAATAATAAAAATAAAGACATTGTTTTAAATTGTTCTGAATGTAATCCAACAGCAGTTGTGCAGAACACCGCTACAAAGATGAAACATTTTTTTTTCTAGTTAATAAACGATAAAACATTCAGAGGTAGCCAGTCAGAGTCCATTAAAATATAAAGGGCTAGTGCAATTTAAAGCTATTTAAATTTATTTTAATATTATTTACACTTTTATTTAAAGCTATTTAAATTTAAATAAGCACACTGTTTGATGTTAAGCTCTCATTTTAAAGATTATTTAAATATAATGACAATAATAATATTGCGACTTCCTGATTCCACCTAAAGCAGTTAGGGTCCTAATTTGTGACGCGCTAAATATCTGAGACAGACACACTAAGCCCAAGATGTTAGTAGCAAAACAAACTTGAAGCTTAAATAAACCTGAAACATGACATATAACAAGCAGCAATCTGTGAGTTGAATACCTGTTGCATATTGCGTTGAGGCTGATTATTGCATTGTAACATGGCATGTAGCGATATAGAGGTGTTGCGTGTGCTGTAGCGATCAACAAAAAAAATACAACTACTCTACTTCCTTACACCTGTGTGAGTGTTTGTTTTATAACAAATGGTTATAAAATGTGAAGGAACGTTAAAAATTCACATGAAAGCTATGTAAGCCGGCACAGCAAATTTAAGAATAAAAGTACCTCAGGTATCTAGTGTAATTTACTTTGCAGTAGAATAGAAACAACAGATTATTTTTCACAGCATTTTCACTGTTAGCGATCACTAAATACACTGAATGATTAGATGGATTACAGGGGCTGGATTCACTGGTCAGATGTGCTAGAAATGCAACACATCTGCTGGTTACAAAGGGGTAATGCAAACAAAATCATAAAATAAACCAGTCCGTTATCAGTTACTGGTGTGGACACAAATACGGCTACCCTACTCTTTTTCTCTCTTCCTAACACCTGTGTGAGTGTGTACACACTTTATTTGCTCCATCAGGTGCCAGGTATGCCCACGCGACCAAAACATAATACGTTACCGTGAAACCCAAACCAATCAATAAGCAAATAAACATTATCATTGAATGAAACCTAATATGACTTATATAAATGTTAATCTTGAAAAACAATTACTATAAAATGGGAAGGAACATTACAAATTTATATGGGAGCTATGCAAGCCAGCATAGCAAATTTAAAAATAAAAGTACCTCAGGCATCTGGTGTAATTTATTTTGAAAATGCTGTGAAAAACAATCAGTTGTTTCTATTCCACTGCACTGTTAGCGATCACTAAATTCACTAAAGGATTAGATAGATAACACGAGCTGGATTCACCGGTCAGATGTACTAGAAATGCAACACATCTGCTGGTTACAAAGGGGTAATGCAAACAAATCATAAAATAAACCAATCCGTTATCATTTACTGGTGTGGACACAAATACAGTTATTGTTACATTTATAGCTATCATTCTTAGTGTAAACGGCCCTTAGTTTGGTTATTTAAAATAACTAAAACTGATATATTTTAATAAAACCTACAGGCCGGTAAAAAAACATAAAATAAAATTACAAAAACCTTGAAAGTGAACTGTGTGATACATGTATCTAAACATCAATAGTTTTAACAACAATTACATAAAGAAATACTGAGTTTATAAAAGGAAGGCATGATAATAATTCACCATTTTTATTTTTTTTTAATCTTCAGAATATTTTAATGACAAACTAAACAATCCGATGTTACTAAAGCATTTTTTAAACTAGGAGGTGCTAAAAAAATAATACAACATGTTTTTAAACAAAATCTGTGAAATGCAGCGTGTGATCTCAGCACCACTAACAGATGTATATGGTACAACAGCGGATGTATAGGCGCTAGAGAACAAGGTTAGTCTGTGTTTGTGTGTGTGTGTGTGTGTGTGTGTGTGTGTGTGTGTGTGTGTGTGTGCGTGTGTAAGAAAGAAAGAGTTTCTGGTTATCACAGTCACAGTGTGAGGTGCAATAGGGTGTTTATCTAAAGACCAGGCCAAACGGTCGAGCCACGACATGACCCTTGTGTCTTATCAGTCGCGGGTGATGGAGCGATGGCCCTCAGTGGTGCGGGTGGGGGAGGACCAGGCACCATTAACAGGCAGAGCAGACACAAGAATACAAGGGACATGTGTAGCTTTGTACAAACACATGCTTTAGACATCCAATGCTGGAATGGTGCTGCATTTGCATTTACACTGAGGGGGAAGAAACAATGCTTTTTTGGGGGGGTAGACATGTGCAAAACTACAGTTAAAGTCATAATTATTAACCCTCATATCATTTTTTTTTCTTTTTCAAATATTTCCCAAATTATGTTTAACAGAGCAAGGAATTTTTCACAGTATTTCCAATAATGTTTTTTTTCTTTTGGAGAAAGTCTTGTTTGTATTATTTCAACTAGAATAAAAGCAGTTTTTATTATTATTTTAAACCATTTTATGGTCAATATTATTACCATATTAAAGCAATATATATTTTAGATTGTCTACAGAGCAAACCATCGTTATACAATGATCCCAATTACCCTAACTTGCCTAATTAACCTAATTTAGCTTTTAGATGTCACTTTAAGCTGAATACTAGCATCTTGAAAGATATCTAGTAAAATATTATGCACTGTCATCATGGCAAAAATAAAAGAAATTAGTTATTAAAACTATTATGTTAAGAAATGTGTTGAAAAATCTTCTCACCAAATATACATGGGGCTAATAATTCAGAAGAGCTAATAATTCTGACTTACTGAACAATCTAATTTCTAGTTGCAATGGGATTCCAATTGGATTGTTAAAACCATGTGAACTGAAAGTTTCTGCAGACTTTTATTTCAGTAAGATGACTCGTTTCTAACTGAAATGGAATATTGAGTAGGGGACGGAGCTTTTTTCTATTCCTCCTCTCATTTTTTATTGACAGCAAATGAATGGTTGGGGAGCGTGGCCAAGCATATACAGTTAAAGCCAGAATGATTATCCTCCTGAATTATTATCCCCCCTGTATATTTTCCCCTCATATCAGTTTAACGGATAAGATACTTCTAAACATAATAGTTTTAATAACTGATTTCTTTTATATTTGCCATGATGGCAGTACATAACATTGCAGATATTTTCAAGATACTAGTATTTAGCTTAAAGTGCAGTTTAAAGGCTTAACTAGGTTCAGTAGGCACATTGTGGTAATCAGGCAATGCATTTTATAACAGTTGTTATTTTGTTCTGTAAACAATGTAATTAATATTGCTTAAGGGTGCTAATAACGTTGACCTTAAAATGGTTTAAAAAAAATAAAAATTGCTTTTATCCTAGCTGAAAAAAAAAAATCTAGACTTTTTCCAGAAGGAAAATATTATGGGAAATACTGTGAAAAAACTCCTTGCTCTGTTAAACATAATTTGGGAAATATTTGAAATAAAATAAAATAAAAATAATAAAATAAATAAATTAATTAATAATAAAAAAAACAGGAGGGCTAATAATTTTGACTTCATCTGTACACCCAAGCCATCAAAGGTCCCATTTACACTGCCAGGTAGATTCTGATTTTTTGCTCATTTGTGACAGATCAGATCTGTTCTATGACCGTGTTAACATGAAAAAAAATGCATGCATTTGGATATTCAGAGATCGGTTTTAGGCCTCCTTCATATGTGGAAATAAATCAGATATAAATATATGATATGTGACAATGAGACTATCATGTAAGCAGGCAGATCAGATTTATTGAGGCATTCTGTTTTGTACGTCAATAAACTTGCGACAATGTGGTACTTCTACGCTGCATAATGACACTAAAGGAAGAGCGTGTGTGGAGACGACGATGTGGTAAACAACAACAGATGAAACATGGAGGAAAGTGATCAGTGGTGAACGGCAGAGGTTACCTGCCTTCTTGCCCTGTGGGAAGAAGAGTCAGTGGAGGACACCAACCATAGACGCAAGCTGCTATGATGGCCCTTTCCCTCCTCCTCTGCCTCGAAATCATTTTGAAGTTGGGCAAACTTCGCATATTTCTTAAAGCAAGACAATTTCTCTCAAACTTGGCTAGTGTGGTGCAGATGCTAGGACCTGCCTTTTCGCATGCGCGACATCGTAAATTGTATTGCAACTTGGCAAGTGTAAACACATGAATCGGATATGAGTCACAATTAAAAGAACATGTAAAAGGACAGGCAAAAAAATAATCTGATATAGGCAACAAATCGGAATTGGGCATCAAGATCTGAACAAGGCAAACCTGATGTCATCACAGGACTGATGCTCTAGAGCAGAAATAAATGGTGATATTTTGATTTATTTTGTTTTTGTAATCTTTAGTGGGTTAACTTGTTATCATGGATTAATTGTTTGTCACAGGACTAATGGGTGTTAGCAAAATAAACATTTGATATTTTCTTTGCATGCAGGATTTAAAGAGACTGTTTGTCTTTAAAATAAAAGTCCTGCCATCATTTACTTCCCCTTCCCCTTTTCCAAACCTGTTTGAGTAACTTCCTTCAGTTGAACAAAAAAGAATATATATTTTGAAGAATGCTGGTAACCAGGAGCCACTCTATTCCATAGTTTTCTAAGGATGCCAATGGCTACTGTTTTTCAACATTATTCAAATAAGTTTGTGTTCAATAGAAGTAAAACTCAAGCTTGGAATTACTTGAAGGGGAGTAAATGTTTATTTTTGAGTTAACTATCCCTTTAACAGGGTACAAAAAAAACACAAAAAATAAGAGCAAAAAATGATAATAATTAAAAAAATTTACCTTTTAAAAATAAATCAATCAATAATATAAATCAGACAAGTAGTAGTCATAAAAATATATTCACAAAGAAAACTAGAAATATAAAACAACTACAGGAGCACTGACATTAACAAGTTAAACTGAATTCACTTAAAGTGAAACTGAAACTAGCGGCATGTGGAAAAGGTGCTATAATACGGCATGTCTTCATCTCTTATTTGGCAGAAATCCAAATGTAAGTGTGTGTTGTGGATGTTTTGTTTGCCTAATGTTAAAGGTATAATTCACCCTCCTCCCACAGACAAGAAAAGAAAATCAGGCCATTTTGTTCTAATACTGTATGCTTTTATTTTTAGACCATAAGAAAAAAAAACATTTAAAAATGCCCTGCTGGTAGTGAATTTTGGTCAACAATAAGATTTAAAAAGAATATACAAAGTATAAATGAATGGTCCTATTTAATGTGTCATATATATATATATATATATATATATATATATATATATATA
>CAIGQZ010032409.1:12113818-12137577 GCA_903798205.1 Danio tinwini
CGCGCTAATATTGACAGCCCTAATATATATATATATATATATATATATATATATATATATATAGCAAATAAGTTTTGGAGTGTTTTGCTAGGATTGTTAGTGGAAAATCTTATCACTATACACCATATACTACACAATTTTAAAATTATGAATGGTAAAAAAATAATGGTTAGATAAAGATGTCCAGCATGTATAGTTGCATACGGAAAGGAACTTTCCTGTGTATTCAAACTATATTTGTTTCTTTTTTTAATCATCTAACTGGACCACAGAATGGCTTGACATCATAATCTAGAAGATAAGTCAGTAATGCGCTACACGAAATTCAGATGTGAGAGGGTAATTTCTAAATCACACAAGGCTCACAGCTAATACTAATCCTATGTGAATAGGGCTTTTAAGAGCATTTTTACAATATTAAAATAAGAATTTGTATTCATTTTGTCTGTTCTGTGATTCATTTTAGTGAATTACAATGTTCAAGAAATCCATCAAGTTAAACTATTTTATTTATGATTTATTATTACTGTAAACCACATTTACTGGATTAAAAGAACATTTCAAAATAAATGTAAAAAAAACAACCTTCTATGGGATAAACGGCATAATTTTATTGTAAAAAAGGTTGAAAAATATGTTTATATCTATTACGCCTAGCTCAACATATACCCTAGGGATAAACACAGCTAAACAGACACTAACACCAAGCAAGCGCATGTCAAAGCCTCTTACTTCCTCAAACATACACACTCTGGTTATTAAGAGCCTTAAGGGAATTATTTACAACTTGCACATGCTGTATTCTCACAAATGACAATTCAAACAGTAAAGCACTACTGAAGTTACACAGCATTCATTGAGTATACAATATAAACAAATGTGCTTTTATCGGCATATAGTTTCGCTGGGACTTTAGTTTTGCTTTCTTTTTGCAATGTTTCCCCTTTCTGCCTGTTCAGCATGGATGCAAAAGACTTTAACTAACACCCATCATTCATCTTTAGAGGTGATTTGAGTTTTACTGTTTATTTTTATGAAGACATGCAAATTTGTACCGGGAAGCAGTCGGTCTCGCACTTCATGGCATGAATTTTAATAGATTGCTTAAAAACTCATAGAGCACTCTCCACATTGCCGTTAAAAAATCCACTTCTTAGGAAGAATCTAGTTGTAAATCACACTGACAGGGCAAGTTGTTGGACAGAGATTTGAACGGGGGGGAAAAAAATTGCACAAAGTCAGCCAGCACCTGAACCCCGAAGTGTTTAAATGCGTCTTTGGATAAGTGAATCACTATAACCATTTTCCACCTTTAGTCATGCTGGAACACATCATTTCAAACACGTTAGCGTAACTGCGCCTGCCTAAACAGTTATTACAACAGCAGCATGAAACCGGTCACAAAAGCGCAGTTTACCCCATCAATCTCTGACAGAGAGCTGACACAAACACCGGAGCACTGCCCGATTATACAAATATATCACCCAAAAACTTGTCTTGAGACCCTTGGATACTGTGAAAATTCATTGTGCTCCATCTAGCTATTAACCATCTAATGTAGCTGTAATTAATACGAGTGGGAACCTTTAAGGCTTTGAAATTCTCATTGTTTAAATACGGTAAAAAGTAGTTTTGACTACTTACAGTTTGGATTTTGTATAATCCAGTCATAACATATTCTCAAATCATCAAATGACTACAAATCATCAAATTGACTACATCAAATGTAGTGCAGTATATCCAATCAAATAATGATAGACTGTTGTGGTGCGTTCACACCAAACGTGGATAAAGCATCAATCGCAAGTGATTTACATGTTAAGTCTATGCAAAAACGAGAATAGAAATCCTGTGGCACTATTCATGTGAATGAGACTGCGTGAATGACATGACGTGAATTGTGCGTTTGATGTGCTCGAGTTGGAAAATCTGAACTTTAGCAGACATTCGGACGCTTAAACCAATCAGGAGCTTGCTTTTGTAGGGGCGTGATTATGATGTAGCGCCTGTTGTTGGTGTCCAGAGGGGAAATCCTCCTGCCAACAGCGAACAACAGCTAATCAAACTGGGCTCAGCTCAGTTTGAAGCACCGCTGAAAGCCTCCGTCATCCAGATACAGTTTCTGGAGGAGTTGATAAAGTCACAGAGCCGGGTGCACTTCTGAAAGGATATAGTGGACTCAGACATGGTGCCAAATGAATCTGTGCTGTTTTTCAGCCTTCCTAAAGCACATAAAGCACAGTTACTCTCTCAGTAGAATCCATGTTAGCCATTTAGCAACGAAACTAGAGTCACCGAGCAGACAGGAGTCCCACCCTTGATACGCATCTGCCTCTACTGTATTGTGAAGTGAATTTGATGCACAAATGAAGTGAGTAAACTCAAAATGTTTAAGTGTCTATTTAAGTGCGAATAGCGTGATCTAATAGCGCATGCCATCATGTGCTGTGAACACACCATTATACTGAATGTATAAAATATATAAAAACATTAAATATTTAAAGATAAAGTGTGCATGTCCTGTGTGTCTGTATGAATGAAGCAGTTTGGTTTACTACACACAAACTAAAGCAATATACACACACTCAGGAATGTCATATGAATGTCATATAAATATTAAATAAAATAAAACGTTTTATTTTTTTTGTTTTTGTATTTGAGAATTTAAGAAAAACTAAAACAATTTCATAGGGTTCAAATTTTAATTTAGTTAAACGCTTATTAAAATGTTACTATATTGAAAATAGTTTAAAGACTGATTTATCTGACATGCCTTTTGTTTTCTACATATTTTAAACATGCAATAAGAAATTTTTGAAAAACTTTTGAATGAATGTCTAATAATAATAATACATTTTATTTGTATAGCACTTTTTTCTACATGCATGCAACTAAGCACTTCACGATCAAACAAATAATAAAAAACAAGGTCCAATATAAAAAAACAGATAAGCAAAATCAACCCCATAGCAGTTGCAGGATAAAAAGAACATTTAACTACTTTCATTGATTCAATATGACTAATAAACACATGACTACACAATCATCTCACAGAAGGGTTCATCTAAAACACTCACATAAAGGTATGAAGTTAATTTGAAGTGAATTAAATGTGAACCAGACAAGATTTCCATGTAAAAAAAGGTGGAGCCGAATCACAATTAAATGTGATGTTAGAAATCCTGATCCAATTTTTCAGTGCATTCTTATTAAATTCCTGAAAAACTATGTCTCACAATTAAATACAGCTTGAAAGCACATAAGCAAATCGAGCTGTACAATTAATCACTAAAGGAATGTGTTATTGATTCAAATACCCATGCAATCTTATTTCTAAATGTCAATGATTTGGTTATTAAACCTTTGGCAAGTATGATTACAGCAAACATTCATTCCGCTGTGATTAACTTTTGTCTTAATAAATTGCATATCTTTTTTTGTTCAGCAGTCTATTCTGAATCAAGGTATCTGATGTTATGAATTAATAGTATATATACACTTTTTTAAAAATAAATATGCTTCTTAATACATATAAAGCAATGAAGGCGAACAAAGAAAAAAATTGTATCTCAAAACCATACAAGCACAGTAAAAGAGTTGTCATTCTCTCAGCAAAATTGCCATTTGTTTACTACTGATGTATTTTTACATGCAAGTGCGCTTAACCACTGACACAAAGTCACACTAAAAGGCCAGCCACAAACATCCTTTTTATGTCTGTCAGTAGAGTTTCATAAATAAAAAAATCCAAGCTGCATAAGTTATGACTTCACAGAGCATTTTGAAGAGAAAACACAGAAATCACACATCGTCATGCAATAAGTTTTTTTTCCCCCTATTGCAGGTTTCAACTCGACAATTCTAAAGCTTTCAGAAACAATTCAGAATTTATAAACATTAAAAAAATAGCAAAAATGTTCCTAATAGTAAAATCTGTTCCTAATACTTTAAAACATTGCTCCTCAACCACCAGGCTGTGGACCGGTACCAGTTAGTGGATCAATTGTTACCAGGCCACACAAGAAATCATTAATTATTTCCGTTTTATTTATTATCTGAGTCTGAACAATTTTTTTTTTTGAAAAATTTATTTATTTAGAAAAATGACCGTACTCTCTCGCTTACATTTTGGATGCTTGAGCGACAAAGTTAACCCACAAGGGGGGAATGTTGTCTTGAAAGTGAGAGGGTTGGGGAGTTTTGGAAGAAAGTGAAGAGCAGAAGAGCGGGGCGGGGCGTGTGTGCCTGCGTGTGAGGAGGGGGATTGGTAAAATGAGGTGCCGGATCAGATTTCAGAGGTGCCGGATTCGGATCTGGCTTGTTCTGGCAAAAATTAAGCCCTGGGCGTGACGGTCTCACACCTTCCAGACACACTTAGTTGAATGAATTCCGCGAGTGAACAGCGAGTCACGTAACAAAGAACTGATTGACCAGCTTCAAAAAAAAATGATGTCTGCAAAATTGTTGCAAACAATTCATATGAGCTGAATTTAAACAAATAAATTAAATTTGGTAATGTTCAACTTAATTTGTTTGTTTAAATTCAGCCTAAATAAATAGTTTACAACCACTTAAAAAAATTGTAAATCCAAGGAATTATCTTTGAATAATTTTTTTCAGTGTATATACATTTCAGTAGACTAACTATCTCAGGCAAACACAAAACACCGCCCCCCCACCCCACCGGTGCCACAGTCCGCGGTGATAAAAAGGTTGGGGACAACTGCTTTAAAACATTTCCAATAATCTATTAATCATATGCACTCAAAATGTATTTGGATTTTCTTTGCTGCTTGTTCAAACTACTTCTTTTAAATAAGCTAAAACAAATCTTGAGTTTTTTTGGAACAACTTGATTGTTTTATGTTCAATTCACTTAAATTTGTCAAAAATCAATTAAATGATTTGAGTTGAGACAACATGAATGAATAGTGTGGAACCCTGCATTTTTTACAGTGTGGACTACTTTTTTAGTGCAATAATGCATTTATTTTTTTATTATTATTATTTTGACCACATCCAGTATAGGCTTTACTGTATGCTAAATGCTGTGCAATAAGAAATGTCCACTTCTGTGCTCTCCATTACAAAAATGGCAGCATGCAGGTATGAAAAGGCACAAGCAAATCACAGAATTTTGTTTCATTCAAGTAATGAAGCCCAGAACAAGCATAAGGGATAAACTTGAAGGCATATGAAAGGCTTGAGAAATATGCGATACGTTCCCGCACATACTATGTGATGTGGCACATTACCAACAAATCAGTATAATATGTCAGCCTCCAGGTAAACGGTGCTCAAGGGACATGCTGTCTGAGAAAAAAAGCCAGTGAGGGAGCTAATGATGAACGTTACGGGATAAACATCTCGGTGTGCTGAACTGTGTGGCTGCACAGATCAGACCATGAAAAGCCACAAAATCCCTGCATTGTCAATTACCATTATCAGCATCTCTGGTTTGCGGCTCCAAGCTGCTGAACTGATCTCACGACTGGCAGAGTGCATGCTGCGTTACACCCTCTTATAAATAAATAAAATAAAAAAAACATGGCATATTCGCTTCTGAACATTTGCGCTAAGGAACGATTCACTCAAAAATTGAAAGAAATTCACTCAAGAGCATTTACTCTCCCTCAATTTGCTCCAAAATATATGACAGACTTTCTTCTGAGGAACACAACAGGGGAGAAATCCTGACTCTTTCTTTCAATGCAATTACAATAAATGGTGATTTCCATGCTTCTGAATTAAATCATTCAAAAGGATAAAAGAAAAATGCTGAATGAGACCAATGCAGTAGATTCCAGTGTTTTAAAGCAATACAACAGTTCTGTGTAATGAGCATCCTGAAATCCTGAAGGCTTCCATACTTCATAAACATTTAACACTTGAGTTTGATGGCAAATAAAATCAGCTATGCCAAGAATGTAAATTGCTACTGTTAAACATCACATCTGCATTGTGTTTGCATGAATACATTACAGTATGAAACCATCAGAATTTTAGTTAATGGTTTGGATATGAAAAGGGGATTTCAAGCACTAAAACTAATAGAAAAGAGCTTTAAATAGTTTTTTTTTTCTCTTCCACTGAAAGCAACCACTAAATTGTCACACAGTGTAACAACTGGGTAACACTTTAATGGTCCATTAGTTAATGCATTTACTAGGGCTGCACAATATATCGTTTCAGCATCGATATCGCTATGTGATCATTTGCAATAGTCACATGTGCAATAGGGAGTTTGTATAATAATTTATCATCTGCATGCATTTTTTTATGCCTGTAATTTTATAATGACTTTAAAAGCATTATGGTATAAAAAAAATTACCATTTGTGACCTTATCTATTAATTAACCTTAATGACTAATTTTATTGAATTATTTTTATTACTGTACTTGTTAATAATTTCTTACTGTACTTGAATACTTTTAGACTTTGGACATAACAAAACACTATTTCAATTGTATCTTTTTCTTGACTGTATTTATAGATTGTTATGCTTGAAAATACAACACATGCAAATACAGAAATGCACTGCAAATGGCACAAACCACGAAAATGTGTCAGGGGAACCCAAAAATTGTATAGATTGTTTATTAGATTTTATGGAGATGCACTCCCGCTGCAGAATCATCCCTATCAATCTAACATTACAAATTCTTTCCAAATAGAGATATTAAATCATCTGGTGAAATTGTATTCATATCGCAATATATATCGCGAAATAAAAAAATATTGCAATTTCAAATTTTCCAATATCGTGCAGCCCTAATATTTACTAACATTAACTACGTATGAATAATCTTGTGCAGCGTTTTTTTTATAATAGTTCAACATTTACTAGTGCATTATTAAAATGCAAAGTTGTGCTTGTCAATGCACAGAGTTAATATGAACGAACATGAACTCACGTTATTCAAGCTATATAACATTAACTAACATTAACAAAGATGAACAAATAATATGGTTGGCCGATGTCGACCAATTTGTTGACTTAATTATTTATGAATAATTAATTAATTCATAACAAATTTATTATTTGTAGCCTACCGTTTCAACAAACTGACCTGCATGGTCTTTGTTTTACCCATAATCAAATCATAAATAAATAAAGAGAAGTTACACACAAATTACCCCGTCAATCACTTTTTCCTCAGGACTCTGGCATGAATAGGCAGAGTGATCAGTGTCGATATAATGGCGTCGACAAACTTGGTTGGTAAAAAAGGTGCACAAACAACAGCAACAAGCCAACTGTATCTGAGGTTTTGCCTCAGTACAAGCGTGAAAGCAAAAGATTGAAGCAGTGTACTGACACTGTGCCACGTTAGCTGATAGATTCAAAACACAGAAGAGTCCTTAATAGAGACAAGATTAAATATCCCTTTTAACAACTATAGTGAGATTGATATCGCAATGTGATCATTTGCAATAGTAACATCGCTGAATCTGTAATGTCAAGTTCAGCTTCAGTTTATTCATCTTAGAGGAAATTTGAGGGGAATCAGAGCTGACCAAGAACCATATTGTAGAGTGATTGTGATGTTTAACCTAAGAGAGAAACAGTTGTCCTTTGCATTGTTTTTAAGGCCTATGACTTTAAGATTTCAAGTGCATTTTAATAAATTGTGTTGTAAAATTCATAGCATTGAACTTTTAAACAGTGAAGACTATGCAGTTTTATTTACATTTGATTACTCAACTTACATATATATAAAAATAACATTTCATTTATGCAGATTATCTGGCCTACGAAATCATCACAATCAATAAATGTAAAATTGAGTGCTTTCCAAATTGAGCTACTCAAGTCATTCATTCATTTTCTTTTCGGCTTAGTCTTTTTATTAATCTGGGGTCGCCAACTTATCCAGCATATTTTTTTACGCAGCAGATGCCCTTCCAGCTGCAACCCATCACTGAGAAACATCCATACACACTCATACACAATTTTAGCTTACCCAATTCACCTATACCACATGTCTTTGGACTTGCGAGGGAAACCGGAGTACCCGGAGGAAACCCACGTGAAAATGGGGAGCTACTCAAGTCATAAAATATCTAATTTGTCCACTTTCGTGCAGCCAATATCCAGTAGGTAAAGTGTTACCAACAAAAAAATAACCTTGTAGGCCCAAATGTTTAATTAATTGTTATTTTAAATCATTATACGTAGCCACGTCCCTTCAAACAATGAGGTTTTGCACATTTATAAGCAATAATCCCTAAATCATCTTAATAAAGTGTAGCAAAAACTAGTATGCATGTTCATTTTTTCATTATATCTATTACACTGAATGATGATGGACCATTTCTTCACCCATAGTTTTACAAAAGTTTCACACAATTCCTTCATGTTGTCCCAACACAACATTAACTTTGTTTTTACAAATTTAAGTGGATTTAACATGAAACATTTAGGTTGTGCCATTAACAACTTAAGAATTGTGTTGTTTCAACTCATTTTATACAAGTAGTTTGTACTTTTGTATTTTTTGTGTACTTGACTTGTCAAAGAGCCTTTACTTGCATTTAAGTTGCTTTGTGTGTATTTTAAAATATCTTTTATTATTTTAATTTCACGCAAACACCATAAATGAGACAAAAACATATTTACATTTCACAACAGACTGCTTAAACTGTTCTGAACATCAGCACAATGTGGTCTAATATCAGATACTGACATGTATTAAAAAGGTTATATGATAAACCAGGCTGCATTTTTGCATCTGCTGTGTTTTATCAGCCCAAGTGTGTAGTGTCAGTAGTGCATGACCTGTCAACTGAGCTCAGACCAGTTGCTGGAGGTGTTTCTGACATGACGCTGGATCAAATGAACGTGCTGTATTCAGTGCCTGCTTTTGGACATTGGACTTGCGCTCGGCTTTATCTGATGTTGGGTAACTGAGACACTCGAGCACTCTCCTGGACTGCTAAATTAACAAAAAGCAACAAGGCTAAATGCATGTGTTGCACAGCGGGAATAAAATGTTTGCAGGGTCTGCTTCTACCCAAATTGTACATTTACAGCCTTAATATGTGACTAACATCTGCCGTAAACAACATGTGTAATGTAAATTTTGGGTGGCCAATGTATATACTGTCATTTAAATGTTAAGTAAGATTTTTTTTTAATAATGGTTATGAATTATTTTAAGGTACAATTCTCACTATTAACAAACCATTGGCTAAGACTTTTAGCTTAATAAACTCCTAATTTGCTGCTCGTTTATAATTAAAATGATAGTAGTTGGGTTTAGTTAATGGTTAGGATTAAGAATATAGAATAAGATCATACTTAATACATACTAAAAAACAGCAAGGTAATAAGCCAATAGTTCATATAACTGGTACTTGAACAAAATAGGGTTTAAACAAGTCAAATTTAAGAATTTTTAAGACCTTTAAGAATGAAATTTCAGACTTTCACAAGGCTAAAAGCTAAGGGCTTTTTCTTATGGACCAGTTAAAACATAAAAAAAAAACATTAAAAACAAATATTATTGTAAGGAAGATAATTAATCCATATTGGTGAATAGAATTAATAAATATTTTTAATAAATTAGAGAAAACTTCTGAGATTGAATGTTAGTGACTGGATGGGTGTCAGCCCAATTGGGTAGCTTTACATGAATATAGGAAAATTAAGACCTGTTTAAAATAAGAGAAGCTCCAAGAGTCTCGTAGAGTCCCCGTTAGGTCCACGTTAATAAGACCTACAACACAATATTTCAGCAAATTTAAGACTTTTTTAGGCCTAAAATATTGTTTTTGAAATTTTGGTCATGTTAAGACCCTGCAGATATGCTGTAAAATGTTACCAAAAGTGTTTTTAATTAAGCCCTTTTGATCACTATAGGTGCATTTAATTAAAATGCAGTAAAAATATGTTTTCATTCAGTCCTGGCAAAGCTAAATTTTCACTAAACCTTTTAGTGTGCTAATTTGGTGGATCTAACTTTTTTCTTTGAGTTTTTGTATCAATGAAAGCAGCTGAGCTTAGGCCTGTCACAATAACCAATATATTGACTTGTGCATAACACATGGACATGACCTCAATCATTTTTAAAGATGCAATATATATTGCCCATACATAACAATAAAAAACTATTCTAGCAATGCTTTAGCTGATCATCTCTATCTCTATTGGAGGTGTCATTGTCAGTATGGTTAAAAAAAGTACTATATTATTTACTATAAATTATTATTGTATATTTTTAAGTGGGTGTCTGATGAATGAAAATAGATCTGGTGGCAGATATTGCAGCCTCTGTTACTTTTTACCTTGCACCTTTGTGGTTAAATTTATTAGTAATAATTTGTCCATACACATTAGTTTAGTCAGTACTGAAGCCAAATCTGGTGCTAATCTAACAAAACAACTTACAATAATGGTTCAAAAATGTGTAGCCCAAATTTATATGTTAGGGAAAAATATTAATTAACACTTTTTAAAAATAGCAAAAGTCAAGAGAAACAATTTACAATTTACAATTTTGTTGAAAACTTGTAGTTTGTAAAAAAATATATATATTTTGCATGAATTTAAATGTATTATCTTTCCATTTCTAAAGATGTTTTAATAATTTTAATAAATATATCAATTTAATAAATATGTTTTGTTCAAATCCACCAATATATATTATCCATATCCACTGAGAAATGGATACAAATATTCATTTTCAAAGTGAGGTGTACTGATTTATGCTGAGCACTGTATAATGAATGGCAATATAATATTATAATACAATATAATATAATATTATAATGGGCAACGCGGTGGCGCAGTGGGTAGCACGTTCGCCTCACAGCAAGAAGGTCGCTGGTTTGAGTCTGCGTTGGGTCAGTTGGTATTTCTGTGTGGAAATTGCATGTTCTCCCTGTGTTCACGTGGGTTTCCTCGGGGTGCTCCGATTTCCCCCACAGTCTAAAGACATGTGGTACAGGGGAATTGGGTATGCTAAAAATTGACCGTAGTGTGTGTTTAAATAAGAGTGTATGGGTGTTTCCCGGAGATGGGTTGTGGCTGGAAGGGCATACGCTGCATAAAACATATGCTGGATAAGTTGGCGGTTCATTCCACTGTGGCAACCCCAGATTAATAAAGGGACTAAGCCGAAAAGAAAACGAATGAATGAATAATATTATAATAAGAATATTGTTTAATCAAAATATATTTTGGTGCAATAAATCGTACAGCAACAAATAGATATCGTGACAGGCCTAGCTGAGCTCCGTAATATTTTTGTAGAAACCTGCACTGTAAAAATTATGGGTTCTACACAATTCCTTCATGTTGTCCAAACACAAAATAAATTAAGTTAAGATTGATCAAAAAAACTATTAATTTGCCCCCAAAAAACTCAAGCATTGTGTTTAGTCAGCTCATTTTGAACAAACAGCAAAAATAAAGAAACAAAATTGTAGCTTTTTATCAAACATTGTAGCAGAAAAGTATTAATTTATTAAAAATTTTCACATTTTGGATTGGTAGGGCTTAAATTGAATTTAATCAAGCATTTAAAACTGCATTTAAAAGTCAAGTGTGCCCCTTAGCACTTCACTGCACTGCAATCCATGTTCTGTCAAATACACAGTCGAAAACCAATGCGATAATCTCAAAATGTCCAGTACATTACTAAAATATTATGCTAGTAAGCGCAGTCTCACACTATCAAACCACATTGGAAGGAGCCAATACATGACACAATGCCTATAAATCTAGTTTGAGAAGCATAAATCAATAAGCATAAAACTCTGCCAATATTACAGAAAGCCAACACACATATCAAACACAGACGTTTAAGAAGATTATCAACCAGTGGAGACTCTTCACATAAAAATAACACGGGCAGAAAACAATCCAAAAACGGTCGTCCTTCAAAGCAAAATAACACAAGCGCTACAGAGGGAATTTTAAAAGCTCCCTCGTCTTGTTCTGGCATCTCTAGGTCAGCTCATTAAAACAGATGGGGGGGGGTTCAGCAGTAAGTTCAGCATGAGGATGTGAAATCAAAGCCATATGCTTCGGAGCAGCATCTGCCATATTATTAAAAACACAACATCGCCAAGACCACAGGAACATCAGTAACAATAATGCTCTGAGGGGGGAAAAAAAATCATCCTTCCAAACTCTTTGAAGCCGAAGAGCAAAATGCCACATTGATCAAAAACGAGACCATCAGTTTAAAAAAAAAAAAGAGCCTTAAAAACTTTAACAGTTGATGCTAAAAAGTCAATTCCTTCCTATAGCGATTCATTCTCAAAAGGAATCAAATATGACAGCATGCGTTAAATAACATACCTGCAGTTGGGTGGAGGATCCAGAGTGATTTCTGCAAGCTCTTTCTGGATTCTGCGAGAGGAGAAGAGAGAGAAAAAGCTGTGAGAATTGCAAGCAGCCAGGGAATTACACTGCCCTCTACCTCTGCTGCGTTTACTGCACGGCTGGCTCTCCCTTCAGCACAGCTAACATGGCTGCTTCCTCTTTGTTCTCGGAGGCATAACCCGAATCCCATAACAGGAAAACTTTGCCGTGCTCGTTTCTGCCGTTCCCTCCATCGCACACCGTTGATCTTCACCTCGGCTCAAAGCTCGCTCCCCTCAGCTCCCAGCCCACCCCTTGACGGCGCGTTTAAGTCACTTTAAGCACAAAAGATTTTCTTTTAAAGCTTATATGCAAATGAGACTGAGGGAGGGAGGGGGGGTGTGCTCGAGCATATTTGACAAGAGCTTTAATGCACGGCTCTGGTGCTGTTACTAAAGCATTATCAACAGTGTGTAAAGGAGCCGGGGTAGGATTTTTGACACACATTTCTTTTAAGAATAACTGTTTGATCTGTCATTCCACCCACATTGAGAAAGTCTGTGGCGTTTAATGAGCACTGATGTGGACTAATTGGTAACCGTTTTTGTAATTTCAGCATCAAATTTACTATGAGTGTAGAATCTTTACGTTTACAATAGAAAAGCGTCCTGGTTTGAAGGAAAGAATACAAAGCAGATTTGATTCACCTCTCTTGTTTCTCACAATAACTGTATGCAGGAGTTCTCTGCAACTTTTCCTAAGTAAACAGCATGCTTCATTGAAATATAAACATAAGCTGATCACACATCATCATACTGTTTCTTTGCTCATGCAGTTAAGTAATTATATAAGCTTAGTAGCTTAATGCTTTCATTATCAAGTCTGGAGCACAAAAGAGTAATATGTTAATTGGCACATTGCAAAAATAACCTTGAATGCACAAAAAGAGATTATAATTTTACAAAATGACATTTAAAACAACCATCTTTACCTCTTTGCGCTGGAGGATAATTTGGCTGTTGTTTTGCTGGACAGTTTGGTGGATTTTTTCTGCTGTTGTGGAGGCGTTGGTTGTTTTCGCTCCTCTTGCTCCTCTGGTTCTGGCACCGGGGGATCTCTCTGATCCGCATCAGAACTACCGCTGCTGGTGCTGGGACTTTCATCATCTGACCGTTGTCTTTCACTGGACATTTTCCACCTTCGTAAAGGACAACAAGAGGTTCTGAACCAGTGCTGACTGCAGAAAGGTCTCCTGGGGTTTAAGCAAATCTCAAATTTGCTCAGCAGGAACTTCAACCCTAACCTGAACACTGTCTGGAGCCCTAAGCCTTACGTTTCTAAATACAAACATAAGCAAGTCACATTGGATGAGCTTGTCAGAAAGGTAAGCAAATATGCAGGTGACACATCATGCAAACTTTATTTAGTTTCTACAAACAGATTACTATGGCAAGCTCTTTTAGAATTTATTTCTGCATCTAATTTTATCCATTTCACTCACACACACAATAGCATCAATTTACACTAGTAGTGCTTCCTTTTTAAATGTGACCATTAGTTGGAATGGCTAGTTTATAGATTTAATTACCTTGTAAGGTTTAAGACGTTATTAGTAACGATTGGAAAACATGCCAACCATTAATTACAGGCCCTTTAGGAAAACTGAAATGGTTCAAGGGAATTATTTGTTTACTTTTAATGCTTTCTAATGAACAGGTACTAGTAAAACTGGAATAGGCACCAGCAACAGCTGGAATGCACACTGGTTGGAGGTAAATAGCTGATAACTGAATCACAGATTACCATAAAATTTAATTAGAAAAAAATATGCTACAACAATGGAATATTTACTTGTCACTACTGGGATGAATAAACATTAGCAGCTAGTCACGACTGCTATTTAATGAAGCTACTAGTCAGTGTGGATTACTTACACTGCTGATTAAAATAAGTGCTGGTAAACACACACACACACAAATATGTATTCGTTATTTTTCAACAGCTTGCCATAGGACCAACAATCAAAACCAACCATCCAGCATTTGGACCCAGCACAAGCAAACGTATGGATGATCCAATCCGATCCAATTACATCAAACTGTTGTCATTCTGAAGGACAAAACGTCCACGTTTTCACACGTTAAGCCACATACACACCAACTTAATCCATTAGCGACTGAGCTGATAGTATTTGTAAATAGCGCATTGTTGCAACATTGTTGTAACATTGTTGCAACCATTATGACGTTTCACATGGATCCGCGATACATTGTATCAGTTTTGCGCTTAATGTTACAAGCTGCAGCGACCATCGCACGTTCACAAAACCCTCCTCCGCGAAAGGAGCCTTGAGTTTTTTTTCGCTTTCCATCTGCTGAATAGGTGCAAGTGGCCGAGCTTACGAGAGTAAACGAGAAAAACACACGGCTGTTCCAGCAGAATCTAGCGCTGAGAAGAAGGAGATTTCAAGAGCTGCAAAGCAAAGCAATAATTGCACCTATTCGCAGCATGTCCACCCCCTTCACTTTAGGAGAACAAGGCGATATCGCGAGCGGATTGCGAGCACAAAAAATCGAGTCGTTTAACGCACGCCGGGGCGAAAAGATTCAGATTGGATCTTTTAAAATCCTTTGTAAGAGGTTTGTTATGGTAGGAGGCACTCCAGTATCAGCATGGTGTACCAACTGATGCGTGAAGTCAGTTTCGAGCTCCCTTCTGTTTAGACCTGAAAATACTAAGAAATGACGATGTTACCCCGCCTAATGTGGACTCTACGAGACCCTTAGAGCTTCTCCTTTACCTTAAACGCGGTCCTGTCCTGAACTGGGGTGGTTAGGAGTGTTAAAAATCCAGTTGAAATGGAGCCGGGAAGACGACGGGCTCCGGCCGAGCTGTGAACATTGGAGAGTAGGAAGGAGAGGAGGCGCTGCACTTTTACTCGGGGCCAACGGGTGGCGCTGTACAGCGCGTGGACATAAGCGTCTACCGCCTTGACTGCTCTCACAAAACCTTTAAAACCAACATGAAACTGTATCGCCTCACGATACGCTCCACCTGAGCTGGATTTGCAAATGCATCAGCGTGCATGCGTGTGTAGGAGACATCGGCGGTGACCGACCGTCCTGTCGCCGAGAATGAGGGGATGTTGTGGCGTCAGGAGGAAGTTTTGACATGTTGTTGTGAGGCTCCATGGTGAGAGCAATCAGCTCACGGAAACTTTGAGCGTGGGTGAGAAGTTTGGCTGGAATTCCAGTGCAGGTGGGAGTCCCTGTACAGCTCTGCATGACTTGCACTGCATGACTTCTCTATTGTCTACTGCACAACTGTAGGACTTCTTTATAGTCACTAGAGTGCACTTCTCAATTCTTGATGCTCCTTTGCTTCTCTCTGGCCTATAATGTTATGTTATAGTTTATACTGCATGTATTCTAGTCTGTTCTACATTATGCCTTATGAATAGTATATACTATGCTCAGTTCTCTCTGTTGCTTCATGTTTATATTTTCTATTACACTTTCTGATTTAACGTTGGCTATATACCACATGCATGACTTCTAGTCTGTTCTACACTACATTTTAAGGAAAAGTGTATAGTAGATATCTTTATAGTCAGTATTGTACTTCTCAATTCTGGATGCTCTTTTGCTTCTCTCTTGACTATAATGCTATGTTATAGTAAATACTGCATAACTTCTTGTCTGTTCTACATTCTGCTTTATATTATGAATAGTATATACTGTATACTATTCTCAGTTCTCTCTGTTGCTTAATTTTTATATTTTCTATTACACTTTCTGATTTATAGTATATACTGCATGTAGCCTACTGTTCTACGTTATTCTTTATTATAATAAATAGGCTTCATACTTTGTTGTCAATAATTCCCAGTTCTCTCTGTTGCTTAAACTTTATATTTTTCATTACACCTTCTGTTTCATAGTGTATACTGCATGACCTCCAGTCTGTTCTACATTATTATAATGAAAAGTCTGTCTAGTATAAAATCTTTATAGTCTATACTAGTGTACTTCTCAGTTCTATATGTTGCTTATTGTTTATATTTTCCAATACATATTCTTCTACCACATACTTCTGATCTTGTATGTTCTGCTTGACACTAATACACTCTCTATATACAGAAATATGTGTTTCAGGCTTTATTATTATACTGCTTGACTTCTAGTCTGTTCTACATTCTGCTTTGTACTGAATAGTGTATACTTTATCTGTTGTCAGTAATTCTCAGTTCTTTCTGTTGCTTCATTTTTATATTTTCTATTACGCTTTCTGATTTATAGTATTTAATGCATGTAGCCTACTGTTCTATGTTCTTATTTATCATAATGAATAGTCTAAATACTTTCCCTGTTGTCAGTAATACGCAGTGGTCTCTGTTGCTTAAACTTTATATTTTCCATTACACCTTCTGTTTCATAGTGTATACTGCATGACCTCCAGTCTGTTCTACATTATTATAATGAAGTCTGTATAGTATAATATCTTTATAGTCTATACTAGTGTACTTCTCAGTTCTATATGTTGCTTATCATTTATATTTTCTACTAAACATTTTTCTACCACATACTTCTAATATTGTACATTCTGCTTGACACTACTACATTCTCTATATACAGTAATGTTTTTTAGGCTTTATCATTATACTGCATGACCAACGCAATCTCACGGCAATTCGTAACTTTTTGATTTAGTGGCTAATTCGTATGAACTCGTACGATCTAATTCGTACAAATTAGTACAATTTGCTCATCACCCAATGACGGTTGGAGTTAGGGGTGGGGTTAGGTGCCACGCCTCCTTTTTAAAATCGTACATTTTCATACGACTGAACTCGTACGAATTAGCCACTAAACTGACAAAATGTAAAATACTTGCATTTCCCCGTGAGATCAGGCTGGCATGACTTCTAGTCTGTTCTTCATTCTGCTATATTATAATGAATAGTGTATATACCATTCTCAGTTCTCTCTGTTGCTTCATTTTTATATTTTCTATTACGCTTTCTGAGTTATAGTATATACTGCATGTAGCCTACTCTTCTACGTTCTTCTTTATCCTAATGAATAGTCTAAATACTTTCCCTGTTGTCAGTAATTCACAGTTCTCTCTGTTGCTTAAACTTTATATTTTCCATTACACCTTCTGTTTCATAGTGTATACTGCATGACTTCTCTAGTCTGTTCTACATTATTATAATGAAAATTCAGTATAGTATAATACATTTATAGTCCGTAGTGTACTTCTCAGTTCTATATGTTGCTTATTGTTTATTTTCTTCTGCTACCACATACTTCTAATCTTGTACATTCTGCTTGACACTAATACACTCTCTATATACAGTAATATGTATTTTATTTTATGACTTATAGGCTGTTCTACATTCTATAATGAATGGTGTATATACCATTCTCAGTTCTCTCTGTTGCTTAAACTTAATATTTTCCATTACACCTTCTGTTTCATAATGCATACTGCATGACTTCTAGTCTGTTCCACATTATTATAATGAAAAGTCTGTATAGTATAATATATTTAGTCTGATCTGCACTGCTTTGATTTAATCATAGGACTATATAGTATAATATCTCTATACTCAATTGTGTACTTCTCTGTTCAATATGATGCTTAATTTTTTTACAACACATTCTTCTACTTCTAGTTCATTACATTCTGCTTAACACTTGTACACTCTCGATATAGTATGTACTGAATGACTTTTTTTATTGAGTAGAATATAGTGTACTCTAAATTCTGCATGAGTTCTTGTCTATAGCACATCCTGCTTTCCTAATGTTTGATCTCTAAACTGTAAGAAAATATGTCCTGCATATTTTAGTTCCAACCCCAATTAAACACACTTGATCCAGCTAATCAAGGTCTTACCGGGTACACTAGACTTCCAGGGAGGTGTGTTGATGGAAGCTGGAGCTAAACTATGCAGGACACCAGCCCTCCAGGACTGAGTTTGGACACCCCTGCTGTAAGACTTTTCTCTCTTGTCTATAATACTTTAGGCTTTATTATTATACTGCATGACTTTTAGACTGTTCTACATTTTGCGTTATTATAATGAATATTCTATACACTGTAGTATAATTCATCTATATTATTTTTTTTCTTTTCTATTGTCTATAACACTTTCTACTTTCTAGCAGTTCTTCATGACTAGTCTTTATTACAGTCTGCCGTAAAATAATGCAAAGTCTATAAAGTTTATCTACATGCTGTTTTCTCTTTAAGTCTACTTCTCTCTAGAGTGTATACTTCTTGTCCGGTACATTCTGCTTGTCACTAATACACAATCTATATAGTATGTTCTGAATTACTTATTTATAGTCAGTAGAATATACTTCTTTTTTGTTGTTTAGTGTTCTGTACTAAATTCTGCATGGCTTCTATATACATTCTGTCTTATATTGCATAATATCTATAGTACATACTGTAAGACATCTCAAGTCAGTGTAATGCACTTTTTTATTCTGATTTCTGCTTTGTTTCTCTAAAGATTATTTGTTTTCTGTTGTATAGGACAGTCTGCATTACTTTTATCATCTACAATTTACTTTGAGAGAACTTTTCTATAGCTTATCCTTTTATATCCTAATTTTAGCAATACCTTTTTCTCATTCCTTCTTAGTAAATTATTAAAATTATTGTATTTGTATATAGCACATACTAATTTCTTGACTATATTCTGATTTACTTTATTCTCTGTGGTCTGCTTTATTGTATGTTCTGCACAAATTCATCTGTTGTGTGATACTACTACTACTACCCGTCACTTCTCTTGACATTAAAAGTGCTGTAAGTTTTTGACTATTCTAAAGCATAAAAACACCATAATATGTTTGCAGATTTTTAAGAAAGTGCACATACTTGTTTATTTGAAAAACAATGCTGAAGTCAGATATTCTGCTCTGAAAATGTGAGTTACATGCCAGAACACTGTCTTGATTTTAGTAATTTTAACCTGCCTAATGCCAGTTTACAGTAGCCAATTATATTTCAGCACCCTGGGTGGCCTTTGTGGAAAACCACATATTTCATTTATTCATTCATTCAGAAAGGCTCTTAAAACATGCGTCCATGACCAAAATCCGACCTCCGATGGACAGTAGCAGACTCCGAAATAAGACAGATTCAGTTCCACAAGAGGTTATTAATTAGCAAATAATATAAATCATACCAACGTAAACATTAGGTGAGCAGGTTACATTGTAACTGCGTGTTCTAACAACATGCTACGTGACGAGATACGCAGTGATAAACAATTTGGCTGTTTGCACCAGACGAAACACGACAAAAATATGAATACAGCCATTCATTAGCACAAAATATGCACTCACTCATGACATGGGAAGGTTTATAATCTATTTAACCCTCTTTAATATTATTAAATGTACATGCTGAATCACTTATATGTGTTTAGTTCTAAAGTTAAATTTTAAACGGTTTATTTTATTTTGAAGATCTGAGGTGAACTATCTGCCGCTGCTTTCAGTATATGGCAATATTAAAAATTTTAATTAACACTGAATAAAGCACATGAGGTTTACCTGAGGTGATCATTGTCAGTGTTTCCTGTTGTCCACCTGTGAGAAATGGAAGCTGTTTCTAATATATATATATATATATATATATGTATATATATATATATATGTATATGTGTTGGTTAGGACAAAAACTCTATTTAATTTGGAAAATATTCCCTCTATCGGGTGCAGTTGCTTTTTATTTACAACACTGTTTAAATCAATCGCTCCTGTCCTCAATTTGGCAACCTGCACTTGCGTTTGTTTTGATCCAGGAGTGCAATATCTAGTTCAACCACTGGGTGTCAAACTTACAATCTGCACCTTTAACATCATAACCTTTTTTTGTCTGTAATGCTTAAGTAAATAAAATGTAGACTATTGTTCAATTTCTGTATAATCATTAGTTTATACTACTCCATAGTGCACAGTATACTCCCTATAGTCTATATAAAACGTTCTGCTCTATCATGACCTGGTAGTCTTTAGTCACCTATTGTATGTAGTGTATGGGTTTGGATTTTTCTCCTCTACAGTCTGTACTTCTATGATTTAACGTTATGACTAATATGGCATAAAGTGTCTATCAATGGAGATTTTGCTAAATTGTTTATTCGTCAGTTACTGGCATATAAGAGGGATAAAGAAAATTATTAGAGCATAAATGTGAGACATGCATGAATTTTAAATAGTTATTAAGCTCAATAAGCTGTGAAAATGAACTGGGTGGGCAGATACACTTTTGCCTCCACATTCAGGATTAAAGTGACAGCAGCCTAATAAACATGCCGTCTGTGTCATCAATGTTAATTCTGTGCTGCTCTCGACTGAATCACTTTTGTATCCCTTTTAAGAATCTATTCACATTTAATTCATACTGTACAGTGAGTGAAGATTATGCAGTTGTGTTATTTCAGTTATAATTCAGTTTCTGTAGTATTTCTTCAAAAAAACATTTCTAACGATTTAAATTTATATCTTTATGTATTCGATTTTTTTTTTGTATAATTTACGTATTTGCATGAAATAAGGCTTCCTATATCATGAAATTATCATGTGTGTTTGTGTGCAGACTTGCACTGTATCCTAGCATGACTTATAATATAAACTATATTGTTCCAAACTGTATATACGCTTCTATTACACGCTGCATGATATTGGAAAAATCAAACATATCTGCGATTTATTTAGTTATTTTTTTAAATGTATATTGCGATATGAATACAATTTCATCAAATGGCTTGAATAGCTTTATTTAGATGGTAAAAAAATATTTTATTTAAATTGATCGGGGTGATTTTTGTAAGGGTGTGGATCATGTATATAAAATAAAAAGTAAGAATAATTACAGTAGAGCTAAGGAAAAATTAAAATAAACAGTGCTTTATGGTTTTCCGAAGATTCAAGCAGTAGTCAATTACAAAAATTGAATAACATTTAACATTAAATAATGTTAAATAATGCTGTATAGTCTTCATTGTAATAATTCAGTAAAACGATTCTTCATTAAAGGGCACCTGGGTTACCACTTTTTCCAGATTTAATATAAGTGTTTTGTGTCTCCAGAATGTGTCTGTAAAGTTTCAGCTCAAAACACCCATCAGCTTTTTTATTATACCTTTTAGAAGTTTCTATTTTATAGATCTGAGCATCAGGTAGCAGTTTTTGTGTACTGCGCCTTTAAGGCTAGTCCTACACGCCCACCGTTTCCACGTGCCTGTCAGTGTGCCTTAATCTCCTCCCTCGGCTGCCTCAGACAACAGCCAGACAAGCAGGAAGCCGATCTCACGTAACGTTTGTGAGAAATACTACAGCAAGAACTTTACCAATGAATATTTAATGCATTTGTTGTGGAGTTGTAACGTTGAGTCACACACAATGTCATTACAAGGTTCACACACCCACACAGATACACACACACACACACACACACACACACACACACATACACAGACACACACACACACACACACACACACACACACACCGCGGACACGCACGTTTAGCTTTGCACTCTTTTTGCAGTATATATCCACTGCTGTATGGATATCTTTTATGTAAATTTACAAAATAAACCTGATTGAACATCCACAAACCGGGATTGAAGTGTCTTCTTTTATAATTTTCAAAATATCTTTTATAGTTTTAAAAACATTTTAAGCTTGTAAAACTCACTCTTGATCACATTTGATGATGATTGGTGATCCTAGCAAACTGAACAGACCTTTTATTCCCGGTTGCTTTGTGCACGTCCTGTCTTGTTAATATGATCATACACGTTACTACGGAGACATGTTAATACACAGCTGTCAATCAATTCGGTGGGCGGGGGGACCGCACTCCTACATCAAGTTGCGGTCGTTCTCAAAACCGCTCCTATTGGTCCACCGTTTTTATGTTGTTAAATTGAAAAAAAAAAGCACTGGGTGTGTTTATATCACCCCAATATGACAGTATATACACTATACCTACAAATTTATCTGTCCAAACAGCTTGGAAAAAGTAGATTTTTCACCATAGGTGCCCTTTTAAAGTTACAAACGTTGTACCTTTTTGTGCCCAAATGCTTTAAACTCTATTTAAAAACTTGCCCTTAAAACACAACACATGCAAATGATCAAGTTTCACTTTGTTTATACTTTGCAATGACTCCACAAATGTCATGTATTCTTAGTTGTCAATCAACCATAATCCCAACTCAACTGCTGTGATGTGACTATTGTGGACACATACATTGCAATGTTGTGCATATTGTATATTGTGCAGCCCTAGAATCTATAATGAATAATGTGTTGCTTTATAGTACAATATTAGTGTTAGGACCGTTTGTTATCGTACATACTGCTAAAGATGACATATTTAGTCATTTGAAATCTTTTGTAGGCCCCCTTAATGCTGGTTTGTTTGACTTTGGACAGACTTTGTATAGGGAGCATATTCTGAAATGTTGTATTGTGGTGCATGACTCTTTCATTCTTCAGTGACAGTTTATTTATATAGCAGAATTAAAAACAATAACTAAAAACCACAAGCAACAAGAGTAAATCAAAGAAAAGCTGTATAATTAACACAATTTTTTTAGAGTCTATGCACTGTTCAAGTGTAACCATTTGCATTTTATAAAAGATCACCATTTATTAATTGTATATAATCTCTGTAGTTATATTTGAGGCAGTCTTACTGTATGTAGTCAATTACAATTTATAGTAATAAATGATTTGACATGTTAAGGAACATTGGCCAATTATTTCCCTCGTTTGGATTGTTAGTCATTCTTCCTCTGAAACCTTTAAAACTCAGGTTGCATTTCTGTACAGTAAGGCCACTCATCTATTTCCAAAAAAGTGCACAATTTATTCTCTATTACTAGTGGCCTCACAGGAAGATTAAGCAAGAAATAGGCTGTTGAAATTTTTCACTTTCATCTGCCAAATAGGCTGCCAAATCTGATACACCGTTATTTTGCAGATGGCATTTTTCAAGTTTCTCGAATAGGTTAAGTGCACGTTGATAATCATCTAGAGACAAATTTGCCAATGACTCAGAAAAGGGAAGATGTTTGCGAATGACACTTAGTTATCAATGCCACATTTTCTTGTGTGACTTCAAGTAGGGCTGCACAGTACAGGGAGTGCAGAATTATTAGGCAAAATAGTATTTTGACCACATCATCCTCTTTATGCATGTTGTCTTACTCCAAGCTGTACATGCTCGAAAGCCTACTACCAATTAAGCATATTAGGTGATGTGCATCTCTGTAATGAGAAGGGGTGTGGTCTAATGACATCAACACCCTATATCAGGCGTGCATAATTATTAGGCAACTTTCTTTCCTTTTGGCAAAATGGGTCAAAAGAAGGACTTGACAGGCTTCGAAAAGTCAAAAATAGTGAGATAC
>CAIGQZ010032409.1:12147577-12165445 GCA_903798205.1 Danio tinwini
ATTTATTTATTTATTTATTTATTTATTTATTTATTTATTTATTTATTATACAGGGAATGATTCATAAACAAGTGTTGCCATGAATATATTCAGCCTGATCTAGTATTTTACATTTTGTCAGTTTAGTGGCTAATTCATACAAATTCGTACGAGTTCAGTCGTTAAACAATGTACGATTTTAAAAAGGAGGCGTGGCACCTAACTCCACCCCTAACCCCAACCGTCATTGGGTGATGAGCAAATCATACTAATTTGTACGAATTAGATTGTACGAATTCATACGAATTAGCCACTAAATCAAAACGTTACAAATTGCCGTGAGATTGCGTTGATATATCCAGTGCTGCTGATTAAAGCATTTTATTAGCATTAAAACATAAATAGATAAATAAAGGCTTCAGTGAATTAAATGTATGTATTTATTTAAATTACATCTAATTTATTAATAAAAACCTATTTAAGCGCATTTAGGTTTTCAGTGTTGTAAGGGATATTTAGTGTATTCTGCCTTACAGTTTCCTCTGATTAGCTAATTTCGAAGTTACTATAGGTCAAATTATACAAACTATCCATCTAATTTAACTTTACTTTTAGGTTGTATGTAGAAACAAACTTCTATTTTACGAGAAAATTGTCTTTTGAACACTTGCAATGTTTATCGGTGGTCTACATGTGCAGTTTCAGACTGTTGAACGAATATTTTCCACAGAACCGTTATAGGGGTGATCAAATGTGTATTTATATTATCTATTATTTTAATTATTAATAATATTATTTAAAATACAGATCAAAGCAAACTTTTTCTTAGTATTAAAGGCTGACCATCATACCTCTTGTTTAAAAAATCATAAATTTTTATATGAATGAAATCATATGAATTCATACGAATTACCCACTTTTTCTGCAATACATAAACTAGTTATGTTTCCTCATGAGATCAATATCTTTGTTTTCTAGATCACAACCAAGAAGTATCCTGTGTTTCTCTTTTCATCAGAGGACAGAAAAATGAAACAAACTATTATAGTAGCAAAATAAATAAATAAATAAATAAATGCTGAGTAAATCATCTTTAATTTTGTTCAAATTAAATGCAATGCGTATTACTACTCAAACATTGTGGGTTTTGACTTATTTACAGTAAGAAAATACTTTATCTTAATTATGCATCTTTACTTAATATTCTCATTAGTTTTGACATAAAACAATCAATTCTTTGATTGAATTGATTGACAAAATGTATTTTTGACTATATATCTCTGCAAAATAAGACTGGTTTTGTGGTCCAGGGTCACAGGTCTTTGGATGAATCAATGTCTCAAATATTTGTTCAAAAAACAAAAGCAAGATCTTATAAATAAATATACCAATATATATCCTAACTTGAATCAAAGGGGCATTTAAAGTAATAGTCCTTATCACTCTCAAGACATGTATGTTTTTGCTTTTGCAAAGTGAGTGACACACTCAGTGTCAGCTCACAATCTTTAAAAGAGCAATTCTCATATTATGGTAGATGACACATTTTGCAAACCACTGCTTGAGTCCTCTGAAGTGTGTCAGATGAGTCATGATTGGGTTGGTTAGCGTGGGCCAGGTAACACCTGCTGGATGAAAAAAACTGTTACGCAATTGTCAGCCATTCAAAGTAGCCATGACTTCTGATTAGATGAAATGCTGATATACAGTTGAAGAAAAAATGATTAGCCCTCCTGTGAATTTTTTAGTTTTCTTTTTTAAATATTCCCCAAATGATGTTTAACAGAGCAAGGAATTTCTCACAGTATTTCCTATAATATTTTTTTTCTTCTGGAGAAAGTCTTATGTCTTATTTGTTTTATTTCGGCTAGAATAAAAGCAGTTTTAAATTTTTTTAAAAACATTTTTAAGGTCAATATTGTTATTGCCCCCTTAAGCAATTTTTTTTTTCAATTGTCTACAGAACAAACCATCGTTATACAGCAATAACTTGCCTAATTAACCCAACTAACCTAGTTAAGCCTTTAAATGTCACTTTAATATCTAGTAAAATATTATGTACTGTCATCATGGCAAAGATAAAAGAAATCAGTTATTAGAAATGAGTTATTAAAATTATTTTTTTATGTTTATTGACAAAAATTATGTTTTATTATTTGTCAATTATGTCAAACACAGGGGTAAAAGGGTACATACAGGCAAATCCAGAAACGTATTCAGGTCACGGGCAAATGGTCAATACAGGTGGCAAACAACGTAAATGTAATGAAGTTTACGGGAAGAAGGAGGCAGAGAACCGACGAACTTCAAATAAATATTTATTAATAAAAGGGGACGGCAGCTCCTCACGGAGACTGCCGTCTAAATCAAAACAAAACGGACGGCAGCTCCTCACGGAGACTGCCGTCAAACTGAAAGCAAAAGTAAAACATGTCCGGGCCCGGTCCTCTCTCTCTGTCCTCTGCCATCGTTCTTCCTCTTATAGTCCAGAGCTCCTTCCGTGGGATTGAAGGCAGGTGCGCGCCACAGGTGCATCTCATCTTTGATTTGGCGCCACAGCACCCGCGAGACCTATATGAGACGGGCCGAGAGAAAAGGAGATGGAGAAAAAAGGAGGAAAGACAGAGTAGACAGAGGGGAGAGAGGAAAAAAAAATTGGGGTTCGGTTCTCCCGACACGCTGCCACTCAGTCCTCAACCAACTGAGAGAAGTGACGACATGCTGGGAGCCCTGTGGAGGAATCTATCCACCCGTCCGTCTTCTGGTGTCCGGCGGTGGTTCTCCTGACTGGCTGGCGGCATTTCTGATCTCCTGCTCCGCTCCCGCTTCGGTGGAGGACGCAGGCTTCGGCATCATGGCGGATCGCGGCGACTCCCCCCGGGCTTTCTGGGATGGCTCCCTTCAGCTCTTTCCCATCCAGTGGGGAGCCCCGCGTCCCCTGCTCCTCCCCATGCTGGGAGACGGCAGCAGGCAGATCCTTCCTCGCCAGCCTCAGGCCGCCCCGGCACTCTGGCAGACGAACGGGTTTCTCCCCCACTCGGGTTAACTCCTGAACATTCGCCTTCCTCAGCGGCGAGGGCAACTGGACGACGTGTCCCTCCTTCTCCCGGGTTTTCGGCACCACTGTAATAAAGTTACGCGAAGAAGGAGGCGGAGAACCGATGAACTTCAAATAAATATTTATTAATAAAAGGGGACGGCAGCTCCTCACGGAGACTGCCGTCTAAATCAAAACAAAAGGACGGCAGCTCCTCACGGAGACTGCCGTCAAACTGAAAGCAAAAGTAAAACATGTCCGGGCCCGGTCCTCTCTCTCTGTCCTTTGCCATCGTTCCTCCTCTTATAGTCCAGAGCTCCTTCCGTGGGATTGAAGGCAGGTGCGCGCTACAGGTGCATCTCATCTGTGGCGGGCCTCGTTTCGCTCCCACGGCTCTCGGCCACGCCCCCTCGCCACAGTAAACAAGGGAACAAGGCAAGGGTCAAACACAGATAGACTAGACAGGAAACGCTTAGAAATGTTACAGGGTATAACCAACAAGACTCAGCAAAGTCTCTCTGTGTGTGTGCTATATATATATATATGTAATACATGTAATACATATATGTATACATGTAATCAGTACTTGAGCAGCTCCCAGCTGTGTGCGTATGTAATCAATGGAGAAACAGGGACAGGTGTGTGTGTGTGGTGCCTAAAGGGAGTTGTAGTTCATATGGTGGCAGAAATATAGTCCAAGTGAAAGTGAATGTTTACCAGCAATCTCTGAGGGTAAGATTGCTGGTGATCATGACAATAAATGTGTTGAAAAAAATTTTAAATTAAACAAGTTTAAAATTAAACAGAAATTGGGTAAAAATTGGGCTAATAATTCAAGAAGGATAATAAGGCCCAATCCCAATTCTACCCCTTAGCCCTTCCCCTTACCCCTACCCCTCACACTCAAAACCAAGGGGTAAGAAAATTTCCCAGAATGCACCAGCCACAGCGGCAGTATTGCTGAACTGGGAAGTAAAGAGATCCACAAATTAGTATTTTTTAGTCATTATTATGAATTTTTACAACAAACAAACACGTTTTAATATATTCAGAACCGCGATCGTGTTTTACCGTCATGCTTTTATAAAAAAAACGCGCAAAAAAACTGCTAAATTTTGCGATCTATAATTCCCAATCATAACTCCTGTACAGCAGTCCCACAACATTCTGACACTTGATGACACTCAAATACCCTGTCAGAAAAGTTTATTGGCTGGGAATGAGCTTTTTACAGTGCCTGCTATAATGTTAGTGTTGTTTCCGTGTGTTTAATATGGCCACGGTGTAAATACACAGTACAGTTACGATCTTACTGCCACATTAGATCGTTATAATAACATGATATCGTTGCCTTCAACACAACTGGAATAACCACAGCAGTCGCGATCGTCTGATCTCATGTGAAGCAAGAAATTGCGATGACATATGATGACGTGTGCAGGTGTTGAAGTGCTGTCCCAATTCTTAGGGGTACATTTTGAAGCCCTTTCCCTTAACCCTCGGTTGTAAGGGCCAAGAGGAAGGGGAAGGGTAGGGGTATAGAAATAGAATTGGGATTGAAGTCTGACTTTAGCTATATAATTATTTTTATTATAATTATTGAATACTTTTTTATTTTAGTGTTAGTATAGTATTTATTTTGGTATTGCTGTTTTTTATTTTTGAGTTATAATGTCGGTTTAGTAATTTTGTTTTGTGCTTTTATCTTTAATACTTTTTAAAAATTTGTCTGTTTAACTCATTTGCAGTTCAGGCAATATTTTTTTGAGATTATTTTAATATACAATTTTATTTTATGCAATTTCAGTTTTATTTAAATTACTGAAAACTATTTTACAGTATATGAAACTGTTTAAAACATTGTTTCATTAAAACAGACTTAAATTCACCTGCAAACTTATATATATATAGCTTTTCTGTTTCACTCTTTAGCGGTGTTACATGTTTGGCAAGTGTTAAATTTAGGCCTTGTGTGTGCACAATTAATACATATTTGGACACAAAACATTTGTGGAACAACAAATAAAATATTCCTCACACCTTTGCTTTGGTGCTCAGAATGACTCGACAAATGTTCTGTACAGTTATTAATGGATTTTATGACTGTGAAGTGTTTTGAGGTTGTAAAAACCGACACCATTTCACTGCAATTTGTAACGTTTTTAATTTAGTGGCTATTTCATATAAATTTTTATGATCTCATTCATACATTTTAGCATGATTTACCCTCCAATGATGTCAATTTTTTTTTAAATCATGCGTTTTTATATTAATTAAATTATACGAGTTGATACAAATTACCCACTTTTTCTCCAATAAATAAAATAGTTATGTTTCCTCATGAGATCAATATCTTAGTTTTCTAGATCATAACCAAGAAGTGTCCTGTGTGTTTCTCTTTTCATCAGAGAACAGAAAGAACAGAACAAACTGTTATAGTAGCAAAATTGGAGGAATCCGTTAAAATAAGAGCCTTCACAAATCTGCCATGTGAAAGTCTTTGAATCCTGCACTGTCAGTCACCGGTGATACTCAACGATTTGGGAAGTGCTTTACAATGATGGAGTGGAAAGCTGATCTGGGGGCTGCCGTCCAGGAGTGTTTTCTAGTCTTTTATTTGCCTGTGGCGTAATGCTTTAACATGTCGCTGAACTGGAATCCTCAACACCCCCTCCTCTCGCTCCTCTTTCTTTTTGGTACCTCCACCGGCTTCATTGTCGCCTGACAACACAATTGCTACGCTGCCACCGGCTGGGTGTTCAAATGGAAATCGACTGAATTAATATTGTTACTTATGAATGCTGAAGAATTCCACACCTTTGCTGCTTTACAATGGCAAACTGGGATATACTGAGTGTGCTGTAGCGTTTGCTATGATATGTGGCACTGTAGGTTCAGATATGCTCATATGTTTGACTCTATAGATGTTCAGGGAGTGCAGTTTGAGTCAGTTCAGTTGTTGTGTCATTGTCGTGGTATTTAACCTCAGTACAGGTATAGGAGTTGGTTGGCTTATGTTTTTTTGCAATCTTTTTGGCTGTGGTACTGAAAACAGCATACATGTTGGGGGAAATTTTTTTTTTTGTTTATTGATATTTTATAATTGCACCATTTTCTTTTGAGAATCTGTTTTACAATGAGTATAAAAAATCTGCAGAACAGTCAGGACAAAAAAAGTCGTATCCATACATGATTTATGAACGGGCTTACATTTTGTTAGCAAGGCTTTAAAATTGTAAAGATTTAGGGCCCTATTACACACCCAGTGCAATGCAATAAGGCTCACAACGTGTATGCCGCAATTTGTTGCTATTTTCAGACCAGCGCACCAATAATTTTCACTTTTGCGCCACCTTGTCTTAAATAGCAAATGCATTTGTGCCAATTTGTGGACTCATGGGTGTGCTGCTCTAAAAAGGAGGTGTGCTGTGTTTGGATTAGGGTGTTTTTGGATATAATGTTAATGTTTTGATATAATGTTTTTTTGACATTTTGTTATTATTGTTCATTTATTAGTTTGCTGGAAATTAGAACTGAATTTAGAAATAGTTTTGAAACAAATCTTTGCACTTAGCAAACAAAATTAATATGCAGGCTAATGGATGTCTTCAGTGGAGTGCGTCCAACACCGTTCTCTACTCCATGAAAGTAAAGAAGTAAGGAGTAAAAGTAAAGTAAAGAGGCCGAATGGAGGAGGCTCGTTCTTTATCCTCGCGCTGCAGATGGGTGTTTAACTGTTTTCTCGATAGTGAAGTATTTCGTGGATAGGACAGTATTTCAGACAGGAAGCGAAGTGGGAGAGAGGGGGGAGGGGTTAGGATGGGAGATGTCCTAGAGTCAGGATTCAAACTCAGGACGCGCTGAAGCGCTACTGCACCATATGTTAGCGCGCTAACCACTAGGTTACTGTGCCGACTGAGCCCTTAATTTTTAAAACAAATTTAGCATCCTTTAATCCATGATGAATTTATCTGCAAGAAATTTAGTTGATTATGACACATTACCTATTAGGAAGTAGCCAGGTTCTCCAGGGTTGTGTTTCATTTAAAATGTAATTTAGAATGCTTTAAGAAGTAACACACGGGATGTTGAACTGCAACTGAAACTGAAGAATCTGAAAATTCTGAAGGAAAAAAATACAATTTTGACTAGAACTAAAGATGATTTATCAAGACAGACTTTGTATGGTGTATGGTATTTATTAACTCGATGTGTCTATAAATGCTTTAAATCCTTGCAATTCAAAACTGACTAATTAAGTTCAAGGGAATAATGTTTCCCACACACTTTTTTAACAAATCACCACAGAGTATTTTGTCAGAGTATTCTGTAAGTAAGGCTTTTATAGAAACTGGAACTCAGTCATCATTTCAAACAGACTGGGGGGTATAGTTATGACTGAAATTGAAAAAATATTTTGATATTTTGCTGGAATTTTCAGAATCAGAATCAGTTTTATTGCCAAGTGTGCTTCACACACACAAGGAATTTGTTTTGGCAATAGAAGCTTCCAGTGTACATAAAGTGACGAGTGACAACACAAAATTAAATATGAGAAAAGAAAAGGCAATAAACATTAAACAGAGATGCAGTTAATCAAAAAGATCTGGATGTTGAGTTGTATGTACAGATATGTTGTAAATATACTGGTTATAAGGTGCTGTGTACAAGTGCGTCAAGCATGTGCATTGCAAAAAATGCTTTTCTTACTTAGATTTTTTGTCTTGATACTAGTCCAAATATCTAAAAATTAAAAAAATTCATAAATCAAGATGAATTTTCTAGTCAAGCAAAAGATGCTGTCTTGTTTTAAGAAATAATATGCCAAATTGAAGTGAGTTTTTTCTTAAAACAAGCAAAATAATCTTATATCAAAAGGAAAAACAAGAATTTTTAGCTTACCCCATTGGCAGATTATTTTGCTTGTTTTAACGAAAAACTGAATTAATATTGGCATATTATTTCTAAAAACAAGACATTATGTTTTGCTTGCCAAGAAAATGTTTCTTGATATAAGAATTTGTAAATATTTGGACTAGAAACAAGACAAAAAATCCAAGTAGGAAAAGCATTTTTTTGCAGTGTGCTTGAAACTTAAAATAAGATGTATCAAACAGCCCGGGTAATAACGAATTATGATTGAACAGCAAATAATGTTGTACATACAGTAAAATAATTTAATATTCACAGAAATTCCCTGAAGAAAATGTAAATATGTTAGCAAAGATAAAATTGACACTGTAGAAGAAAATAGATTTATTGCACAAGTTTCATAGATATATCATTGCTTTTTTTTCCTTTATTTAAAAAAAAATATGGTGATAGCAGCTTAAAGACGCTTCTCAAATGGAGAATGAAGTCACATGCATTGCTCTGGTGTGAATTTTTCACAGACTTCCACGGTGTACAAATCTTGAGGGTTCTGTGGCTCTCATCCATCAAATCTGAGCTTTGTTTTGTATTTTCTATTGGATTCAAGTCAGGTGATTGGCTGGGCCGTTCTACAGCTTGATTTTCTTTCTCTGAAAGCATTTGAGAGTTTTCTTGGCTGTGTTTTGGATCATTGTCCTGCTAAAATGTCCACTCGGGTTTCATCTTCATCATCCTGGTAATGTAGATGTTGGACTGAAGCAGCTAATATTAATTTACAATTACGAAGGGCAGAGGATTGCTGAATAACTACTGAGAGATTTTAGCTACTGTCTGGTCTTTCACTGCCTTTCTACACTTTCCTTTTTTTGATGTGTTCAATACTTTTTCCTGTGTCATTTAATTTTATTATTCATTCATTCATTCATTCATTTTTTGCATTACTCCCTTTATTAATCTAAGGGTAGCCACAGCGGAATGAACCGCCAACTTATCCAGCATGTGTTTTACCCAGCGGATGCCCTTCTAGCTGCAACCCATCACTGGGAATCACCCATATGTCTTTGGACTTTTGGGGAAACCGGAGCACCCAGATGAAACCCACGCAACCACGGGGAGAACTCCACACAGAAATGCCAACTGACCCAGCCGAGGCTTGAACCAGTGACCTTCTTGCTGTGAGATGACAGCGCTACCCACTGCGCCACCGTGCTGGCGTTCCTTTTATTATACATAACTTAATTTGTAAACTAATTTGATGTGTTTTCTTTGCATATATGGGTTTATTTGGTTGTTATAAACATCTGATGAAATGTTCATAATATTATCATAATAATTATTTTTTGCAAGCAGTTATTTTTAAACAGCAGTAGTAAAAAGGGCACAGTAAAATCAAACAAACACACACACATTGTATGTAAAAAAAAATATATAAATAAATAAAAAGTGAAAAGATTTATTTAATTAGTAAAATGAAAGGACATACAATGTAACCAATGACAAACAAAAGCTATTTTATCAAAACAAATCATGTGCTACTGTTTTCTATAATTCAATAGTCAACCTCCTCCAATGGTACACAATTACAAACTTCCGAGAACCACAGTCTAATTGATATGTCATTGTCTGTTTACTATTTCAAAGTGATACGGTTTTTTTTTAGCTATAATCAATAAAATTTCAGCAATCCCTGCTCTTTATTGAAAGAGTCTCAGAGATTTCTAGTAGTTCTGACTCATTTCAGATCGTAGTGATGTGTGAAATCAAGCTTGTGTAGCCAGAAACATTCATACTTGCACAGAGAATCATTTGAGTCACAGAGTCTGATGTAGATCAGTGTTTTTATGCATGTTCTCTGTCAGGGTTTAGCTGTCTTGGTGGAAGGTGTGCAACTCTGGTTTGTGATGACTGTGGGATGTCGGCGCTGGTTATTTTTGTTGGCCTGTTCCGGCATTTCAAGAGGCGTCCCTAAGGCCAGAGACAGACAGACAGGGTGAGCCGGCTGCAGCCCCTCTCCGTATGGAAGAGCAGCTGTATTATTCAGCTCCCACAAAGTGAAGTGCAGCCCCTCCTTTCTGACTGCTCACTGGCAGAGTTTGTTTTTAATCACTGCAATCTGCGACCACTTTTTCCCTGGCTCCCCTGATGGGTAATAGAATATAATGGTGGGCTGATTCTAGGCTTGGCATGGCTAGCAACATTTTTATTTAATTTTTTTTTTGGAGATTTAGCTCACTCAGCCATGAACTGTAGGTTTTCAACTTTTATAGCTTGGTTCTTTTGTGCTTTTCACTCCTTAGCTTTCTTTTTTCCACAGTGGAAAAAGGTCTGCTTAAACCAGCATGAACTTCCAGGGCTGGTGTATTCTGGTTAGTCCGGTAAATATGGCAACGCTGTTTAGCTGGTTAACAAATAACACCTTTAGCTTCTGGAATCTGATGTATTTCCAGCAGTAAATGGTAATATGAGGGAGCACTGTATTCATAAGGAATTGGTATATTACTTGTGATGTATTTGATCCATGATGAAGCACTTCAATTCATTCTGCATCAGTTGGCTATGATTGAAAGGATTCTGAGCTTAGTTTTTAACAGCAGATCGTGCTTTTCAATCAGTCAAGCTCTACTTGCATCTAATTTCTTACAGATACCATTCAAACCTAAAATAATCAAGGTGTGAGTGAATTACAAGTGTAGATGTGTTCATATTAAAGGGTCATGAAACCCCCCCTTTTAATTCAAGTCTACCTTAGAATATTTAAAAAAATGCTTCATGATGGGTGTGGAGCTCTGCGAGCAGAGGGAGGAGTGGGCATGGCCAGCAGAGCATGGGAAAAAGAGGGGGGAGAAGTACTGTCAGTGGGTTAACAAAATCAGACAAAAAAATGAATGTGAATGCAGACACACTGAATAGCAATTCAGCAGGCCTCTTTCCTCTATTTCAACCATTAACACTGCTGGGAATCTGGAAGATTTTAAACATAGGCAAACACAGCAGCACAGATATAGGGATATGTCTGAATGGTAGCAAACTCAACTGATAAAAGACAAAGTCCGCCATTCTCCAATCCTCGTACAGCTCTCCTGACAAAAATGCTTGCTACATACAAACAGCTTTGCTGTATCGGCCCTGACAGCATCTCTGTGAAAACCATGCAGCAAAACCTGTGGATCATGGAAACAAACACATACAACCCCTTATGAACAGCTAAATGTTGCGTGCCGTGCACAGCCCTGGTCACGCAGCTTGACAGGTTTGTCATTGAAAACAAGCGCTGTCATGAATAATTAAGAAGCAGGGTCTTCTCATATAAGAAAACTCAGTCTAGGAATAATAATAAGAAACTGACATGTCATCTCTGGACAGGCAGACGAACACCTCATCATCGATTTTGATCCCACCCAAATTATGATTTTAAACCCGGAGGATGAAAGTAGTTGACAAAAGCTTAAAATTATCCAGTTTTCCCCCTCAATTAAAGCTTACAGGTGCTAACGTTGTCTTAATTGTTGCTTAGCACACACAAATCTGTAAAAAAAAAAAAAAAAGTACTCAAGGGTTTCTTGAAGCTTTAATCTCACAACATAAAAGCCAATTTGCAGGACTCTGCGAACCCACAATAGCTCTTCCTCGTGATCCTTTAAATTTTGTAGTTAATAACTAGCCTAGAGCTCAATCTGTTGTTAAAAACTAAACTTCAAATAATTCCAAGAGAGGATAGCACGCATTTTGAAAATCTCAGAATCGATTTCTTGAATATTTTTTTTACCACAAGGAATTTACTCAATTATGACACATTACAGGGGTGTAGATTTAGCATGGACGAAGGGGACGTGTCCCCACCAATATCCACCGACTACTGAAATGTCCTCAATCAATAATTTAATTCACTTAAAAATTTGTCTCCCCACCAAATGTCAAAAGCAAACCTATGCCCTTGACTCATCACCTTATGTGGCCTGCTGTTGTCCAGTGTAGTTTTTTTTTGTTCAAAACTTACTTTAAAACGCTTATAAATTCGGATTCAATTCATGATTTTAATTAAAGAAGCAAACAGGATATTTAATTGCAACTGAAATTTGAGAATCTGAAAATTCTGGGAAAAAAAAAAGATTTTGAACAAAAGATGATTTTTCAGGATACATTTTTCATAGTGGTTTGACAAAGTATCTGTCCTCAATCTGGCAACCTGCGCTTGCATTTGTTTTTATCCAGGAGTGCAATATCTAGTTCAACCACTGGGTGTCAAGCTTACATACTGCACCTTTAAGCTGAATACTAGCATCTTGAGAAATATCTGGTCAAATATTATGTACTGTCATCATAGCAAAGATAAAAAGAATTTTTTTTTTTTAGAAACGTGTTATTAAAACTATTATGTTTAGAAATTTGTTGAAAACTCTTCATTCCGTTAAACAGAAATTGTGGAAAAAAATATAGAGGGGGCTAATAATTCTGACGTGAATAAGGTGTCCGCTGGGAATGACTTTCTCACCATGAGACCTCTTTAAAAATACACAACCTCCACCCTGTATTGTGTGCGCCATCCCTAATAACATTATAACACAATAAAACACTAGTATAATTTTCTCCCTTTAGTTCTGCAGGATGAGATCCTTGCCACAGTGTATCCCTCAAGGTCACTATGGCAGAAGTGGACTCTCTTGAGGAGCCACTTTTCCTCAGGGTGTCTGAAAAAAAAGCATCCTTCCATTGTTTTCCTTTTTTCTCTCGAATGCCGCGCCATGTCTTTTCACAATCATTTAAGCAAGATGACGATTATAACAGATTACCCGTTCAGAAGCATGGCTCACTACAGAGATACAAGCTACTTAGATCACAGATTTACACAAAAGATCCAGTGCTGCGACCAGGGGGACGCTTCAAAACAAATGGCATTTCTCTCACAACAAACATATTTGCAACCGGCACTTTTAAATCTGGCATGTGCACAACGTTGAGTGAGAAATAGGCATGCGCTGGGATGGGTGTGTGTTTTCTTTGTTGTCTTTAGTGTGTCTAGGGACATTACTTCCAGTTTCTGCTGCTGGGGCCTGGGGCTAAAGCAGGGATTATAGGATATACACAAAGACAGCTGATTCTGTGTTTCATCACCGCAGTCTTTTTTGCATCCCTTTTGTCTTTCTTTGTGCCGTTGATACATTCATTTGTATACACACTCAAGAAATGATAAATAGATATTGTGTTTCCTGTAATGTCAACTTTTCGATTTCGTTTTCATAGTTGTAGAAGCATGGCATGCATACGACTTTAGCATATCTTGTAAATATTGAAAAATGTGGGATTATAGCTCGAGTTTTAGGGTGCATTCTAATAGGATTTTAGTATTATTATATTCATATTTTTGAAACTGTATTTTTTATTTTGGTTTTAGTCATTTTGGTATAACTTGGGTGTCCTAAAATCTTGTTGAGACATTAAGATATACACTCAATGGCCACTTTATTAGGTACACCTGTCCAACTGCTCGTTAACGCAAATTTCTAATTAGCTAATCACATTGCAGCAATTCAATGCATTTATGGCATGTAGACATGGTCAAGACGATCTGCTGCGATCAAACCGAGCATCAGAATGGGGAAGAAAGGTGATCAAAGTGACTTTGAACATGGCATGGTTGTTGGTGCCAGACGGGCTGGTCTGAGTATTTCAGAAACTGCTGATCTACTAGGATTTTCATTCACAACCATCTCTAGAGTTTACAGAGAATGGTCTGAAAATGGAGTGACAGTTCTGTGGGCGCAAAAGCCTTGTTGATGCCAGAGGTCAGAGAAGAATGGCCAGACTGGCTTGAACTGATAGAAAGGCAACAGTAACTCAAATAGCCACTCGTTACAACCAAGGTGTGCACAACACGTCGAACCTTGACGCAGATGGGCTACAGCAGCAGAAGACAACAGCTGGTGCCACTCCTGTCAGCTAAGAACAGGAAACTGAGGCTACAATTCTCACAGGCTCACTAAAATTGGACAATAGAAGATTGGAAAAACATTGCCTGGTCTAATGAGTCTCGATTTCTGCTGCAACATTCGAATGGTAGGGTCAGAATTTAGTGTCAACAACATAAAATCATGAATCTATCCTGCCTTGTATCAACGATTCAGGCTGGTGGTGGTGTAATCATGTAGGGGATATTTTTTCTTGGCATACTTTGGGCCCATTAGTACCAGTTGAGCATCGTGTCAATTACACAGCCTACCTGAGTATTGTTGCTGACCATGTCCATCCCTTTATGACCACAGTGTACCCATCTTCTGATGGCTACTTTTTGCACCATGTCAAGTGTAAATCATCTCAGACTGATTTCTGGAACATGACAATGAGTTCACTGTACTCAAATAGCCTTGAAAGTCACCAGATCTCATTCCAATAGAGCACCTTTGGGAAGTGGTGGAACAGAAGATTGGCATTATGGATGTGCAGCTGACAAATCTGCATCAACTGCGTGATGCTATCATGTCAATATGGATCAAAATCTCTGAGGAATATTACCAGTACCTTGTTGAATCTATGCCACGAAAGGATTAAGGCAGTTCTGAAGGCAAAAGTGGGTCCAACCCGGTACTAGTAAGGTGTACCTAATAAAGTGTGCAGTGAGTGTATATTGTTCACACAAGTAAACACATTACTTACTAAAATCTGAGAAACAAGAGCTAAAACTGGTCAGCATTTTGTCATCTTCCTCTCTGTCATAGCTCTTAAATCCTATTTGATTTAATGATTGTTATTTTTGCATCAAACTTGACATTACTGAATTTATTGCAGGCCACAGAGAAACTATGGGGTTTGAAATGACATGTGAGTGAGTAAATAATGACAAATTGTCCTTTTTTCATTCAAACTCATTGCTGTCTGACTAATGCTCTTTGACATTGTTGCTTAAAAAAACAGAAAATGCATGCTTGAAATAGGTTGAATATAGACAACAAAAATTCACACAGACCTCCATAAACTAATTAAATGCTGTATTATGTATGTCAGGCCAAATCAAACATTGCCATTGCACATACCGTCCTGTTGGCCATCATTGTTCATTAATCATTGTTTGATTGTCAACTTGCATACATGGATTAAACAAATATGACATCACTTTTCTCACTAATTAGCATTTTTGTAAATTACACAGGTGATAGTCTATCATTTTTGGAGAAAACAGAGCCTAGATATGTTCATTTTATCTTACAAAAAGCAACCGTGTCTCTGGATGACTTGGATTAAACCAATCGGGTGAAAGTTTTTTTTATAAATTTTGATGCTTGTTCAAACTTCTTATTTAAAATGGGTTGAAACAAAACAATTCTTAAGTTTTTTAGAGGGGCAACTTAATTGTTTTATGTTCAATCCACTTAAATTTATAAAAATGATTAACTTAACTTAATCGATTTGTGTTAGGACAAAATAAAGGAATTATGTGGATTAAGCATACCTTTAATAGACATTTTGAAGTTTTAGAGGTCGACATTCTGAATAGGGGGGACTGAAAATTCTCATATGTGTTTACAAATGGCTTTATTTGTGTTTTAATAAACAATGGGTTTGAAACATAAGTTATTACATCATTTTCATTTTGGGCTAAATCTAATTTATATAGAAGAAGTTGTTTTCAGATGCTGTCTTGTTCTGTCACAATGCACATATCGCACCCATTTTACACAGTGTATTTTTGTCAAATATGGACCAAACCAACCATTCTGTTAAAAAGTGTCATTAAAATTTATTTTTAAAAATCAACGCTGGTTTTGTCCATAATTGACCCATCATTGGGTTAAAACAACTAAGTGTTTTTAGTGTGTATAAAGTTTGGTGGAGAATCAAAGCATCAGGACCGAGTGTATTGATTACTTTTATTGGCGTCCCAGATCATGTTGTAGCAGGATTGTTAATTCATTTGTTTTTTAAAGACCATTCACAAAGAAACGTTGAAAGATGTTAAAAATGTTGACAATGCTGATATATATATATATATATATATCATATGATATATATATGTACTTCAGCTGTATTGGAATATTATATATTATTAACGGCATTGCCAATAATATAATAATTGCAAATATATATATAAACATTGCCTGTCTGTTACTTGAGATTCCCAGACTGATCTCACAAGGAAATGTAAGTATTTTACGTTTTGTCAGTTTAGTGGCTAATTCCTACAAATTCGTACAAGTTCAGTCGTGCGAAAATGTACAATTTTAAAAAGGAGGCGTGGCACCTAACTACACCCCTAACCCCAACCGTCATTGGATGATGAGCAAATCGTACTAATTTGTACACATTAGATCGTACGAATTTATACAAATTAGCCACTAAATCAAAATGTTAAGAATTGCTGTGAGATTGCATTGAGAATCCTGCTTTCCTATAAGTTAGGTGCACTAAGCGTAACTACAATTTGTGAGTTAACTCATCATATTGAGTAATCAGTACTTGTGTTGTTTAGTAACCAATACAAGTAAACAACTTACCCAGACAAAGTAATAGTTAGTAACAGTTACTCAAAGTTGGTGAACTAATTTGCTTCATAAACATTTCCACATTTTCTAAGAAAACTTAACTTGTTACTTTTTACAGTGCCCTGATCTGACACAGACGAGAAGATATAGTAGGTGAACAAACTCATATTTACATATACAAAATGATTTACTAAATTTATATACAAAATGGTTTATGGAGCTCTGAAATCTCAGAAGAATGTTTTGACAATGTGTTTTGGCTTTCTTTTCCTGACTTTAAACATCTCTGAACATGTTCTTCTGAAGATGAGTGGAGGTCTCCAGTGATTGTAACAACATAATTAAAAACAGAACTTTCATTTTCAGATAAACTAATTCTTTAAAAACAGATGATTTCAGAAAGAGAGTCAAAATGACGGTTTCAAATACTTCAATCTTGAAATCCTATTTTTACTGAAAGCATATTTATAAAAAGCGCATAAATAGTACAACATGAGTAAACCTCAAGAAACATATTAAAATACAACATTTCATGTCACAATGCCCTTTTATCAAGCATCTCGTTTTTATATTCTTAAAGTTAACTTGTGTGTTATCAGAAGCATCAGCCAGACTTGTGTGACCTGTAACTTTCATAAGAGGTTGACGCAATGTAGCGTCCAGCAGCTCTGTGAACTGTAGATCAAACCGCAGAGCCTCAGATTTGTGAGCCGGCTGGTGGTTAACGGCTGCTCCCCGTGGTCAGAGCTGTGGTGCTGCTGCATTAAAGAGGCATGTGATGGAGCAGGGAGATGGTTTGTGTCAGCCGCACACCAGGGGGAATCCGCACTAATGTAGGTGGTGACAAACAGCAACAAGATTTGTGGGGGAAATCCTGTGGCATTTATGTAATATGTTGTGTTTGTAGAATGTGAACTGAAAAGCTAGCATGTTTGTTTGTTTTTTCAGTGAAGCAGAAATCATTTTCAGGAGTCTATTATAATGGAGGCTCAAATCTTTTTCTGGAGTGTGAGAAGAATGTGGTTTAATAAACCAGGAGCTACAGTTTTGCACAATAACACCTCTTGTTTTTGCTTAATGCAGTCTTAAGGAGGAATTTCATATGAATAAATGGTAACACTTTAACTAACATAACATTAGCTAATGGACCATTATTTGAATGTGTACTAACCAGAGATGTATAAAGTACAAGAGACCCAGACTTAAGTAAACGTACAAGTGCTCTATCAAAAAAGTGACTTGAGTAGAAGTTGAAGTGCTCTTTAAGCACAATACTTAAGTGGAAGTACTAAATTATTCATCATTTTTTGTTCTTAAGTATTGCAAGTAGTTTATTAAAAAAATTACTACTCAAGTACTGAAAGTAAAAGTACAAGTATTGCATTATGTAGTTATGTTTAAAAAAGCAGTCAAAAGACATATTGTTTTGTTTATTTTAAATATCTTTTTTGGGGCACATGATTAAGCAGAACAAAAAGAACCATAGTTATATATATATATGATGTG
>CAIGQZ010032409.1:12171272-12191906 GCA_903798205.1 Danio tinwini
ATATTATATTATATTATATTATATTATATTATATTATATTATATTATCATTTATTCATTTTCTTTTTGGCTTAGTACCTTTATTAATCTGGGGTCGCCACAGCAGAATTAACCGGCAAAATTATCCAGCATATGTTTTACGTAACGGATGCCCTTCCAGCTGCAACCCATCACTGGGAAACATTAATTCACACTCTTTCACACACATACACTATGGACAATTTTTAGCCTACCCAATTCACCTACACCACATGTTTTTATGGACTTGTGGTGGAAACCGGAGGAAACCCACGCAAACATGGGAAGAACATGCAAACTCCAAAGAGAAACGTCAACTGACCCAGCCGAGGCTCGAACCAGCGACCTTCTTGCTGTGAGGTGACAGCACTATCCACTGCGCTACCATTTCGCCTATATTATATTATATTATATTATATTATATTATATTATATTATATTATATTATATTATATTATATTATATTATATTATATTATATATTGTTTTCATATTTGACAAAATATATTTTTATACAATGTATTCATTTAAGATATGCATGTTTTTTCAAGAGCATTTTAGACTAGACTTTAAAGTCTGATTATAGTCCAAGCTTGTAAAAGTATGCTTAATATATCATAAATTCTGTTTGTACAACCCATAGGATCAGAGCTGCTAGTCAAGTTAATAGAGTGAAGCTAATAAATAGTTATGTAGTTGTGCACTTCCCTAATTTACAGGAACATTTCACCCCTAAAATGTTGATGGCGTTGGATTTGTGGAAACGTACTGCTAAGTAAAAAACAAGTCCATTTCGTTTACCTTGTAATCATAACTGGAGCCAGCCAGGATATTGTGGGTTCACAGTTTATTGATCCTCCATAATTTTTAAAAGATCATCACCTCCACCACATTCTGACAGATGAATGAACGCTCCACTAAAAGGTTTCTTACGGTGAGCTGTGGATCACTTTATCGACATCCGTGAGGAATGAAACACACAATATCAGCACGGTGTGGTTCATTTAAAAGAAATTTAGACTCACGACAAGATCCTCTACAGACCATTGAGGATAAAAGCATTTCATTTGGCCTACTTGTGATATGCCCTAAAATATATATACTATTATTTTGAAGAAAAAGTACATATGTGTAACTGAAGAGTTGACAAGCCACTTCATTGTGTTGCTTAGTTACAAGCCCTGTCAAACATCTTGTCACATCTTTCACATTTCTTTGATATTAATTTGTCATCATATTAAAAGTGAATTACCATGAAGTAGATGAAATATAACAACCCAGGCACATTATTGACAGCCACCCTTAAATACATTTCTGGACAGTGCGAATTACATCTCAGGAAGTACTTTTTTTGCAGTTTTTGTTTTGTCACCAGAGGGCGCTGTGTACAGATCTCAAATTTTCAAGATGTCCTCACTACAGACTGTATCATGATAACGTACTGGACCAGGTCAAATACGTTGTGGACCTTGTAATGCCCACTAAGGTAATGCCCACACTACTGTGACAGTTGGGTTTAGGGTTGCGGGAGGGGTTGACGATAGTCCACTACGTAGTGGACCTGGTTCAGTACGCCATCAAGCTGCAGGTTGCAGCGAGGACTGTCTGCAAGTTTCTCTCGCGAGTGCTATTCGAGCCTGCTGCTCTTGCATAAAACCACCAGAGGCCGCTGTCGGCTGACTGACCGACCGACAGACCGATCAACCCGCAGACCGTCTGACGCATAGTGCACAGATTGACACGATCACCCCCTTACCTAAACCCAACTGACAGTGTTTTTAAAAGCAATCCAAAAAAAGAAAAGTCCTCGAGGCCACCTGATTTTTACCACATTTTCAGATCTTACCACATTCTCACCCTGTTAATTACTTGTTTGTTTTTTGTTTTTGTTTTTTGTTTTACCTGCTTTTTAGAATCGTTCTTTGCCGGACTCGGACCCTGTCGTTGTGGTTAACTCCTCTCTGTGTCTCAAGTTTGCCTACGTACGTGTCGAGCTACTGGACAAACTGGTAACAGCGGAAAAGCCGTCCACATGGAGGTAATTGGTCAGCTGGTAGCGTGGAAAGTAACAGAAGCTATTGGTGAAAGCCACCATACCGCCCCGTAGCCCCCCCCCCCCCAATATTCTTCAGAATACCTTGTTTTGTGATCAACAGAGGAAAGAAATTCATAAAGGTTTGGAACCAAACTGTAAAATGCTGAGTTCCACACAAATGATTTGTGTATGGACACCATGAAGGAATTAAGTTAATGTAAGTGGATTAAACATAAAACAATTAAGTCCCCAAGAAAACCTCAAGAATTGTGTTGTTTCAGCTTATTTTATACAAGTAGTTTGAACAAATAGCAGACATAATTTTTGAGTGCACATGAGTTTGAGTAAATGGTGATGAAGTTGCCATTTTTAATTATCCCTTTAATATGTTTCATCAAGTAAGATGTTAGTCATTAAGAAAGCCATTTACCTAATGCTGTATTCCAGACAACTCCAAATTAAGAGTCGTCCGTCTTCCTACTTGCATTCTATAGCTTATTGATGCTGCAGTTTTCATTATTTGCTTTAGATTCTGTTGTTTATGTTGACGTTGTTGATTTTGTCACTTTTAGTATCCTTTTTGTGATGTTTGTGAGTTTTGTTTATTTTGTTAATTGTCACCGTTGTTGAGGTTCATACGCTGATTATTGATGTCTCTGTGAGCAGAGGTTGAACCATAGAATTTTTTTAGCTTATAAACCTTCATATTTCTGTGGCATGTGCAAGCATGTTATTACGTTACTTTTAATAATGGATTAAACATTGGTTAACATCAGTGAATTATATTATTTCTTATTATTTCATCACAGATTGTGCCTCACTTAATTTTATTTATTTATTTTTTGTTGTTTTTTTTTTTTTTTTTTACTTGGTTTGTTTGCTGTAATGAATAAACTTTTCAAGCAAGGTTCTTAAAAGGTACAACAGCCCAAAAGAAAATTCATATTAAGAGGTTCAGGGCTATGAGCACAACTAAAGCAAACACTTTTCTCCATGATGGTGACTTTAGTCTATGTGGTCCACATATGTTTTAAGAGAACTAGGCCAAATTTGCCATATCTTCTCTGGGCTGCTTTGGGCTCACAGCCACATTAGCCAAAGCTAACTGCCAAATATTTGTCAAAAGTGGTCCACATTTGTCTTTGGATAACTGGGTTACATTTTCCATATCTTCTCTGGGCCACTATAGGCTCTAATCCACATTAGCCATAGCTTACTGTGCTGAATATTCGCCAAAAGTGGCCCACATATGTTTGAAGATAACTGGGCCATATTTTCCATATCTACTCTGGGCCACATTAGGCTCACAGACGCAATAGCCAGAGCTTACTGTGCCAAATATTTGCCAAAAGTAGTACACATATGTCTTAAGATAACTGGGCCAGATTTGCACTTACACGTGTGAGCCATTTGAGGTTTAGACCCAGATTACCCATAATTTTTGCCAACTATGACCTACATTTGTCCTCAATCATTTGGGCCAAATTTAGCATTTTCTACATGGGCCACATTAGGCTCACATTCAGATTACATTTTGCCATAAGTGCTAAATCTTTGCAAATCTTTTGCATATATGAATTTGAGTCTTTGGCCTCCCTTTGCCATTGTACAGGTGGGCCACTTCAGGCTCACATTCATTTTGTCTGGGCCGAAGGAATACCACCAGTGTCGCATAAATGCCTAAAGTGGCCCACATTCGTTTGCTATCTGGGTAACACACAAAAATGCACACATTTAGGAAAAGTCAGGGTACTAGTTATATGGGTTTTATTTTAATGTTAACATTACATTACAGTTTGTAATTAGTGTTGTTAAAACAGTAAAATGTTACAATCTTTTTAAAAAAGTACACTAAAAGAGACTTTTGCTGCTTGTTCAAACTACTTATTTTAAATGTTGAAACACAATTCTTAAGGTTTTTTGGGACAACTAATTTTTTTATGCTCAATACATCTCAACTCAATCGATTTGTGTTGGGACAATATGAAGAGACTGTGTGGAACCCAACATTTTTTATAGTGTATACACCAAGTTATCCTAAAGGTGCTGTATGTAAGTTTTTACTCTTCTAAAAAAGCATAAAAACACCATAATATGTTTGCAGTTATTTAAGAAACATGCTAAGTGAACATACTTGTTTATGTGAAAAACAATGCTGAAGTCAGATTTTCTGCTTTGAACATGTGTGTTAGTGCCGGAACCTCTGTCATTGTTTTGGTAATTTTAACCTGCCCAATGTCAGTTTAGCCAATTTTATTTCAGCACTCCGGGTTGCCTTGGTGAGAAAACCATGTATTTCATTAATTCAGAAACGCTCTCAAAGCATGCGCCCATGACCGAAATGTGACCTCCGGTGAACAGTAGTAGCCTCTTAAATGAGACGCAGATTCAGAGTTTCACATGAGGTTATTAATGAGCAAATATTATAAATATTCCAAACGTAAACATTAGGTTAGCAGGTTACATTGTAACCCCGTGTCTAAACAACACGCTTCATGACAAGATTTGCAGTAATAAGCAATTGAGCTGTTTGCATCAGACAAAACATGGCAAATTTAAATACAGCCATTCAGAAGCACAGAATATTGCACTTACTGCACTCCAACTGTTGGACTAACTAACTCCTCTGTTACATAGAGAAATGGTAAGGTTTGCAATCTAATTATTACATATTAAACCTCTTTAACATTATTAAATGTACATGCTGAATTACTTATATGTGTTAGGTTACATTGAGTCACAGTTCTAAAGTTCAGTTTCAAATGGTTTATTTTATTTTTAAGATCTGGGGTGAACTATCCGTTGCCGCTTTCAGTAGAATGGCAATAAAGGTCAGGTAAAATGGCATTCAAACTCACATTATTAGCATTTAACACCGAGTAAAGCACATGAGGTGTACCTGAGGTGATCACTGTCGTCTGTTCAGCTGCAAGAAATAGAAGCTGTTTCTGAAATATAAATTTCAGCTGTTGGTTAAAACAAAAACTCCTTTTAATATGAAAAATATTTGTTGTATCGCATGCTGTTGCTTTTATTTAGATCACGGTTTAAATCAGCCTTTGTTGGTGTTGTCAATCTGGCAACCTGCTCTTGCGTGTGTTTTGAACCAGGAGTGCAATACCTAGTTCAACCACTGGGTGTCAAACTTACATACTGCACCTTTAAATCCTTCATGTTGTCACAACACAAATCAATTTTGTAGAACCCAACATTTTTTAGTTTAACTACCTTACAGTCTAATGAGCAATGTGCTATGTCTGACAGATCACACTATTATGCCTTTCTTTTATTTTTCATTCCTTTAAAACCTGTTTTTATTCATTGTTATTCTTTGTTTTTATTTTATTCTTGTTTATGTAAAGTACTTTGAATTACCATTGTGTGTGCAATGTGCTATATAAATAAACTTGCCTTGCCTTGCCTATAGACCATTGAAGACGTGTGAAGAGTGCTAGCAAAAGCAAACAACCACTTAATTAATTTCCTTTGAAAAGCGTCTGTCATTACCGCCCACATTGGCCAGGTCAAGCCCAGGGTTGCCCCGTCAGCTTGTTCAAGCTGCGGGAGAAGAGGTTAAACAGGCATTTCCAATAAGCCGTCTGCTCGATGGCTCCTCTGCTTAATGGGCATTCACAGGACACGAGTCAATGTCACTCAACATCAGCACACTCAGATGCATTCAGATATGGCACTCAGGGGCTAATTGATTATCATCCAGCGAGCTATTAAAAAGATATTTGCCCTGCTGTGACGCTGTGGCTTTAAGCAAATGAAGCGCAGTGTGGTTAAAGCAGTGTTTGATTGTTTTATTGTGGTGTTGTTCGCCCACAGGCCAGGGCTGGAGAGTAAAAGCAGTGTTATCACTTAACTATCGTTTTCAGTTGATCAGTGTTTTTTGCTGTAGTGATTTTGATGGTAACAAGAGACTTTGTGCTGCAGTTAGTGGTGTGGCATGACAAATGCTGAGTTCAGAATACATCATTTTCAAAGTAGCGTGTCATAGATGTTTTCACACCGCATGATTATCTTGGGTAGCATTCTGTCAGTGCTGGGTTTACACTGTAGGATGGATTGGCGACAGGGGGTTTCACACTGCATGCATTTACAATAGGAAGAATCGTCAACAACATTGTCTCGGTCCACAAACTACATCTCATCACCAAACACATGCGAGACGTGACATGAAAATAACGAGAGGTCACGTAGTATATCTTTTGTTATAAACTACATAATAAGAAAGAAGCCTTGACAATGCACTTATTTTGCTCACCTCTCTCAAACTTTTTTATTTTTTGACCTGGTTGTGGTATTGCTCAGATGACACGTCAAAAAGACACGGGTGCTGCTGCCAAATTTACACTAGTTTTTCCTTCATTTCTAGAGTCATAATAGATTGAAAATAAGCTCTTTTAAACTTCTCCTCCAACTCCCGCTGGCCTGCAGATACCCATACTAGTGGATGCTGCTCTCTCACTGGCTATAGGTTATCGCCGATGTTATTTTCAATCAGAACACATTTCACATGCATGATTTTGAATCGCATACATCTCCATATATTTAGCATGCAAAATATCCCACGGGTGCTGGCGACTCAAATGTGATCCTCTCAGATTGCATCTTTGATGACTGAATCACTATGTGATTGCTACTCATGTGAACGAGCACCGATGTGCCTGTGATTTCAGGCATTTGCCGGCGATTTCTCAAAACCTGTCGGGGAGTCAAAATCGGGGCTAAAATCATGCTGTCTGAACTAGGCATAAGCAACATTGTTTCTTATGCAAATGCAAATGTTTTTGTGTGCAATTTCTGCATTTTAACTGATGAATGTAAACAGAATGTACAATTGGTGTTTTTAAGGCCGGTGTTAATCAGTACATTATTTTCTGATGTGAATATTAGAACGGAACTTAAAATTATATGGGCAAGCAACACTGTAAAAAATAGCCATAAATAAGCATTTTTCTGTATTTTGTGATTCATGTTTTTATTTTATTGTATTTTTTATGCTTTTAAATTGCGTTATGGGACCTTGACCTTATTTCAGCTGTATACTGACCAGCCACTTTATTAGGTACATCTGTCCAACTGCTTGTTAACAAATTTCTAATCACTAATCAGCCAATCACATGGCAGCAACTCAATGTATTTAGGCATGTAGCGATCTGCTGCAGTTCAAACCGAGCATCATAATGGGGAAGAAAGGTGATTTAAGTTAACCATCTCTAGGGTTTACAGAGAATGGTCCGAAAAAGAGAAAATATCCAGTGAGCGGCAGTTCTGTGGGCGCAAATGCCTTGTTGATGCCAGAGGAGAATGGCCAGACTGGTTTGAAATGATAGAAAGGCAACAGTAACTCAAATAACCACACGTGACATCCGAGGTATGCAAGAGCCTTATCTGAATGCACAACACGTCAAACCTCGGATGGGATACAGCAGCAAAAGACCACACCGAGTGGCAGTCCTGTCAGCTAATCACAGGAAACTGAGGCTACAATTTGCACAGGCTCGCCAAAATTGGACAATAGAATATTGGAAAAACGTTGCCTGGTTTGATGAGTGTCGAATTCTGCTGCGACACTCGGATGGTAGGGTCAGAGTTTGGGGTCAACAACATGAAAGCATGGATCCTTGTTTTAATGGTTCAGGCTGGTGGTGGTGGTGTAATGGTGTGGAGGATATTTTCTTGGTACACTCTGGGCCCATTAGTACCAATTGAGCATCGTGTCAACGCCACAGCCTACCTGAGTATTGTTGCTGACCATATCCATCTATTCATGACCACAGTGTACTGATCTTCCAATGGCTACTTCCAGAAGGATAACATGCCATGTCATAAAGCACGAATCATCTCAGACTGATTTCTGGAACATGACAATGAGTTCACTGTACTCAAATGGCCTCCATAATCACTAGAGCTCAATCCAATAAATCACCTTTGGGATGTGGTGGAACGGGAGATTCGCATCTTGGATGTGCGGCCGACAAATCTGCAGCAACTGTGTGATGCTATCATGTCAATATGGACCAAAATGTCTGAGGAATATTTCCAGTACCTTGTTGAATTTATGCCACGAAGGATTAAGTTCTGAAGACAAAAGGGGGGCAACACGGTACTAGTAAGGTGTACCTAATAAAGTGTCCGGTGAGTGTATAATCGCATTAACATCTAATAATATCATTAATACATTTATTTAAATCTATTTATTTAGTAAATATTCGATGCTGATGTGATGTCTCAACTTTGACCCACATACCTGCTTCTGGTTGAATGTGTGTTTGTAACCAACACTCTTGGCATGTGCTACAGTTTGTCCAGTTTCTCATTCTACAAGGTTCAGCACCGCAACACCATCAGCTCTGATGTTACAACACGACTTTAAAGATGAGCTTGCATATTCATTCACGGAAAGAGCTGTCGACACAGCACACACCTGCAGCCCTTAAATCAAGTGCTCGCGCCCAGGGGCAATGCTGAAATTTAGATTTCAGCGCAGAATGACAGGGAGATAAAAAGCTTGTGGAAACAGCCATTTGAAAAGGGACTGCACAGCACCATCAGCAGAAAAATTAGCAACAGGAGGCCATGGAAATGATGGCTGTGTCCCTCTCCCACGCACATGATTGAGCCGCTGGACCTAAATGCACTCTAAAAATACACCCAGCAGAAAATGACAGCGCTGACGCTTCTCAGATTGCACTCGAGGAGGATTCCTGCACCATGGGCTGGACTGTCGCTCTCTGTGTGTCTTATCTAATGGTGCTGTAAGGACACTGCTGTGTGCTATTAGCAGGGACAGACTGGGACACAATCTCACACTCATGCAGAACATTTTTCATTTTCACCCTAAACAAAATTTGAAATTTAAATATGCAAAACAGACTCATTGGAAATATGTGCTTCAGCTTAGCGCGAAAACATCAACATATAATATAAGGTACGTTTGACTGCAGTTTCTTGTAAAACTTAATGCTACTGAATGAAACTTGAACATACTACATCCGCCATTTTGTCATCATCTCATGACCTACCCACATCAGTTGCATCGCTTTACTCTCATTTATGAATTCTTTATGAATTCGCAGTGCATCATGGAATAGCATAGCGTCAATCGGATGCACACTTTAGAATCTCACCAAAAGTAGTAGGTCATCCGGGTTAGGGATGCACTGATTATAGATTTTGGTTGTGGGATTAGAGTCTGAGGAATAATCACAGTTTCATGGTTATCATTGATTATTATGCATTCATTCATTTCAAAACACTACTAGTTCAGAAAATCACATGAAAACCCCTTATATTTGTAAAAAAGTGTTATTTATTTCTGCTTGGTAACCAATGAATGCAGCACAAAATAATAATAAAAACAAACAACAGTCCATTTCTCTTTGGCATTTAAGCATAAGTCCTAATTTTACACTGAAAAGGAATGACAGAACAATAAATATAATAAAAATAAGAATTAATAAAAAAAACTGTATTTGTCTAATGTAAATCTAAGCTACATATTAGTTAAGTATTTCCCTTTTAAAGAGAACAAATGTAGTTAAAGGCTGCTGAACCTCCAACTGAATGGCACTTTTGATCAGTTATATTATGAACTTGTTTGGTATTTTCCTTTTGCATTTTATTTCTTTTTGGAGTAGAAATGTGTATATTCCATTCAAAGTATGAAGCTGACTGAGCAGTCCTTGTCACTTGACTCACTGTGCACTCGCACCATTCTTTTAACTAGGCGCGCCTAGAAAGCGTGAGTGCATCACGCCACTCTGCCAATATGTGCACGCAAGCCACTCACTTCTATTGGAAAACTTGTGTGCACAAAAGAAAGAATATGTAAACAGCCCTTAGTTAATAGCCATAGTTAAAATCAGCCTTTGATTTAGTGTGCATGCGTATTAGCCTCAGTGTACAAGCTCAGAACTTTAAACTAGCGCAGAGTTGGCCTAACTTTTAGTTGCAGCAGTTTTGTTCCGTGCAGAAACGCAGTGTTGAAAAGCCTTTATGATTAATGAACCGTGATGAATTAAAGCACGGTTAGTAATGAAACCGGTTAATCGCTGCATCCTAATCCGGATACTTCTCACATACTGTTTTTCGAATTTTATGAATTTAGACATACAATATTTTCTTGCTCAAGTCACACTTATGCCTCATAGACTTCCATTTAAATGAATGTAAATGCGTCAGATCGGAAATACAAGCTTGTGCAACAAGTCTCACATTCAAAGTTCAAGCTTGGTAAACTCTGATCTGCAAAAATTCATGTCACATGAATGTGCTACACCAATAGAAGATCAAAATGTGACCTTTCATACTGAAATGTAAAATTCAGAGCAATTGCTTTTTTGATCATTGCCACATCATCTTGTTTGATCCCGCCTCTTTTTATAGCACCATAAGACAGAATTTAATGTAGGTTGCTTAAAATTTCACAGGTTTTAGATTTCTAAACTGTATAGTATGCATACACGGTAAATCAGTGTATTCATTTTTCAAATAATAATTGTGATAAGATTAATATTAAAATAACTACTGTATTATTGGATCTGAGATCAGCTTCTAGCATTTTTAAACCATAGGAAATAACAACCTAACTGGTTTCAGATCAGCATTAAAAGCAGCTTTAATCAACGCCTTCAGCTTGAGCATTCAGTCCCGGTGGGCTCAGCTGATCTGAAAGAGCTTTGGGTGAGTGTGGTTAGGACCTGCAATCTAGTAATGTGAATGTTCCTGCATGTCTCAGTACCTCCATTAGTCATAATGAGGTTCAGCCACTGCCACTAATGACAGCCTGTTCCCGAGCGCAGTACAGCACACTGAGCGGCTGAGAGGCAGCGGCTGCCGGCCTCTCTCTGCTTCCTAATTGATGGATTTTTCTGATTCTGCACATTTATTTGCCTCTGATTTTTCTTTTTTGTGTGTGTGGATTTAAGCTTGTCTGTGTCATTTACCTTACTATTAATTTGGCCTCAGATATGCAGCCCAGAAGTTAATCACAGTGATAATGTTTCTCTCATTTGCAAATTCTGTGAATGATAAAGATTTGTTGAGTTTCAAAGGGTCCCTTTTGTAATGGAAATGTGTCAGTGTCAGTGTTTTGTTTTTATGTAATCCATTTTCTTTTTAAATAACCTATTTAGTAGCTCATACGTGTGTTGTTATTATTATTTAATGCTTTCAAAAAAAAGCCCCTTCTGCTTACCAAGGCTGCATTTAGTTGATCTAAAATACAATTAGATCAATTAAAAACAAAACTAAATCAATTAGGCCCAATCCCAATTTTATGTTTTTACCTCTACCCCTTTCCATTGGCCCTTGAAACTGAGTGTGAAGGGGAAGGGCTTCACATTTTGCCTCTAAGAAATGGCACAGCACTACAACAACTGCACACATCATCATATAGCTGCGGTCACACTGGACTTTTCTACCTATAGTCTTCCATTCATATGCACGCGAATGCGTCAGACCGAAAATGCAGGGTCATGTGTCAAGTTTTGCATTTCGCTGCTGTGCAGAGTTCAAGCTTCTAGAGTTCAAAATTCTAGTGTGACTGCAGCTTAAGTCATAGCGAGCTCGAACTTCATATCAGATCGATATTGGCGACTGCTATAGTTATTCCAGTTGCATTATTTATTAGTATTAATCTTTATTTTGGTATTTATCTTTATTATTTTTGGATATTTATCTATATAATCTGGCAATAAGCTCGTAACTGTACTGTGACAAAAAAGGAACTTGCTGTAAAAAAACAACAACATTAACGTTATACCAGACACTGCAAAAAGCAAATTCCTAGTCACTAGACTTTTCTGACAGGGTATTCTAGTGTCATCGAGTGAATGATGTTTTTGAGTGAAAATTGTAATTTGTTCCAAGTCAATGCTAAGTTTTTAGCATCATGTTTTAATTCACACGATCCATGTTGGCGTGGATTTCCTCTGGGTGCTCCAGTTTTCCCCCACAGTACAAAGACATGCGCTATAGGTGAATTGAATAAACTACAGTTGCAATCAGAATTATTGAACCCCCTTTGATTTTATTTTCTTTTTTAAATATTTCCCAAATGATGTTAAACAGAACAAGGAAATTTTCACAGTATGTCTGATAATATTTTTTTCTTCTGGAGAAAGTCTTATTTGTTTTATTTTGGCTAGAATAAAAGCAGTTTTTAATTTTTAAAACCCATTTTAAGGTCAAAATTATTAACCCCTTTAAGCTATTTATTTTTTCCATAGTCTACAGAACAAACCATTATTATACAATAACTTGCCTAATTACCCTAACCTGCCTAGTTAACCTAATTAACCTAGTTAAGCTGTTAAATGTCACTTTAAGCTGTATAGAAGTGTCTTGAAAAATATCTAGTCAAATATTATTTACTGTCATCATGTCAAAGATAAAATAAATCAGTTATTAGAGATGAGTTATTAAAACTATTATTTTTAGAAATGTGTTGAAAAAATCTTATCTCCGTTAAACAGAAATTGGGGAAAAAAAATAAACAGGGGGGCTAATAAATCAGGGGGTTGAATAATTCTGATTGCAACTGTAAAGTCGCCATAGTGTAGGAGTGTGTGTGAATGAGTGTGTAGGGATATGGTTTCCCAATACTGGGTTGCAGCTGGAAGGACATCCGCTGTGTAAAACATATGCTGGTGATCGGCGTGACCCACGGCGCCTGCCTTGTGGGTAGTCGTGCATTTATACTTCTGCGTGCTGTTTGTGTTGCTCTGCAATAACACTTCAGAAACGCTAGCTGGCAGTAGGTTTTTATGTTCCTCTGTGTAGTGTTTCTTCGTGGATGCTTTGTTTTTTATGAACACTACCTTAATGTACAAGTAGCTAAAACACGCTCATTTAGAGGTGGGAACCGGCAGATGTGCAACAACATTAATCATAAGCTAAAGACAAAACAAGTTTCCATCTAGAGCTACTTCACGGGCCTCGACACTTGTAAACACTTGCTCCAACGAGTGCGCGCAGCTCTCAATCCCACCTACACTAGTCACAGCTACCAAGCTGACCAATCACAGAGCTTGTGCTACACATCGTTGCGACGTGTAGTTACATTTTTTGAGAGGTGCGAGTCAGCGTCGGCTTCAGCCACAACGAGGGCTATGCGTGACCATAAGGGTGCGCTTGACACAGAACTATAAATCAGCCTTAAAGCGAAGGAATGAATGAATTACCAGGAATGTATTGAATCTGAACAATTTAGGTTAACTGATCAGTAAATGGGGCAGCACAGTGTGTAGAGCTCTCGCCTCACAGCAAGAAGGTCGCTGGTTCGCGCCTCGGCTTTGTCGGTTGGCATTTCTGTGTCAAGTTTGCATGTTCTCCCCATGTTTGTGTAGGTTTTCTCTGTGTGCTCTGGTTTCCCCCCACAAGTCCAAAGACATGCGGTATAGGTCAATTGGGTAGGCTAAATTGTCTGTAGTGTATGAGTGTGAATGGAAGTGTGTGGGTGTTTCCCAGTGATGGGTTGCGGCTGGAAGGGCATCCGCTATGTAAAACACATGGTGGATAAGTTGGCGGTTTATTCCGATGTGGCAACCCCAGATTAATAAAGGGCCTAAGCAGAAAAGAAAATGAATGAATGACCAATAAATGTATTTATAAAATGTACAATTTTATAATAAGTCACCTGAGCCCCTGTTAACAAAACCTCACTACACGAAAACCCCAAAACATTATTACTGTATGTCTGAGTGTGCCTCACACGTGTCTTTTACACTCAAAAAATATATATAAATGCATAAAATATAAATAAAAAAATAAAAATGTGTGTGTGTTTCAGTCATACAATCCTTTAAAAATTATAATAATGCTTATTTTGTGCTAAAAAAACACCAGTTATATGAAATAGGAAGCATTCTAAATTATAATTGTGTCGGTATATAAATATATATGATGTCCGCAGTATAATGCATTCCTGCTGAATAAAAGTAATAGTATTAGAATCTTAACAAAACAATTTCATAACAATTGTATCTTTTATCTTCAAGTTGACACTGTGTCTTTATCATCTGTAAATATCATAAATTGATCCAGTCCACCAGCAACTGAGATCAATTCATAACAGAACCTATACTGGCTGATATACTGTAGGCCTGCATTTCTATATATACACCATCATAATACATGGTTCAAGCTAACTTTAGCGGACTTCACTGATATCCACTGCAGTGCTGTAGAATGTGGCCCTTAATCATTATTTTATGTGAGAGTGAGATGAGATGCGATGAGATGAAAAGAAGAGAAGCGAGCTGCTAGATGCGATCGGCCCATTGTGCCGGATGTATTATAATTATCTCCAAGGCTGCGAGAGAAGAGCCCAAACACGCTGTCCTCCTCCTACCCGCAGAGAAACCTGACTGTAGGCTATATTTACAGGTTATGTGATCCACCCTTCCTTTCTCTCCTCGTCTCTTTGTCTCTCTGTCCTCCACTGACGTGCTGTAATAATGATGTAAGACTCTCTCTCTTTCTCTTTCTTTTTTTTCCTCCCAGCTGTTCCAAATGACTGCATTACAAGCAATACATTTCTGCCTACGTTTCTACACCAATATGCTAATAATGAACAAAAAACAACTGATTGAAATCAGGGTTTCTGCAGGTTTCACCAAGTCAAATTTAAGACGGTTTACGACCTTTTTAAGACAATTATGAAGAAAATTGTAGTCTTTTACAGGGCAAAACGCAAAGTAATTTTTGTAATGGCCAGTGGAACATTTGTCCCACTAAAATGAATTCACTTCTTTCTTAGCCACATGTTTAAATATTGTTATTGTAAGGAAGATAATTAAACCGTTTTGGTAAATAGAGTTGATCAATTTTACTTTTGTTTTGTTTTTTTAGATGGATTGTAGGTTGTACCGATTGGTACAAAGGGAAATTTAGATCTGTTTAAAAGTATTTAAGACATACAACACCATATTTCAGTGAATTTAAGACCCTGCAGACACCTTGGAAATAACCCATTATCCCAGTTTACATTCAAACCAACAACACCACAGTGGAAGTAAACTTAATTTGTAAGACTTAAATCAGTTTATCCAACGCAATCTCATGGCAATTCGTAACTTTTTGATTTAGGGGCTAATTTGTATGAATCCGTACGATCTAATTCGTACAAATAGGTATGATTTGCTCATCACGGGTGGGGTTAGGGGTGGGGTTAGGTGCCACGCCTCCTATTTAAAATCGTACATTTTCGTATGACTGAACTCATATGAATTAGCCACTAAACTGACAAAACGTAAAATACTTTCATTTCCTCGTGAGATCAGGCTGGTTTATCTCCCCGTAGTGACATCAAAACAACAATTTGCACATCTAACTTCGAGTATGTTTACACACCAATATGCTAATAACTTATTGAAATAACCTGTTGTCCCAGTTTGTATGTAAACCAAAAAACCTTATAATGCGAGTAAACGGCATTTACAATACTTTATTAATAATATATTTTATCTTCCATAGTGATGTCAAAAAATAATAATAAGCACATCTAACTCCAAGTGAGTATGTTTACATACACACCAATATGCTAATAACTTACAAAAACCAGCTTATTGAAATAACCCATTGTCCCAGTTGACATGCAAACCAATAATCCCACAATGGAAGAGAAGGTCTGCAGCCAGACTGTTTTGCAATGGAAGTAAACTACATTTACAAGACTTTATTAATAAAGTAATTAATCTCCTAGTAGTGATGTCAAAACAACAACTTGCACATCTAACCTTAAGTGAATATGTTGACATGTGTATCAATATTCTGATAACTTAGGAAAAGCTGCTTATTGAAGGAACCCATTGTCCCAGTTTGCATGTAAACCAACAAACCATACATTCATTTATTCATTTTCTTTTCAGCTTAGTCCCTTTATTAATCTGGGGTCGCCACTAACTTATCCAGCATGTGTTTTACGCAGTGTATTCTTTTCCAGCTGCAACCCATTACTGGGAAACACCCACACACTCATACACAATGGCCAATTTACCCAAATAACCTACAGCACATGTCTTTGGACTTGTGGGGGAAACCGGAGCACTCGGAGGAAACCCACACGAAGACGAGGAGAACATGCAAAACGAGGCTCAAACCAGCAACCTTCTTGCTGTGAGGCGATTGTGCTACCCACTGCACCACCGCATCACCACAAACCATACACTGCAAGTAAACAGAATTTACAAGACTTAATAAAGTACTCCCCTGGTAGTCATGAACGTATTAATTTGCACATCTAACTCCAAGTATGTTTACACGCACTCCAATATGCTAATAACTTACGAAAATCAGCTTATTGAAATAACCCATTGTCCCAGTTGACGTGCAAACCAATAACTCCTCAATGGAAGTAAATTACATTAACAGACTTTATGAATACAGTAGTTTATCTCCTAGTAGTGATATCAAAACAACAATTTGCACATCTAAATTCAAGTGAGTCTGTTTAAATGTGCACCGATATGCAGATAACTTATGAATATCAGCTTATTGAAATAACCCAGTGTCCCAGTTTGCATGTAAACCAACAAACACTACAATACAAGTAAACAGAATTTACAAGACTTTATTAATAAAGTAGTTTTTTCTCCTGGTAGACATGTCAAAATAACAATTTGCACATCTAACTCCAAGCGAGTAAGTTAAGATGCACACCGATGAGCTGATAACTCATGAAAATTAGCTGATTGAAACAACCTGTTGCCCAAGTTTATGTACAAACCAATAACCTTACAATTGAAGTAAACAGCATTCACAAAATATTAATAATAATATAGTTTCTTTCCCAGTAGCGATGTCAAAATGCAACAATGTGGTCGGCTCCAATAGTCTAGTGGTTAGTGCGTCTACATATAGCACCCAGGTGCTCACGGCGACCCGAGTTTGATTCCCGGCCTGAGGTATTTTGCCGATCCTTCCCCTCTCTCTGCTCCCCATACTTTCCTGTCTGTAAATCTCCACTGTCCTATCAATAAAGGTGAAAACCACTATAAAAATAGTAAAAAAAATGCAACAATGTGCACATCCAACTCCAAGTGAGTATGTTTACATACGCAGCAACATACTGATAATTTACGAAAATCAGCTTATGGAAAAAAACAGTATCCCATGAAAACCAACACCGTCACAATGCAAGTAAAAAGCATTTACAAGACTTCAGTAATAAAGTAGTTTATCTCCTGGAACTGATGTCAAAACATAGTAATTTGCACATCTATCTCCAAGTGAATATTTTTACATGCACACCAGTATGCTAATAACTTGCAAAAATCAACTTGTTGCAATAACCGTTGTCCCAGTTTATGTGCAAACCAACACCCTCACAATAGAAGTAAACAGCATTTACTTTATTAATAATAAGACTTTATTAATAAAGTAGTTTATCTCCTGGTAGTGATGTCAAAGTATGGTCATTTGGTAAACGTATGGCTCAGATATGTCATCCACTTAAGATGTTGCATTTTAAGTTTAGCACTTGCTTCTGCTGCATGAGATTTGGGTCAAGAAAGTGAGTGAGTTTGTGTTATATTGCATTATATATGTCTTACTGCATTACGTTTGCTCTGTATGGATGTGCTTAAATCTGTATAAGGACTTATTACCATCACATGTGGGCACTTCAATAAATCAATAGAAATCAGGTTATTGTGTTTTAGATGCTGGGTACATTGTGTATGAAGATGACTGAAAATGAAGTTGCAATTTTCTAGACGGATACGGCTATATACCGATATACTCTCATTTTGACATAATAATCAAGGAACTTTATTGCCATATCCTAGCTGGAGCAGACGCAATGATATTATGCAGCGCTGTTACCTATTTACCCAGCTAGGGACTATTTTCATATTATTACAGAAGAGTCAAGCTTTAAAGGGCACCTATGGTGAAAAATCTACTTTTCAAGCTGTTTGGACAGACATATGTGTAGGTATAGTGTATAGACCGTCATATTGGGGTGATATAAACACACCCAGTTCTTTTTTTTTCAATTTAACAACTTAAAAACAGTGGACCAATTGGAGCGGTTTTCAGACCGACCGCAACTTGACGTAGGAGTGCAGTCCCCCCGCCCACCGAATTGATTGACAGCTGCGTATTAACATGTCTCTGTAGTAACATGTGTAATCATATCAAACAGACACAGGACCAGGACATGCTCAAACTAAGCAACCATAAATAAAAGTCTGTTCAGTTTGCTAGGATCATCAGTCATCATCAAATGTGATCAAGAGTGAGTTTTACAAGCTTAAAATGTTTTAAAACAGTGCATGTGTGTATTGAATTACAGCCATTTACTTCATCAACACAGCCGCGTGTCAGAACAATCATAAAAGACGCTTCAATCCCGGTTTGTGGACGTTAAATCAGGTTTATTTTGTACATTAACATAACAGACATCCATACAGCAGTGGATATTAACCTGTATTCTGTCACATTTGCGTGCAAAAACAGTGCAAAGCTAAACGCGCGCTGTCTGTGTGTGTGCCTGTCAGCGCTGTGTGTGTGTATTTGTGTGTGTGCGTGAACTTTGTAACGACATTGTGTGTGACTCATCCTGCAACTCTACAACATGCATCAAATACTCATTGGTAAAGTTTATACTTGTTGTTTTTCCTCACAAACGTTACGTGAGATCTTATTCCTTCGTGTTTGTCTGTTTTCTGACGCAGCCGAGGGAGCCGCTGCCAGGCACGTGGAAACGGTGGGCGTGAAGGACTAGCCTTAAAGGCGCAGTACACAAAAAACGCTAGCTTCTGCTAAATGCTACAAAAAAGGAACTTATGACAGGTATAATAAAAAAATCTGATGGGTGTTTTTAGATGAAACTTTACAGACACATTCTGGAGACACAAAAGACTTATATTAAATCTGAAAAAAGTGGTAACCTATGTGCCCTTTAAATGAAAAAAATATATAAATTTTTTGAGCAAGCTGCTAATGGTCTAATCGGATTCAATAATTTATGCTAAGCTATGCTAAAATTGCTCCCGCCCCGCCAGACACAGATCGGCTGAATGGGTTTAAAAATTGGCAAAACTTAACTATTTAAGGTGACTTATAAAATGAGCCTATTTTTTTTAAGTGGAGTGTTCCTTTAATCAGTCTGTGTACAATAACATGTGCTGTAAAGGAATATTCTAAAAGCAACTCAATCATACAGTACTATTGCATTTTCAGAATAAGGCAAGCCATTTTTTAATTACTGTTTATGTTAATTGTTTTCTTATGAATCCAACTTCACTGTCTTTCCCGCATCTGGAAGAGTTAAGGCGTGGAGAAGCCCCAAAGAAGATACCACCCAGACTGTTGCATGCCCAGAGTGAAGCATGGGGGTGGATCAGTGATGATTTAGGCTGCAATATCATAGCTTTCCCTAGGTCTTATACTTGTGCTGGATGGGCACATCACTGCCAGGGACTGCCAAACCATTCTAAAAAACCATGTGCACCCAATGTTTCAAACATTGTATCCTGTAGGTCAGGAGTGCTCAACCCTATTCCTGGAGATCGACCTTCCTGCAGCTTTCGGTTGCAGCTCTTATTAAACACACCTGCCTGTAATTATCAAGTGCTCCTCATGTTCTAAATAATTGGTTCAGGTGTGTTTGATCAGGGTTGGAGCTGAAATCAGCTGGAAGGTCGATCGCCAGGAACAGGGTTGAGCACCCCTGCTGTAGGTGGTTTAATATTAAAGGAATATTCTAAAAGCAACTTAATCATACTATTGTCTTTTTCAGGCAACCCATTTTTAAATTACTGATGATTATTTTACTTGTTCTCTTATGAGTTCACCTTCACTGTCTTTCCCCCATCCGGGAGAGTTATGGTGTGGAGAAGCCCCAAAGAAGTATACCACCCAGATTGTTTTTATCGGGCCGAGCCAATAGCCAGGGAGCTTTAAGCAGTGAGGCCGAATTCATGTCGTGTTTCCACTGTCACTGCCAATAGTTCGCAGTGCAGCACGCAAACCCCACCCCGAGAGCACCCCCCAAATCAAGCCCAATCAGAAAACTAGTGTAATGGGAGCACAGCACACCATTTTTACTAGACTCGGGCAAACTCTGCTTTTGTTTTCACTCTGCCCCAAGCCCCAGCTGGCTTGCTTTGGCCCAAGGTATTCGGAGGGCTGAAAAAGGCTGGCCGCTAACCCCAAGAAAGCCCCTCTTTAGCCTGAACAGGCCCAGGAAGGGACTTTGGAAACGCAACTGGCACTGGCTCGCTTGCTTTAGGTGAGAGTCAAACACTGTCATGTGTCTGTCTGTATGTTTTTTTTTTTTATTATCTATCCATCCATGATTCTTTTTTTCATATTTTTTTCTATCTATCTATCTATCTATCTATCTATCTATCTATCTATCTATCTATCTATCTATCTATCTATCTATCTATCTATCTATCTATCTATCTATCTATCTATCTATCTATCTATCTATATCTATCTATCTATCTATCTATCTGTCTGTCTGTCTGTCTATTTTTCTTTCCATCTATCCATCCATGATTCTATTTTCATATTTTTTTTCTATCTATCTATCTATCTATCTATCTATCTGTCTGTCTGTC
>CAIGQZ010032409.1:12206387-12217121 GCA_903798205.1 Danio tinwini
CACAGCTGCTAGGTTAAGGGACAGGTTGAAAATGTCTGTGAATACCCGAGCGAGCTGTTCTGCACATGCTTTATACCGTCTGGTCCAGCAGCCTTACGCACGTTGTTCTGACTCAGTGCGATGTAGACTTCTGAGGAGGTGAGTGTGATAGGTGAGTGGTCGGTTGAGTAAGTGATCCTGGTGTAGGGTTCATTATTGTCTCTTTCAAAGCGGGCATTAAAATCATTAAGCTCGTTCAGGAAGGAGACACTTGTTGCTGTGGGTGTGGAATGGCTGGGTTTGTAGCTGCTGATGGCCTGGATGCCCTGCCACATGCGCCTAGGATCAGAGTTGGAAAAGTGCTCCTCTAGCTTTAGCTTGTAACAGTGCTTGGCCTTTTTGATGCCCCTCTTCAAATTAGCCCTGGAAGTACTGTAGGCCTGTGCATCCCCTGATCTAAAGGCAGTGTTGCATGCCTTTTTTGTCATCACTTTAGACAGAATGCTAAAGAATCATTCAAATACTAGCTCTAAAGCAGGGGTGTCCAAACTCGGCCCTGGAGGGCCGGTATCCTGCTGGGTTTAGCTCCAACCTGCTTCAACACATCTGCCAGGAAGTTTCTAGCATTTCTAGTAAGAGCTTGATTAGCTGGTTCAGGTGTGTTTGATTAGGGTTGGAGCTAAACTCTCCAGGACACTGGCCCTCCAGGACTGAGTTTGGACACCCCTGCTCTAAAGTGACGTTGATGAAGTAGCTACGGTTTCTGCTGTTCTGACATCAGCTGCAGATGTGAATGAATGGCGGAAGAAAGTAGTTCCTCATACAAAGTGGTTTTTTAGACTTTTTATATACACAATTATGCCGTCGAACTGTTGTATAGATGCAATATCACATGAGTAGCAGTGCGATATGGCTGTATATAGTCATTTGTGGGACACAAAGGCGCATGCCTCCCACCAGTGCCGATATACAGCATTGTTACTCCTGTGGTATTGCTCATATACAGTTAAAGTCAGAATTATTAGCCCCCCTGAATTATTAGCCCCCTGTTTATTTTTTCCCTAATTTCTGTTTAATAGAGAGATCTTTTCAACACATTTCTAAACTTGATAGTTTTAATAACTCATTTCTAATAACTGATTTATTTTATCTTTGCCATGATGACAGTAAATTATATTTTACTAGATATTTTTCAAGACACTTCTATACAGCTTAAAGTGACATTTAAAGGCTTAACTAGGTTAATTAGGTTAGGCAGGTTAGGGTAATTTGGCAAGTTATTGTATAATAATGGTTTGTTTTGTTGACTATCAGAAAAAAATGCTTAAAGGGGCTAATAATTTTGACCTTAAAATGGTTCTTAAAAAATTTAAAACTGCTTTTATTCTAGTCGAAATAAAACAAATAAGACCTTCACCAGAAGAAAAAATATTTTCAGACACACTGGGAAGATTTCCTTGCTCTGTTAAACATCATTTGGGAAATATTTAAAAAAGAAAAAAATTCAAAGGGGGGGCTAATAATTCTGACTTCGACTGTATATAGTATACACATAAAGACAGGTCTTTTAAAGTGATTTTGGATGTGATTAATAATTTGACAGCACTGATAACTAAATTAAACTGATAATTAAATTCAGTTCAGATCTAATCTATTATTCTAGTATTATAAACATCATAATATAAAAATGCTAGTTGACCGACTATTGGTTAAGTGAAAATATTCAATCTTTTTCAGTTACATTTTAAAACAGAAATTGCAATAATGCTTATCAGATGTGATGTGTTTTTAGTTACATGAGGATATATTTTTTAATTAGCCAACAATATATTATATGTCAAAATAATCAACTTTTCTTTTATGTCAATAATCATTTAATAAAGATTTTCCTCAATAAATTTCTAAGATTTCCCAAGATTTCTTTAACTTTCAATTGACATATTTTTAAATATTGTCCTATTCTAACGAACAATCAATGGAAAGCTTATTTATTCAGTTTCAGGTGCTCAAAAGAATTGACCCTTAAGTCTGGTGTTGTGGTCCAGGGTCACAAATGGCCATCAAAAAGTTAAAGACAAGGCATCAGTATTTGTTGCTCTTTCAGAGACGTGAGCTTTGCAGTTTTGCTGTGGTCCTCTTCTGCTGTTCCGCTCACTGATCTGAGGCCTGCGGTGGTCGCGAGTGTTTATTGGAGCGCAGAGGTTTCAGACTGAAGAATGTGGGTCATGTTTGAGTGGTCTCGTGCGCTGAACCCCATCTTCCCATAAAGTCTTTATGCAATCCATCTGCGGCTGTCAGAGGAAGCCGGAGCATTTTGTTTGTCTCTGCGCCGCCACCAATTACTCTGCATCGTTCCTCAGGGAGCCTCCATTAAACCTGCCTCTCAGATCTTACACAAAGCCAATTTGTCTCAGTGTTTTAAAGGCCTGAATTTCACCGCGGCTCTGCTTTCTGTGAGTGGAGTGGATGTTATCAGACTGCTTTCTTCTTGTTTCGTGTCTCAGTCTTGGCTGATATGAGTGATTCTCCGGGGTTTAGTCGTGCCGGTGTGTGTGTGTGAGAGAGAGAGAGAGAGAGAGTGTTTGACTCTGCAGCACCGCATGACATACACATTGATTTCTCTATTCAGCAGTACTCACACGTTTATTTAGACCTGGTAGCTTTATGGTAATATTATTTTCAATCGTTTTTATCCAGTCTTTTTCTGCACATTACTGCTGTTTCAAAATATGGGTTGCACTTTCAGTTTGGATACTTCCAATCAAAATTACTTCAAATAATATTTCTCCAAGTGATGTTTAACTAGGCAATCTTGTTTTTTAATGAACTGCATTCATTAAATACACATAATCAGTGTTGTGGGAAGTTACTTTAAAAAGTAATGCATTACAATATTGAGTTACTTCCCCAAAAGGTAACTAGATGCCTTACTTAGTTACTTTTTATGGTAAGTAATGTGTTATGTTACTTTTGAGTTACTTTTGCGTTACTTTTTCTGACCTGCTTGATCTGTTTCAAAAGATGCAGGGGTTCTTTTTTTCTTTTAGAGAAGCTCTGCAATTAACAACACACAGTATAACCTTCATTTACCTTAAAAAAAAACCCACATTCAATGAATGTAGGATAATGTTATCTTCGGAGAACTTCCTGATCCCAGAGCTATGCATACCATATACTGATTAATAAAAGTTTAAAGCAATGTGTTTGCTACTTTTTGTCTTATTAAAACTTATTGTTATTAAACTTAAAATTATTCAGATAATCCTCAGATAATCCTTTTCTTCCATGTGTTCAAAATAATGAGAATATTTCCATCGCAGAAATGTAAGGCTCTGCCATCTTCATTTCTGTCTGTTCCTGTAATCTCTCATTGTGTGCATGATTTAACGTGACTACACTCATTTTAATTCAGCAATTTATTTTTTAAAAGCGAATTAATTAAACTAAAATAACTCACATTACATTTTTAAAAAAGTAACTCAGATATTATTACTTAATTTATAAAAGTAATGCGTTTCTTTTTCTTCTTCTTCGTTACTTAGAAAAAGTTATATTATTACGTAACTCACGTTACTTGTAATGCATTACCCCCAACACTGCACATCTGTCCATGCTAAAATAGTTGTATTTTGTTTTAAAGATAAATCACAATCGTAGCTGGAATTGTCACAGTGATTTGTCTATTCAGCAGTACTCATGTTTATTTGGACCTGTTAGACCTTATGGTAACATTATTTTCCTTCATTTTTATGGCACAGTACCTCTTTGTTTCAAAATATGGATTGTGCTTTTCGGCTGAGTCATCTGTTGAACTGCATCCCAATCATCACAAATACAGCAGAAGACCTATTGGAACCCGCATGGACCCAAGATTCTCACAGAAATCAGTCAAGTTTGGTGAAGAAAAAAATCATGATTTGGGGTTACATTCAGTTTGGGGGTGTGCGAGAGATCTGCAGAGTGGATGGAAACATCAACAGCCTGGGGTGTCAAGATATTTGTGCTGCCCATTAAATTACAAACCACAGGAAAGGGCAAATTTTTCAGCAGGATAGCGCTCCTCATACTTCAGCCTCCACATCTGAGTTCCTGAAAGCAAAGAAGGTCAAGGTGCGCCATGATTGGCCAGCCCAGTCACCAGACATGAACATTATTGAGCATATCTGGGGTAAGATCAAGGAGGAGGCATTAAAGAATAATCCAAAAAATCTTAATGAACTATAGGAGTCCTGCAAGGAGGCCTTTTTGCCATTCCAGATGACTTTATTACTCTAATTATAAGTTATCTGAGTCATTGCAGAGATGTATGGAGGCAGTTCTCCAAGCTCATGGGAGTCATACACAATATTAATTCTTTTTCCACTGCACCATAACTTTATATTCTATATTGTACATAAGGGGTGACCAACCCTGCTCCTGGAGATCTACCGTCCTGCAGATTTCAGTTGCAACCCATATCAAACACACCTGCCTGTAATTATCCAGTGCTGTTCAGGTCCTAATTTGTTGGTTTAGGTGTGTTTGATCAGGGTAGGAGCTGAACTCAGCAGGAAGTTCGATCTTTAGGAGCAGGGTTGAGCACCCCTGCTGTACATTATTTCTGTTAAGTGACAAGACTTTTGTCTAAGCAAAGTCAGACCTTACTGTCCTAATTAAATAATGAAAAATCAAGGCATGATCATACCTTATTTTGATAAAAATCAGCGTAATCCAGAGGCCTTTGCATTTCATATAAGCCACTTCTGATACCAAATGATCAACTAGAAGTCAAGTTAATATTTGTTGTTCTTAACTTGTATAAGAATTTTTAATATATTAGTGTTTATACACTTATTCTTTTTCAAATGTTTAACAGTGCAAGAAAACAATCACAGTATTTCCTATAATTCTTTATTTTCTGTAGAAAGTCATTTCTTTTAGCTTGGCTGGAATTAAATCAGTTTAATTTTGTTTATATAATTTTAAGGTCAACATTATTAGCCCTCTTAAGAAATCTATTGGCTAGAAAACAAACCACTGAATTAATCAAACTTGCCTATTTAACCTCGTATTAATTCAAACAATCAGGCTGGATAAACGTCCGATTAGGCTAGATAAACAGCAGTCAGTGACAGAAGTGAATGAGGCAGAGATCCAGCTTATTAGTCAAAAATAGTATGTTATTTGATGTATTTGTTGTGGAGTTATTATAAATGACTTTACAAAGTTTGCAGAACACGCACAAACACTTAACTTTGCACATTTTTTGCACATCTAATGGTATACTTGTGGCAAATGTGACAGGATACAAGTTAATTTTCCCTATATGGATATCCATTATGCTATTTTACAAAATAAACAAAAAAAAGAGTTAACGTCCACAAAACAGGACTCTTGTTGTATTTCTAAAGCATCCCCCCATATTTTTGTACTGACTCTATGAGGCTGATGGATAAATTACAAAACTATTTTATCGGTTTTATTGTTACTGTTTTAAAAACATTTTCAACTTGTTAAACTCATTATTAATGTACAGCTGATCACAGAGAGTTGGAACAGAACTTTTAATCCCAGTTTCTTTGCAAATCCTGTTCTGTGTACATCTTTATACAGTATGCGTTCTACAGAGACATGTTAATATGCTACTGTCAATCAATTTGGTGGGTGGGGAAAACCACACTCCTACGTCACGTTGCAGTGGGCCTCAAAACCACTGGGATTTGGATCCTATTTCAACGTAAGGAAAAAAAAAAAAAAGACTTGGGTTTCTTTGACTCCGATATGACTGAGGACACAATACACACAGTTCTGTCCACAGTTTATTTTCAATTTGTTTTAAAGTTGATTATGCATCATAGGTGCCCTTTAATTATCAAAATTTAGCAAGAAGCATACCAGTTTTATTTATTTTATTGATTACCCACTAGAGCAGCTGTAATGGTTGGTGATTGCCTGTCAGTGACTGCGCAGGCCAGAGGTCAGAGTTCTTTGCTTCTCTACTGAGCTTCATGTCATTGGAGACAGTTTTCAATAGATGGCTTGGAATGAATGTGGAATGCAAGCAGATTACAGACTATGGCTAGTGTTACACATTTCTTTTTGAAGATCCACCATTTATGGATCATCTAATATGTAATGCCTTTCAAAATGGCACAATCTTTCTTCAAATGCCCGTTCGAATCTTCTGGTTTTATGTCGTTTTTGGGAGTCAGTACACAGCTTTTTATCAGGCTGTCGGTAAACAGTCATGTTTACAAGTTCCCAGGCAGTAAACACTTCCAGGAAAGAACAACTAGCATTTGCCAAAGTCTGCGGCATCAAACCTCTTGACTCAAAGATTTGTTTGAGACACTTAGCTGAAAGTAAACACGGGTCTTCAGTGCAGCTTTGGCTGTGTTTGGATGGAATACCAGCTCCTGTTTACTCATAACTGCACAGTGTATACTGTCGACTGCCTACAATTACTTAAAAATAGTAGCTGAAAGGCGTTATTTCTTGGTAAATGCTTGCTGTGCTGTGTGCTGCATTATTGGTACATGACTCTACACATTGCCTTGTCAATATCGCTTTTAGTTAATGGCTATTATTTGGGCGTGTGCTGAATTGTATGTGTATTTTTTTGTAGTATTACATAATATAGGCTAATATGTATAAATAAAAATAAAATAAATAAATAAAGCATAGCATTCATAGCATTTAGTTTTTTCCTTGTGTAAGACTTGATTACCACTCCCCCAAAAAAGAAAATAATATTAATAATCTTGATTTTTTTTTATGCATTTATTAATTTATGTTTTAATTAACTGCATTGTATTTTTACAGAATATTGACCTTATTCTATAATGCGGAAGTGCACTCGTTTTTTTTTTTTTTTTTTTTTTTTTTTTTGGATTGTTTTAGAACTTTCAATTCAGTTGCCTTTGGGAGAAATAACTAGAAATAATAAACGGCAGAAAACGGTCAAACTGCTTGCTCTACAAACAAGTGTTTGCATGACTATACAGACAAAATAGAATAATATAATAGAAAAATATCAGTTTGCAACATCAAGCAGCAAAACGAGCTGTTTTAAATGTCTAAAAATGAATGGAAGTGAATGAGAACGGAAGTCTCGAGTTAACAAGATTTAAATGGCTGCAACCGCTCATACGCGGAAAATAAGGTAAATAGGCTAATATTGTCACAGAAGGAGGAACATAGACCGCATACTTTGAGTAAAGTAAACAGTTTATTGAATTCGGTGGCAGATGAATAGTATGACTAGGCCCACACGGAATCTGGGCGAGCAGACTTCCTCAGATTTTCCGCAGATTTTCGCAGATTTTTCGCCATCATAAATTCTGTTTATTTACTTGAGTAAATGTGTGTAAATCTGAATTTATTTAGTTTTTGAATTACACATATTTCACATATTAAGGTTTTAGTTATGATACTCCCAAAATAATTCCGCAAAAATCTGCAGATTTTTACCAAAATTCCGCAGAAATTGCAAAAAACGTCCGCAGATTCTTTCTGGCCCTAAGTATGACCAAACAGAGTCTATTGCAGCTTGGAAATGGAAATGTGGATCAGATGATGTCGAGGGTGCAGAGGATAATAGGGAGGGACTGGAGGATGAAGGTGAAACCAGCTTCACAGAGGGAATTGGGAGACAGACATCAGACGAGACCAGAAGTGAATCACAAGGAAGAAGAGAGACGGGAAACATTGGAGATAACAGGGAAATGAGACAGGTAAGTATTTTTTTTTAGAAATGCTAGATATCACTGACCATGAGGCCAAACACTGATTAATCTGAGGTGCAGGTATTTATGGGCTAGAGTGATTGTGAACGGCTGGGCATGACATGTAGGTGCGGGGCTAATCAAAACTCGAGTGAGGGTGAGCGGGGAGAACCTGGCCTGTCTGTTACAAATATATATATATATATATATATATAAATAAAAGAAATAAATATAGCATAGCATTTATTTATATTTTTTCTCCTTTTTTGTTGGTGTAAATGAGAGGGGTCTGGATGCAGATCTGGTGCAGTGCAATCTGAGCTGCATCCAATGTTTTTTAATGCATTAGCCTAACCCCACCCCTAACCCTACCCATCACAGTGACGTCACTCACTTCATTGAGTGCATTGTGTCTGACATTGCATCGCTGAGTGATGCAATCTCAGCTTGCATCATAAAGGCTGCATCCAGATACTATTGGTGTAAACAGCTTTATTATCACTCCCCAAAAAAGAAAAAAAAGTATTATTATTTTTTTATTGTTTTGGGGTAGGGTGAATCTTGATTTTTATTTTATTTTAAAATTGTATTTTTTAATTAGCTGCATTCATTTAATACAAGTATTACATGTAATAAATAAATATCACATTTTAGCAAGTTAATCCGTTCATGATAAAATAGTTTCACTTTTTTTCATCTATTCATTTTCATTTAGCATAGTCCCTTTATTCATCTGGGGTCGCCACAGCAGAATGAACCTCCATCTCATCCAGCGTATGTTTTACACAGCGGATGCCCTTCCAGTTGCAACCTAGTATTGGTAAACACCCATACACACTAATTCACACACCTACACTACCAATTTAGTTCATCCAATTCACCTATAGCGCATGTCTTTGGACTGTGGGGGAAACCGGAGCACCTGGAGGAGACCCACTTGAACAAGGGGGGAACATGCAAACTCCACACAGAAATGCCAACTGACACAGCTGGGACTCAAACCAACAACATTCTTGCTGTGAGGCAACAGTGCTAACCACTGAGCCACCATGTTGCCCAGTTTCACTTTTATTTAAAGATAAATCATAATCACAGCTGGAATTGCAAAGTCAAGCAACTGACATTTGAGGTGCAGAATTTGGCTAAATGTGTGTAACATTTAGATTCTTTATAAGTGCATAATAAACATTGAGTAAAAATACTGTATCGTCTGTCTTGTATGAATTTTGATTGACCCTAAAACAAAGCAAAACTAGTTATGTGTCCTACAAATCTCCTGAATCCTATGAAGCATGGATCTGTTTTTATGCTGTACTTCTGGTTTTAGTCTCAAGCTGAGACTGTGGTTCTTACTTACTTACTCCCAGGGCCATTTATATCAAAATTGATATTTAGCCGAACCATATTGGTGTTTTGTAACATCTAGTTTTTATGAGGTTGTCCTCCCCAACCTGGAGGACCAGGACATGCATTCATACACTACGGATAATTTACCTTACCCACTTCACATATAGCATGTCTGGACTGTGTGGAAAACCGGAGCACCCGGAGGAAACCCACACCAACACGAGGAGAACATGCAAACTCCACACAGAAATGCCAACTGACACAACTGAACCTTCTTGCTGTGAGGTAACATCGCTACCCACTGCACCACTGTGTTCCCCAGCTGCGATTCTTAGGTATCATTTATTTATTCACCTTTCAATGCCTTTCTCTTTTTAGTTAAGTGAAAGATCTCGTTTCTAACAAGACAGCAGTGAGAGAAGAGAAAGAGAGCGGTCAGCAGCTGGAGGCCGAGATGTCACGACGACTGAGCCCGGCTAGAACATCTGTCCCAGGCACTGGAGATCCTCCATGTCACCATCAAATCCTTCAGGCAGGAAAAAAGAGCCTCTGTCCCACTGGCTCAGTCTTAAGTCTGAGGCATCTTTATTCTCACACACAGACACACACACACACACTCTCTCTCTCAGCTTTGCCGCAGTTCTCAGCTGGACTGAGATTGCAGTTTTGTCACGTCTTCAGAGCTCTTTGTGGTCATCTGTAGGTTTGCTTTGATTTCCAGAGAGACTTGTGATGAGCAGAAGAACAGCATTTCGACACCTATTGTTATGGTGTTGAATTGTGTGCACATTTAACAGTGTAACTTCCCACACTTGCAGTGGGTTGATGGACTTATTTTGCTTAAAGTAGTCTTTTTTTGTTTATTTGGTAGTGCCTGCTTAATGTTGTCAAACTGTATTTTTTTATCAAAAAAGCTTCTTACAGCTTCTTGTTCATCAGTTTCTTAAATCAAGTTTGTAATATTTTAGATTTAGTAAAATTGTATTCATAAAGCTACAATTTGAATTAAATTATCTTTACAAGTTTACATCCAATTATAACTAAACTATATGCTGTTTATGCAAGGTGTTTAAGGCAGTGTTTATGGCCAGGACTGTAAATGTGACAGTCATCAATCCCCCCCGTTTTTTTTTTTTTTTTTTTTTTCCTTTTTCTGATTATAACAATATAGTTGAGTTTTTCTCTCGTTAATTTTGATATATATATATATATATATATTTATATATATATATATATATTATGTACATGAATAAACTGAATAAAAGCAGTTTTGAATTTTTTGAAACCATTTTAAGGTCAAAATTATTAGCCCCTTTAAGCTATATATTTTTTGATAGTCTACAGAACAAACCATCATTATACAATAGCTTGCCTAATTACTCTAACCTGCCTAGTTAACCTAATTAACCTAGTTAAGCCTTTAAATGTAACTTTAAGCTGTATAGAAGTGTCTTGAAAAATATCAAGTAAAATATTATGTACTGTCATCATGACAAAGATAAAATAATTCAGTTATTAGAAATGAGTTATTAAAACTATTATGTTTAGAAATGTATTGAAAAAAAATCTCTCCGTTAAACAGAAATTGGGGAAAAAAATAAATAGGGCAGCTAATAATGGACGGGGCTAATACTTCTGACTTCAACTGTGTGTATATATATATATATGGTGTATATATATATATATATATATATATATATATATA
>CAIGQZ010032409.1:12217521-12245979 GCA_903798205.1 Danio tinwini
TTTTTTTTTTTTTTTTTTTTTTTTTTTTTTTTTTTTTTTTTTTGCACCATATACCATATTAGTGTTTTATACTGTAACATCTAGTTTTTTGTTTTTTTTTATGAGGTGAGTTGTTAGCCCAACGCTCAACCCCCAACCTGGAGGACCAGGACATACACAATGGCTGTTTCTGTTATTTTAACATTCACACGTTGCTGTTTTAATGTGAAGTAAAAAAAAAGGTCTAACTCTGTGCCACCGCTTAACTATAGATGTGTTTAAAAAAACAAATATATTCAGGATCAGGAGATGATGTTCGATTCAGATCGAGTCTGAAACCGCATGATCAGGCCCGATTTCCGATCACATGATCGGAGGACATCCCTAATCTATACGTCAAGTAATCACATAATTAAATTATGACCTTTTTTAACTAGTATAAACTTGAACTTCTATCTGAAATCTCCATAAATAATTATCATTAAATATTTGCTTGCCCTATCATGGCTGGTACACTCTATTTTACTATTTCACTTCTTTATTTACTTAAATTTGCCAGCGACCCTTTGAAATCCATTAAATAAATCTTGTCCTCATAAGTCCAGTGCTTGAAGGGCCCCTCTTTAAAATTATTTAATCCCTCACAGCCAGCGTTCGGCTTCTGGAGGGCTTTAAACTAATGTTACACATCACAGAGGTTGATAGATTGGTCTGCAAGGCTCCCGCTCAAATCAAATATGACCCTGGCTCATTTACACTGACTCCAATTATGAATGGAGTGAATTAATTCAGTGATGATTTGCCTAATGAAATGTGATTCATATGGTTGTTTAAGGCAGTGATTGGACATAAATCAATGGCTCTTCTACCTGATTGACTGTTTAGAAAACAGGCTGTGACCTGGACACTCATGTATGAAAATGTGTTTGGAATTGCTGCTGGATTCAACCTTATTCCATCATAAAATATGGATCCTCTGCGCTCCGGCATAATTTTTACTGCGTTCTTCACCTCATTAATACGCAGTCAAACAGTTTTTAACCCTTGAAGTACAATTCAATTCTGGGTACACTTTTTTTATGGTGTATGATTATGTAAAAAATTCAGATTCTTTTTTTAAAACAACAATTATTTTTTATTTAAACATTGTTATACAAATTGACAAAGGTTTAAATTTGCAGTTTAACAAAAAAATAAGTAAGGTAAGAAAATTTCCCAGAATACAACAGCTACAAAGGCAGCATGGCTGCATATGGAAAAAGGAGATGCACAAATCAGTGTTTTTTGTCATTATGTATTTTTACAACAAACAAGCAGATGTTTTAATACATTCATAACAGCGTTTGTTTTACCATCATGCTTTTTATAAAACCGCTAAAATAAAAACTGCTAAATTTCGATATCAATAATCCATAATAATAACTCCTGTATAGTAGTCCCATAACATGCCTTCACATCTGACACTCGATGACACTGGACTACCCTGTCAGAAAAGTCTAGTGGCTGGGAATGTGCTTTTTACAGTGTCTGCTATAATGTTGATGTTGTTTTCGTGTGTTTACATATGAATATGGCCATGGTGCAAATACGCAGTACAGTTACGATCTTATTGCCACATTTTATCGTCATGATAACATGATATTTTATATTTATATATATATATATATACCCTCAAATAGCACAACTGGAGTAGCTACAGCAGTCATGATCGTCAATCTCATATGAAGCAAGAGATCGCGATGACATGATGACGTGTGCAGGTGTTGTAGTGCTGTCCCATTTCTTAGGGGTAAATTTTGAAGACCTTCCCCTTCACACTTGGTTTCAAGGGCCAAGGGGAAGGGGTAGGGGTACAAAAAAAGAATTGGGATTGGGCCTATAGTTAAATGGACAAATATGCAATATACACAAGCTGAGTTCAGATTCTTTATATAAATATGTTTAACAGTCTGTCAGTTTATTACCAGGATTTCATACCATAATTTACCCAGACAATATCACTTCAAGTTATTGAAAATGTCAAGAAAAGAATTTTTTTCAAACTTTCCAACTTCAAAAGTAGTTGGAGTAAAAATCATGGTCCCGTAATGCAAAATACAGTTGTTTTTTTTTCAGCTGCTCACACGTTTTCAAAACCGCGTCACTTTTTTTTTAACTCTACACACAATTCTCAAAACTGCACACACAAAATGCAAAATGCCTCACATTTCCTGCAACACTGTAACACTGCATTCAAAATGCCATAAACACTTTTTGAATCAAATTGCAAACACTTCGTTCATAATAGTGAATGTTTGGATACAGCAAGTAAACATGGTTGTTCTAAATCTAAAGCTCTTTGCTCTTTAATAGTGTTGTACAGTTACAGTAATCTGCTGAGAGGAGTAACAGGTACACTGTAAACACCAATGACATGAAGAAACAGAAAATATTTAGACCATTACTATAAACATTAGTCCAAACAATACTGTTGCATACAGTAGCATACAACAAAACCATAAACATACTGTATGTAAAATGTATGTAAAGCAAAAGTATATTCTCCAGAATACAGTAAATACAGAGTATGGGGTCTCAAAAGGTAAAGTGTCTTTTGCCTGGATAAGCGTCATGTGGGGTTGGCCATCAAACACTTTACAGCAGGGGTCACCGATCTCGATCCTGGAGGGCCGGTGTCCCTGTAGGGTTTAGCTCCAACTTGCCTCAAAACACCTGCCTGATTGCTTCAAATATACCTAGCAAGACCTTGATTAGCTTGTCCAGGTGTGTTTGATTAGAGTTGGAGCTAAAATCTGCAGAACACCGGACCTCCAAGAACAAGTTTGGTGACCCCTGCTTTACAGTGTCAGGCTGAGAAGAATTACTCTACTCTTTCTAGAGAAATTTAGGATTTAGAAAAGGTGATTATGCTGTAGGGGCAGCACGATGGCGCAGTGGATCGCACGTTTGCCTCACAGCAAGAAGGTCGCTGGTTTGAACCTCGACTGGGTCAGTTGGCGTTTCTGTGTGGAGTTTGCATGTTTACCCGTGTTGGCATGGGTTTCCTCTGGGTGCTCCGGTTTCCCCCACAGTCCTAAGACTTGTGGTATAGGTTAATTGGGTAAGCTAAATTGTCCATAGTGTATGTGTGTGAATAAGTGTGTATGGATGTTTCCCAGTGATGGGTTGCAGCTAGAATGGCATCCGCTGCGCAAAACATATGCTGGATAAGCTGGCGGTTCATTTCGCTGTGTCGACCCCAGATACTACAACCGAAACTACACATTGGAAAAGCAAGTAACTTCCTGTTAGATGTTTGTGTTTTAGGTAGAGAGTTCAAGGCTGAGAAGTAGCTTTTGGTTTTGGAGATTTGCTGTGTAGTTTTGCATTTTGAGTGAGATGTTTTAGAAACTGTGTGACATCAGAAGGTTTGTGTGTAAGCAGTTGGGAAAAAACTGTAAATGCATAAATAAACAACTATGCTATGTAAACTATGTTACAATAATAAAAGTGGATATTTTTCCAATGCTTTATAACAGTCTTCATATTGACAACTCAGTGTGTTTAGTTGTGTGCAAGAGATGCTTGTGTTTGTGTTTGCTGTAGCAGATGTTTGATCTGTAATACAGCATCATTATAGTCACATTACAGAAAGACTGCAGTAGAGGGACGCCTGAGTCTTTAATGTGACATCATTTCCTACACTGCTGTAGATCTCTAAAGCTTTTGGATTGGGGCCTGGGGAAATAACAAAACATCTGCTTTACAGGTCTGCTGCTTTTCAGTCAAGTGTGTGTGTCTGTCTGTCTGCGTGTCTATATGTCTGTGTGTCTGTCTCTGTGTCCGCCTGACAAACCAGCCCCTACTTACGTAAGTGCCCCCAATGGAAGCATGTACTGATTGCGTGATTGCATTCAAAATCCTTCCTTGGCGTGTTGAGTTGCACCCTTGAGCCGCTCTCTGTCCCTCCAGCAGATGATCCAGATAAAATGTTGACTCTGAGTCCCTCTTGAAGACGATACGCTGAAGCTCATCTCTGGACGTTTGAGTTTGGCGGCAGCTGCTGCTTCTCAAGAGTGCAGAAACCCAGATGTCACTTCACAAAGTAAGATATGTGTTCAGATCAGTTTTATAGGTCAGTCGGGAGGTTCAATCATTTTTATTGTGGCTTGCTTTGATCACAAAATTAGCTTCTCAGAGTCCTACAGCTATTACAAACATAGCAAACATTGATTTCATTTATATATTTATTCATTTTCCTTCAGCTTAGTCCCTTTATTCATCAGGGGTTGCCACAGAGGAATGAACCGCCAACTTATCCAGCATATGTTTTACACAGTGGATGCCCTTCCAGCTGCGACAGTGCTAACCACTGAGCCACCACGCCGTCACTGTAGTTTTATCTGTAAATTGTGCTGATATTTGTTACATTGTACACCATACACACACACAGACACTCTGCTACAGTACATAAATACAACTGGTAAATGTTTTTTTAATCATTAAGACTAGTAATGTCTCTTACATCTACAACCGCTGTATTGATTTGATGTAAAATTCAGTAAAAACACTAATATGGCATTAATATTACGTATAAACTACCTGACGAAAATCTTGTCTAGCTGATCATTTGGAAAAGTGGCAGAAGGTAGATTTTTCAGATGAATCATCTGTTGAACTGCATCCCAATCATCACAAATACTGCAGCAGACCTATTGGAACCCGCATGGACCCAAGATTCTCACAGAAATCAGTCAAGTTTGGTGAAGGAAAAATCATGGTTTGGGGTTACATTCAATATCTGCAGAGTGGATGGCAACATCAACAGCCTGAGCTATCAAGACATTTGTGCTGCCCACAAAAGTGGCAAGACTTTTGTCTAAGTCTGATTTATTGTCCTAATTAAATCATTAAAAATTAAGGCATGATCATATTTTATTTTGGTCAAATAAGCGTAATCTAGAGGCATTTGCCTTTCATATAAGCCATTTCTGACACCAAATTATCAACTAGAAATCAAGTTATTATTTGTTGTTCCTAAAACATGGACTGGCGACAAGACTTTTATATTACTTTCTTTTTTATAATACTTTCTATATTAAAATAATAATAATAATAACAAAAATACTTATTTACTATTATATTTTACTATTATATTTACTATTTTAAATATTTTACAGTATATTGTCCATTATTTTGAATTCATTAACCCTAAAATACAATGCAAATAAGTGAAAAATTCAGAACATAGGTATACTCAACAGAAATAAATATTCATATTATTATAATACACCATGCCATGTATTTCAATGAATTAATAAGGGTGTAAATTGCACTTTATTAATGTTAAATAAGTAAAGCTGGCCAAGACTGTGATTTAAAAGCCCAGTATAAACTTGAACATCTTGCATCAAATCCCTTCTCTTCAAACCATAATCTGAGCTATCATCTCCAAATTAATTTTCCAGCTCCACTGTACGTCAACAATTGTCATATTTGTGTGTATTTTGGTTTTGCACCTTAGGAGCCAACAGACTGTGTGTTCCCCTCTGGGTGTTTCGTGTCTGTAAGTGAGAAGAGCAACCTAATGAAGATGAAGCCAAATGCGTCTGGCTCAGCCCTCCTGGGTCGCAGCACTCATCTCATTTACACTCACGCCCGAGTCAATGCAAGTAAGAATCTTAGCTTTATTCATTTGTTTATGGCCGACAAGATCTCACCCAACACGTCTGAGGTTTATACTCTTTCTTCAGTCGGGTTTTAGCTGTGGAGAGCGACTCTTTTTATTCTCCTGGGGAAGCAGACGATGAATCCTGCCATGTTTCACAAGCACTTGTGTCCTTGAGGGCTCATCATTTCAGTAAACTTTAATGAAGTCTTTACAGTCACCGAGAGTATAAGCTGTCGCTCGTCTGCTCCCAAGTTCAGATGGAAATATTATGTGGAAGATATTTGCTTTGTATTCGGCTGACAGGATATTTTTTTCAGCTAGTATTAGTGTGATGTTAGATAAAAGAATAAAATGGTATAAAAATGTTTAGGCATAGCCTTTAAAGCCCCAGTGAGTGAAGCAATAGTCATGAGGAGAGACACAATAATGCTTTTTTTTTTTTTTGGAAGACTCAAAAAGATTAAAAAGGTCTTTAAATAAAATTATCACAATGAATTTGTAGTTTTTAAAAATCAAAGATTCAAAAGAATTAGAGATTAACCTTCCTGTCGTGTTCGGGTCAAATCTGATCAATTTACAACTTAAAACACTCATAATTATTGTGTTTTACATCTGATTGCCTCAAGATCGTATGATATCCTCCACACTATGCACTTGAACATTTAAAAGTGATGATCACCTCTTTCATTACAGTTTTTCTTGATTGCTTTGATGCAGCCTTCAACTGAAACTCCACATTTTCAAAGCAGTCAACACACAGGCCTAAACAGCGGCGCTCATGGTCAAAATGACATATTTTGCTTGCAAAATGCACACACCGTGTCAAAACATTTAAAATATGCGACAAAAGCTAATTTTACCTTCAAACAACACAACTTGCAAACAAGTACATGAGCTCTTTTAATCAATCACTTCACAATGGACAACAAAATACAAAATACAGAACTCTGTGTGAATCACTGCACCATCACATCAACATTTTTGTCAAAATTGAGTTCTTGACATATTTTTATTAAATGACAACTTATTTACATTATGGGATGTTTTTTTATAAGTTGTTTGCAATTTAAGACTTTATATTTACAGTAAAAAACAAATGTCACACATGTACTGTTTGCTATCGAATGCAAGAACTTTGAAGCTCAACATCTGAAAATCATTCAGAACACAGATAGAACCTTATAATTCCAAGGTGACGATTTATTGTCTTTTTATTTGGGCTGTCAAAATGGCCTTTTTGCAAAGAATTGGATCCAGAATAAGAAATGTTTGATTACAGTAAATTTATATTGAATTCATGACATTTTTTCAAACTGTGGCTGAAAACTGAAATACTGTTACTGTAAAAAAACAAAACAGAAAAAAGTAATAAAATACTGTAAATATTAGAGAAAACACATGTAAACCAAAATACAGTCAAATCTATTGTGAGTGTAAGACATAGCCACTATTGACCTCCTCCATCCATACTGGCACAGAACAACGCAGACCTTCCACTGTTTTTATAAGGTTAGCGGACTGATTGCTAATTGAAGATTTGTGTGAAGGTGTGTCAAACCACCGGTTCAGTGATTTCACACTGATGTTGGTAGTTTCTAATGGTTAGGAATAGATGGTTTCTGTTTGGTTATCATAACTAAAACAATGGATTTTGGACTGCTTGAATGACATCCGTGTTAACTGTTTTGAAAAATGTTGGGGAAAATGTGTCAATCCAATGAGAATGAGTTTACACATTTGCAAGACATGTCTTCTGCTCTGATGGGATAGTGATGCTGAAGATCAAGTGAATCCTAGTTTCACTGAGCGTGTCTTAGCAAATGAGAAAAACTGTAAATTGAGTGTTTTAATCAATCTTGTTACACCTGTGGTGTTCCCGGTTAAAAGTGACCGCCATAGAAAATGAATGGGTATTCAGACAATATTCATCCATCAGACAGAAAACATCCGCATACACACCACCCCAACTCACTCACTCACTTACTCACCCATTCACTCACTCGCTCACTCACGCACTCACTCACTCACTCACACTCACACATACATTTCAAACTAAACAATGTTTTTTGCAGGTACACATCTCTTTTCCGTACTTATGTGCCAATTCTACAGCTGGATCTCACAAGGAAACATAACTATTTTTTTTTACGCTTTGTCACTTTAGTGGCTAATTCGTACACTGTCAGTCATATAAAAATGTAAAATTTTTAAAAAGGAGGCGTGGCTCCCAACCCCACCCCTAAACCCAACCGTCATTGGGGATAAGCAAATTGTACTAAATTGTATGAATGAGATTGTACGAATTCATACGGATTAGCCACTAAACCCATAAGTTATGAATTGCCATGAGATAGGGTTGGATTATCCAACGTGAATTAACTTCCTGATAAAACAATTGTAATGTAATGTAATGTGTATTTATATAGCACATTTATTGTGTATGGTCATACACTCAAAGCACTTCACAATCATGAGGGGGGTCTCTCCACACCACCACCAGTGTGCAGCATTCACTTGGATGATGCGACAGCAGCCACAGGACAATGGCGCCAGTACGCTCACCACACACCAGCTACTGGTGGAGTGCAGAGACAGTGATAGAACCAATTCGATGAACCCATCTGTGTGGTTTGTTTGTTTGTTTCTTTCGTTGTTTCTTGGTTTGTTTGTTTGTTTCTTTCTTTCTGTTATTCGTTGTTCAGCCTATCTCTGGGTGTAACAGGAGCACTTAGCATCAATTATTTTATATTAGACCATTAGTATCTCGCTCAAAAATGAGTATAACTAGTGCTAGTTCTGTGTCCATGCTCCCTGTCTATACCCTCAGTCACTATTCCCTATATTAGTACACTAATATAGTCCAATTGAAGGACTAAATAAATTTTTGAGCACTCAAAACACAGGAAAGTATGTTGTTTTGTAATTTCTGATGAATTAAAATTTTTATTTCTTTGGTCAAACCCTGTGATAGTTATTTTAGCGAGCTGTCTATTAGTAACAAAGTATTTTGATTTATGTCATCAATTCTTCATTTTGTAAACATTTTCAGCGCCTATTTGTATTTTCACTGCAGTTCTTTTATGTCTAATTCTATAAATTCATGTTAAACACTACTTTGAAACATTGTTCACAGCTAAAGAATGTTGAATAAAAATTTAGTGGTGAAAAATGTTTTTTTTGTGGTAATATAGGAGCAGTTAAAACAGACCGGTCAATTTTGACCAGGAACACTAAAGTAAGGGGCAGGATGTGAACAAGACAGGAGGGTTAAAGTAATTACAACACAATAAAATAAGTGATACAATAAAATATGTTCAGAATTGCTGCTGGTTTTAATCTTATTTCATCATAAAATATGTATTTTTCCTCTGTGCTTATGCGGCATATGTTTTACTGTGCTCTTCACCTCAAACAGTCAGAGTTTAACCTTAAAGAGCCCTTATTATGCATTATAAAAGATCATATTTTGGTTTTGAGGTTCTCCAACAAAAGGCTGATATGCATGCAAGGTCAAAAAACACTTTCATTGTCTTATAATATGCATTTATTTTTACCTAATTATCACAACGACTTCTATATGATTTGTTTAGAGATGTATTCTTCCCAAACCCCTTCTTAGTGCGATGCTAATCTTGCTGGTCCGATGACCCAGTCTGTTGCAATTGGTCAACTGCGTTCAGCACGAGACAGAGACAATCGCCCACCATGGCTTATCAACAATTTTGTAGTCAGAGTGCAGAGTGTATGTGTGAGCCCAATGCAGGAGGGCATTAAAGCAGTGCAGTTAAACACCAGCATATTGCTCTACTCTTAACCATGACACACATTCAGTATTAATCCACACAGTGGCAAAAGCTGAACTATTTTGAAACTTGACCGCCACACGTGTTTAGGAACAGCTGACGGTGGCCATAGCAATGACAAATGGCAGTGGATCACGAGCTCACAAAGGCATTTAAATCCGTAAGGAAATCGGCATGTGTCTCGTTTTTGATGTGGTTTTAGACGCGACATGAGAATATAAAGAGTTAACAGTACAAGCCGCGTGGAGCGGTTACAAGTAACAAAACACAATTAAATACATAATTTGCAAGCTAGAAAAAAACAAGAAGGCGTTTTAATCGCACATACTTACACTTGTGAAATGGAGGACGAAACTGATCCAGGAGCTGTGTACTGATAAAGTTAAAAGGATAAAAGTCCAATACATCAATAGTCTTTTCTGATCTTTGCTTAAACAAACGGCCGACGAATCCCGCATTGTGTGTGTATTGCTGTAGCACTCGTCAGAAAAATGACGGGAACACAGCATAAGGCTGGGGCTATAATGCTGAGGTATTTTTACAAAAATAAACTTCAACCACTGACTCTTCACAGCCTCATCTTTGGGTAGGGAAAATAACACCAACTTCCCTCATACTTCAGAGCACAGCGTTTTCGCGACATGATTCCATCAGGATCTGCAACAGTGTTTGTCTTCTTCTTTTTTGCTACAGTGTTTGTGGCAAGTAGTTTAAATTTTTCCAGGTCTGAGCACACGACAAATGCGACAAACCACTCTGAGTCGACTCTTTAATAGATAAATCAATAGTTTTAAACACGTTGCACTTTCAGATTTAAGCCTTAGCTGGATATTTCACTTCACTTAGAGCTGTGTTACACACTGCATGGAAGGTCATTTTCAAAAAAACCATAATAGCTGCTCTTTAGGAGTTAACTTAGCACATGTCTTTGGATTGTGGGGGAAACCGGAGCATCCGGAGGAAACCCATGCGAACATGGGGAGAACATGCAAACTCACCACAGAAACGCCAACTGACCCTGCCAGGGCTTGAACCAGTGACCTTCTTGCTCTTAGGCGATTGTGCTACCCACTGTGCCATCGTGCTGCCTTGATATGAAAATATATATTTATATATGATTTCAGATTAAATCTGTTAATATAAGAATCTTAATTTTTAAGATAATATCCTAATGGTGCTAATAAAATTCACCTTTACAGTTTATTCATTCATTCATTTTATTTTTGGCTTAGTCCCTTTATTAATCTAGAGTTGCCACAGCGGAATGAACCACCAACTTATCCAGCATATGTTTTATGCTGGAAGCAGATGCCCTTCCAGTCGCAACACATCACAGGAAAACACCCATACACACTCATTCACACACATGCACTACGGACAATTTAGCTTACCCAATTCACCTGTACCGCATGTCTTTGGACTTGTTGGGGAAATCGGAGCACCCAGAGAAAACCCACCCGAAAACAGGGAGAACATGCAAACTCCACAAAGAAATGCCAACTGACCCAGCTGGGACTCGAACCAGCAACTTTCTTTCTGTGAGGTAATCATGCTACCCACTGCGCCACTGTGACACCTTTTACACTTTATAATTAATTTATTTATTTTCCCGAGAAAATAAAAGAAATAAGAATTTATTTAGAAGAAAAAATATATGACTGTGGAAAAAATGCCCTTGCTCTGGGCACTTGGGAAATATTTATATATGTGTGTGTGTATATATATTGTACCAATGACTATAGAAAAATAATTGTCATTGACAAAACCTTATGTCACATGGGTTTGTGCCAAAACCAGGCTGATGTTTTAGCAGTCTGAAGCCTGCATTGCTCTATTTCATCCTCTGATCTGGTCTGTTCTTGGTCTAACAGGTTAAAAGGTCCCTGGAAGGCACATATAATTGTGCATTTCCCTTTTCATTTTACTGAGACAGCTCCCTAACCACAGCCTGGTCTCATGAATGAATTGACATGAAATAAATATGGAAGCTTTTAAATTGCAATCTCTCTAAAAGGTCGTCGACTTTAGGATCGCATTACAGCTTGTGAAAAAGAGCCGCGCTCTTTACAAAGCTCACACATAATAGTGGATTCATTATGGTGATTCCAGTGCTGGGGGAGATAATGAAGAACATGACACAGGTTTATCACTTGACAAGATGATAAAAGCTGCTGCGTAACCAGATCCGGGATGAAAATGGCCTCTCTTCATCAACCCACAAGTGTGTTTCTTCAGCTGTGGGTATTTTTAGACGTTTGTTCATAGGGTATGTTTATACAGCGATTTCATCTAAACCTTCTAAAGTATATTTTGTGCATTCACTTAAATTACAACAGTACAGTGACATGTAAAAATGCAGGTTTCTTTCAATACTGTCTCTGTGTGAAATACAAAACTGCAAATATAGACATCATGCATATTACAAGTTTAGGTTGTGCATTGCATTCTTGACAACCAAAACAACAATGGCAGGACCTTATGTATGCACATAGTGTTTCTTTACAAAGTGTCATTGGCAACTACTGGCTTGGCATGCAAAATACAGTGCTTTTACAAGTCTTGTCATCTTACATGATCATTTTACAGTCATCTATTGATAAATGACATCTCATCATTTTAAGATGGTCTAATGAAACAGTGGTCTAAGTAAACATTAGTGTTGGGCAATAACGCGTTGCTAGTAATGTATTACTGTAATAAAAAAATTTTGACAGTAACTAATACTGTAACGCATTACTTTCTTTAATTTAATAACTTCTTTATCTTTACAATATGATGCGTTTGTCCTTTAATTGATAAATCATAAATTTTAACAGCAGTCTAGCCCACATTTTTCTGTTTACGTGGGGACGCATTGTCTAAAATAGCAATTTTTTGGTGCTGAGTTTCACCAAATTTATTCTGAATGATCATTCAGATTACTTTATTTATTTATTTCATTAAGGTTTTGTGTTTGTTGTATATTTTTGCCAGTTTTCATACTCGAGCTGTGAAGGAACATGTTTAAGGGTTAACTACAACAACTTTTTAAGACTCTGAGCGCACTTTAGTTTCTGCTTTTTCGTTTCTGAATATATTATTCAGCTGGTTTATCACCTCGAGATATTTTCATTTTTGCACTGCAGGTCTGACTTAAATAAAATATTGTTTAAAAATAACTTTTTGTTTAAGTTTGTCTTGTTTTTTTGTTGTGAGAATGCAAATTAATTAAAACTGTAAAGTTGATCAACAGTGTATTTTCCATGCAGCACTGAAGTGACATTATAAGGGCAATAATGGGAGCATTAAAAAAGTTCTTTGAAAAAATAAGTCAAGTTACTTTTAACAGTAATGCATTGCTTTTTGGTGTAATCAGTAAAGTAATTGAGTTACTTTTTGAATGAAGTAACTAGAAACTATAACTAGTTACTATTATAGCACAACACTATTAATCATCAAATATATTTTCCAAAAATGACAATTGCTATGTTGTAATGCGAACATATGTTGTAGTGCGATCTTAAACCTGTAATGTGATTTTAAAATCTACAAATTTTAGAGATTGCAATTTAAAAGCTTCCATGTTTATGTCATCTCAATTCAGTCATGAGACCATACTTTGGTTACGCTGCTGTCTTAGTAAAATGAAAAGAGAAATGCACGATTACATGTGACAACGAGAAAAGTTTTTTACCTGTTAGACCAAGAACAACAATTCAGAGGATGAAATAGAGCAATGCAGGGTCCAGACTATAAACATCAGCCTGGTTTTGGCACAATCCATTTGACTTAAGGTTTTGTCAATGAAAAATTTCTCAAGAATTTTTTTTTCACTTACAATGTGTTGTAGTGTAGGTCATAGTGAACAAGAACTGATGCCACATAAACTGTAAAATTCCTTCATGTTGTCCCAACACAAATTGATTAAGTTAACTTAATAATTTGTACAAATTTAAGTGGATTGAACATAAAACAATTAATTTGTCCCCCAAAAAACCTTGAGAATTGGGTTGAACTCATTTCAAGTAAGCAGCAAATGTCATGTTTGAGTGTACAATATGGGATAATATCTATTTATTTATAGATTTATTACAGTTATTTAAGTTTTTCAAGAAACAAACAAGTTAAATTCAACCCATAAAGTATTCTAGCAGTTGGCAGTCTGAAGTAAGAATGTTGTGCGAGATCTTTACTAAATGTTCTTAGCAAAATAGAGCCATATATTTTATCTTCTTTTTTTGGGACAGTGCTACCATGTTCTTAATTTCAAGTTCATTATTACATATTTTGCTAACACTTTTGTTCAAGTACCAATTCCCACTATTAACTACTTATTTAATACCTGCCTAATATTAAAATATTGTCTGTTTATTATTACTCACAAAGTATTATATTATATCCCTAATCAATACCTAAACCTAACTACATATGCTAACTAACTACACTAAAAGAAAGAAAAAAAAAGTACTAGTATTGAGCTAAAAATCCCAGGTTCATTCTGATTACGTACCCTTGTATACATTTCTGGAGAGAGAAAAATACATCCCAGGAGCTACGTAGGAGCTGGCAGTTTTTGTTTTCACGAATCCACCAGAGGCCTCTGTGTATGCTTTTTGAGATCTCAAATTTGGCATTCGCTCCTGCTCTTCTCACGTAAATCCTCCAGAGGCCGCTGTTGACTAACTCACTGACTGACTGACCAACCGACCAATACCCCCACCCACCCTCTTCTCTAAACCCAACCAATAGTGTTTTGAAAAGCAATCCAGAAAAAGAAAAGCTCCCTGATTTTTACTGTATTTTTAGATTTTACAACATTCTCACCGTGTTATTTCCTTGTTTAGTTAAATTTTTGGCTTCTGTTTTTGTCTTACCTGCTTTCTGGAACCGTTCTTCACCAGACTTGAACCCGTTGTCGCAGTAAACTCCGATCTGCATCTCAAGTCAAGTCGATCTGCTTGCACATGCATATTGGCATATATTAGGCTCGTTTGAGGTCCACCTTGCCTTGACTGCAATGTAGATGAGATCAGACGGCTGCAGTAAGAGGAGGGTGAACATTCTTGTTTATCTGAAAAACAATGCTGAAGTCAGATATTTTGCTTTGAAAATGTGTTTTCCGTGCCGGAATGCTGTCTTTGTTCTTTTAACCTGTCCAATGTCAGTTTAGCCAATTATATTTCAGCACTCCGAGTTGCCCTGGTGGAAAACCGCGTATTTCATTCATTCATTCAAAAAGGCTCTGAAAGCATGCATCCATGAGTGAAATACGACAGTATCAGTGGACAGTATCATATGAACTCCGAAATAAGACAGATTCAGTTCCACATGAGGTTATTAATTAGCAAATAATATAAATATTACGAACGTAAACATTAGGTGAGCAGATTACATTGTAACCGTGTGTCCTAACAACATGCTTTGTGATGAGATATGCAGTGATGAGCAATTTGGCTGTTTGCACCAAATGAAACACGACAGAAATGTAAATACAGCTATTCAGAAGGACAGAATATGCACTCACTCATGAAATGGTAAGGTTTATAATCTATTTAATACATAAACCTCTTTAACATCATTAAATGTAGATGCTAAAACATGTGTTAAATGTAGATGCTAAAACACGTGTTTAATTCTAAAGTTCAATTGCTGCTGCTTTCAATATTATGGCAATAAATGTCATGTAAAATGGCCTTTAAACTCACTTCATTAGCATTTAACACCGAATAAAGCACATGAGGTTTACCTGAGGGGATCATTGTCATTGTTTTCTGTTGTTCAGCTGTGAGAAATAGAAGCCGTTTCTAATATATATTTATTCAAGGTGTTGGTTAGGACAAAAACTCCTTTTAGTATGGAAAACATTCCTTCTATCGGGTGCCGTTGCTCTTATTTAGATCACGGATTAAATCACTCGCTCCTGTCCTCATTCTGGCAACCTGCACTTCCGTTTGTTTTGATCCAGGAGTGCAATACCTAGTTCAACCACTGGGTGTTAAACTTACATACTGCACCTTTAAGTATCCATACTGTATGTTTTCGGTTGCTTGCGCCACTCGCTTAATGTCAGGTGACTCACGCTCTGCGCAGCCTTCAACTGCAGCTCATGCTGTATTGATAAGACCCACTTCACTTCATAACTATATCGGCTGTTTTTCGACTGAACTAAATTTATTTTTGATGATTTGGAGGGCCAGAACAAATTGCCCCTTGGCCCGCAGGCCACCAATTGAATAGCCCTGTGCTAGATGGGTATAACGAATATCCTGATCTTTTTTTTTTTGGTATATAAAATAGCTTAAAAAATCTGATTGTGAAAATTAGCTTGTGGTAGAATTAATGCAAGACATAGGGTTTGCGATTTTTGTAAAATATATTTGACGATTACTTTGCTTTTTCATAGCTTTTAGTCTTTTCACACAAGTAAAACAATGAAATATATAGAACATTTTGTCAAAAATTAACATAAACATTGAAAATGGACATAATTATTTTGAAATTGGAAGAAAAAGAAGCCCCTAGGACTTAAAAAGCGCCAATAACAGAGTGAGAATCTGTAAACAGACCTTTAGACAATACAGCGTGAGTGTAATGCAGCATCATTACCGCTAAAAGACCTTCATGAAATGTAATCACCTACTCTTGTGTAATTTACCAGCTGTTCAATTATGCATCCCTGCCTTTCTGATTGAGTCTGGAGAATCCAGCACAAGCCCCTTTTAAGGAAAAGAGCCTCCATGACCCAAAGATGCTATAAAAATTGAAGTGCTTTCATAAAGGAAAATAGAGATGCCAGTACCCTGCAGTGAAATGAACGGTTTGCTCAATGTATTTTTCTACAAGTAGGCCTCATTCATTTGACCAATTATTTCTTTTGTTCATTTCACATGGCATTGTTTCAATGGAACTAACAGAAATGAAAGGAGTCAGACATGCTAGTCGACTAGTTAGTGCACTGACTGCATCCATTTGGAGTTTGGAGGAGGATGGTGAGCCTGAAGAAACCTTCTGTCAGCTTTTGCTTAGGAGCCGAGAGAGATTTCCCTCAGAGACCGGCCGCATGAAATATTTATAAAGAGGAAGTAGACTGGATCGCAGACACTAAAGTGAGAATTAATTCTGAGGGCTGGAAAACAAGATCTTACTGAGGGCGGCTGGAACGCTTCACTGAGTGTCCGGTATAGGTGCTGGTCTTTTCTAAAAAAAAAACAGACAAGACATCTTCTCACCTTGGCCTGTAAAAATCAAGGTTTGCTTTGAAAAAAATGTCTTCAATCCAAGTGAACCAGTAATATGTTGGCTTTAAATGAATATGCTTGAGTGATTACATGTAGTGAAATATGTATTGTTTTGCCTAGCAAGTTTTTTGACGTGTCAAAACTGAACCATTTTGTAGCTGGAAAAAAGAGGAGAGAAGCAAAAAAACAGCTATGAACTTCCAAAGACAGCAAAAACAATAGATCCCTGTGATGATGAGTGGTACTGAGAGGATTTAATAGTTTTGTCACTAAGTGAAGTTTATTTGTAAAAAATTTTGAGAGGATCACATGCTTCCGATTGACCACGGCTGGTCCCGCATTAGATAGCACAAGATTCACCAATCAGATGATTCCTAACTCACTATAAATAACCAAAGTTTTTTACCTCAGTATTTTTTGTCTTAAAGGGCCATGAAACCCCTGTCTCAGAAGAGACCTCTAGTTTGGAAAAAGTCAGAAAAATGGATGTGTCCAGCTCTTGGAGTGTGGGAGTGTCGGGGGAGGGAAAGAGCAAAGGATTAGCAAAAATGGGAGTTTCCCGTTGGGCACACACTGAGGCAAAACAAACACACAGATGCATGGGAGAAATACAGTGACTGTGTTTACATGGACATCAGTAATCAAATTATTTGCTAAATTATTACTTTGTCAACTTTAACTGCAGTTTGGCACTTTCACTTTTTATTTAGGAACATTTCCTGCATGTCCCCCGTGACAAACAAGATATTGTATGCAAGGAACAGCTGGAGAGTGGAGTTTTAATGGAATGTTTGATACCGCATGGCAAATGGGAGAAAAAAGTCCTCTGCATTTCTCAGTAACTTAGATGCACTCAGTAGGTAGCATCAGAAAGCCGTGTGTGTATAGACTATAGGGGTGTGAACCTACACTGGTCTCACGGTTCGGTTCGGTTACGATTATCATGCCATCAATTCGGTTCAATTCGAAATCTCGGTGCCTCACGGTGCATTGACGATGCTTTCCATACATAATTAGATTTTTTCTTTACAACACAAGAAATTTTTTTATAAAAATCTATAAATATGTTTATATTTATATATTATTTGTAATACAATTTTGTCCTTTAATACAAGCAGTAATAGATATGAACTGTACCTTTAATTTTACCTGTAAAAAAAAACACTCTTTGTGAATGTTTTAGACAAAACTCATGCACAGAAGACAGCACGAGCATTCATAACAAATAAACTAATGTAAATATTATCCCGCTTGCTTTTTGAGCGCTGGCAAGTTCTTACACCCCAATGATTGGTCATTGTCTTCACCCGCTCAACAGAAAGGGCTGCAATTAGAAACAAAAGCGCCCCATGAGTGACGCGGGAAAAACAGCCACGGGTCATGGCCGTCACACACCGGATGCGCTGCGAAACGGCTTGCACATGACAGTTGAAAGCATCGCACACCAGACACGCACATTTGCAGGCTATTTAGCATCGCCGAGCGGTGCTTCTGGCTTGCGATCTGCTTCAGTCTATGCGCATAATACGCGGTTATTAGGTAATCCGTAATAGAATAAATACAATACAATAAACTCGCATCTCAGGCACGCTTGTGTCTGGATCCACAAGTATTGCTTTAACAGCAGACTCCGAGACGAGAGGAGAGAAATATTTACCCCATGAACATGCCAACGGGTCAAATGCTCAAAGTGTGTGTGTGTGTGTGTGTGTGTGTGTAAGTGTGGGAGAGAGAGAGAGAGAGAGAGAGAGAGAGAGAGAGAGAGGGGCAGTGTCAGTGAAAGATTTGCTTTTTAAGTAGTAGGAGTGTTTTATTTACTCACCCTCGCCTCCTTCGCCATAGTATTCTACCGCGACATGTAATGACATGGGATAAATGACGTCAGTGCGTAATAACCGGTTATGATCTATTACTGAACCGATATCGAATTGTCCCCATCTGCATCGCGGTGCACTGAAGAAACGATTAATTTTGACACCCCTAATAGACTATCCGGTCACAAAATGCGGTGAAAATCCTACAGGACGATAATAGTTTGATTGTGGTGTTTACATGTTTACATTCGGAGAGCAGCATTTACAGCGGATCTTTTAGTCTATAACAGTGGTTCTCAAACTGTGGTACGCGGCCTTCCTTCCAGTGGTACGCGGAAGAATCGCTGAATAATAAAGAATAAAATGAACACACTTTTAACCCTTTGACGCGTACGATAACACAGAGACTCATGTGATCAGAAAGCATTGGCTGTTCCCTGAAATGTACGATTATGCTACAGTGCTTTTAATGTTTACTTTAGTGCATCGCATCATCAGATGTTAAAAACCGGTCCGCTTGGTGCAGAGCCAGAGGAAGATGTGCACAGCGCTTACAGAGAAGATACACATGCGCTAGAGAAGCCCTTCTGCTTCAATTCATGGATTTTCCCCATGCTGCATCACTGGTAAAGTAATTATTACAAATGTGTTTAATGTGTGCTCATAGTTGTGTAAAATAATGCGTGTTTTCGATAAAATGTGTGTTTTGTTTTGTAAAGCAGCGTACGCGGCTTTCTGTTTAGTGTGTTACATCAGATTTAATTTGGATGTGATTCAAATGGCGCGAGACACAGGACGTAGACTCAAGCAACTTTGCCATGCTTGAAGCTTAGAGGTGGAATATAATAAAAAGTTATTCTTCGTGTGCACAGATGGAGGGACCGCAAACAATCCCCGAGTCTGCTTGAAAACCGTGGTCGGTTCGCAGTTAACGCGAACTTCACGGTTTATTTATGTGATCTTAATCGTACCAGATCGCAGAAATACTGCACATATGAATTGGTAAAGCACTGTATGCATTTAATCACTCGCTTTCTGACACACATAAGCCTACTGTAAATGACGAGCAGCAGATCTAATTTAAGTAGTTCCAAATCATATATTTAAAATACAAGTTTAGATTTCAAAGATATACAAATATGTCATGTGTACATGCAACTTCAAAATTGCAACTTGCAAAACTTTCAAAATGTAGAAATTATTAAAATTTTATATATATATATATATATATATATATATATATATATATATATATATTATATATATATATTTGATGAATAAGCTATACATTAATACTTTACAAGTAAAGCAGTTTTTTTTTTACTTTTTAAGAACAGTGCCATTTTAATGAAATTTTAAAAGCACATTCTAATTTAAATGAAGTTTTTTTGTTTTATTTTGTCTGCAAGCACAGTTAATGTTTAAACTATGTATAATGTTTAAAGTGGCTGACAATAATACATATTCTTAATAATAGGAATTAATCTGCCTCGTTTTTTTTAACTGTGCAGTGCTGCAGCTGGTTAATTAGGCTACTACGCTACTGCATTTCAATACTGGTCATTATGATGGTACTTGGAGAGACAATTTTTGTGATGGTACTTGGTGAAAAAGTTTGAGAACCACTGGTCTATAATATTGTACTATAATATTGCAGTGATATTAACATACTGTAAACTTAGTAACTAAATCATTTTGACTAAGATATGTCTTTAAAAACTGAAAGATCACTGCTGATGATACGAACTACCTCTGAATGAACAAACAAAGGGCACTGATCTCACACACACTGAACTGAACTTAAACTCTGAAAACTGGACTGACACTGTTTCAATTCACTATACTGTAATCTTCTATGTTAAGCTGCTTTGACACAATCCACATTGTAAAAGTGCTATACTTACTAGAGCCGTGTCTTTTTTAAAAAGGAGACGAGTGGCAAATCTGGATTTCATCATTTCCAGATGCGAAAAGCTCTCGGGTAAAAAATGTTTCTTACAAACGCATTTCTATCGCTTGTCACGTGCACTGTAATCCACACGTTGTGCTCCCATAGGTGGGAAAATGAAAACAAACCTTCGTTGTGGCACATTAATAAACGCAGCACATTAATAAATGCAACACTGAAGACCCATTTCTCCAAATTCTTGTTCTTTCACTTGTTTTGGCAACACAACATGACGTCTCTCTGTCGTCTGGACACTGTAACAGGTAAAACAGTCTTGGAAGCTATCATGTATATTAATGAAGTTGCACCGCATACATAATAGAGCACACTGATTGGTTTGAACCAAGTCTTTCTCATGTATTAAAGCTGCACACTTAGAGATGTCACATCCACTCTCCACGCTGGAATACACACAAGTATATTAGTAAATAATGCAAAAACAACCAATTTTTACCTTTTAGTGCAATGTACGTGTCCTAATAGTGTTTATAGTAGCATAGGACACATATATGACCATCAACAGCTCAAAAAATGTGTTTTGGTGTTTTGTGACCCTTTAAAGAATGGTGCGGTTCAGTTGGCCGGCCCTGGCGTGGTTGGAAGAGGTGTGCAGGAGTGCGGTTCGCTTGGGCTTTGGCGTAGTAAGCTTGGAGTGTGGGTGCGAAGCGCGCCTGACCCCAATACTGAAGACGCAACGTCACTTTTAAGAGATTTTAAGGGATTTTCATATGGATTTATTGATCATTCTCACTTTTCAATGAATGCAAACTACTCACTGCACGCCAGCTGCACCTTCAGCAAACCTCCTAATACCTGTAGCACGAGGACTTTTATGAGAATTTATGAGCGTCAAAAATTGTGGATCTGTTCTGCAAATTATTTGACTATGTGTCCCTGCATCCCAAACGACTAAAAATAATACAAAACGATATAACTAAAGCGATCTCCTCTGTGCTGACTGTTAAACTGAACAGCCCATCATCGATGATGTGAGCGTGCTCCTGCTCTGATGCAATGTGAGTGCAGGCTGTTAGGGCAGAGGGAAGGAGGACAATCGCTCTTTGGCACTGTTCAAGGCAACCGTGACTAGTGAGAGTACACCCTTAAACACTGCCAAATTAAGATATGATTATTCTCTTTATTAAAAATATTTTTTAAAGACTCCAGTGGAGCTTTTTTTAGTAACTAGTGTCACTTTCCTCCCATTGCCATGTGATGAAATGGGATGCCTTGTTAGATTATTTAACATTATGTGCTGGAACTTTCTCATAATAGCAACAACGGCCCATTAAACAGTGTCTATGTAATCAAATATGTTTTCTAACTTTTCTGGCATGGCCTGTATTTATTTTTAATGTACATTACCTGACAAAAGTCTTGCCTTCCATCCCAGTTGTAAGAGCAACAAATATTGACTTCTGTGAAGTGTCTTATATGGAAGGCAAAGACCTCTAGATTACGCTTATTTTACCAAAATAAAATATGATTATGCCCTGATTTTTAATACTTTAATTAGGACAGTAATGTCTGACTTTATTTCTGTTAAGTGACAAGACTTTTAAGTCAGACCAAATGTACAGTTTAGAATATAAAGTGATGGTGCAGTGGAAAAAGAATTAACATTGTGTATGACTCCCATGAGCTTCCAGGACTGCATCCATACATCTCTGCAATGACTCAAATAACTTATTAATAAAGTCATCTGGAATGGCAAAGAAAGTGTTTTTGCAGGACTCACCTTGACCTTCTTTGCTTTCAGGAACTTTGATGTAGAGGCTGAAGTATGAGAAGGAGCGCTATCCTCCTGAAAAATTTGTTCTCTCCTGTGGTTTGTAATGTAATGGGCAGCACAAATGTCTTGATACCTCAGGCTGTTGATGTTGCCATCCACTCTGCAGATCTCTTGCATGCCCCTATACTGAATTTAACCCCAAACCATCATTTTTCCTTCCCCAAACTCTCAATTTTATGAGAATATTGGGTCTATGTGGGTTCCAATAGGTCTTCTGCAGTATTTGTGATGATTGGGATGCAGTTCAAGAGATGATTCATCAGAAAAATCTACCTTCTGCTACTTTTCCAAACCATCAACTGAAAGTCTTATTATTATTTGTTGCTCTTACAAGTGGGATCGACGACAAGACTTTAAACTTAGAAAGTTTAAGCTGGTGCTATAATATCAATCTGCTGCGCAGGGGGTCCTGACCCCCTCTTTGGGAACCACTGTGCTACGTAATGTCTTTCAGATTTGCAAAAATGTAGACAGTGCCCTCTAGTGGATTTGTCATCTAAACCATGCTATTAAATGTACCCGGAGCAACGTATTTAACTTTTTTTTTTTAGAAACGTAGACTGAGGCATGTATTTCCAATTAGTCTGGGCTGGATAAATGTTCAATTCAATTCATGTTTATTTATATAGTGCTTTTTACATTATAGATTGTGTCAAAGCAGCTTACCATAGTTCTAGTAAAGTCCAGATTTCAGAGTTGAAGTTCAGTTTAGTTTAGTTTAGGTAAGTGATTTAAATTTTACTACTGAAAGTTCAAACACTGTAGAGCAAGTCCACCGAAGCGCAGCTCCACAAGTCCTGATCCGAGCAAGCCAGTAGTGACAGTGACGAGGAAAAAAAACTTCACCAATTGAGAAAGTGATGGGGAAAAAAACCTCAAGAGAAATCATGCTCTGTTGGGCCTGTATTATTCTTTCTGGCCAAATATCTTGTGTGGAGCTGCAGTCTAGGCGCCGAAGGCTGTAGAAGCTGGACATCCATCGGGGAAAAGCTATAGGTGTGAGTAGGGCACCGGTGGGAAGTTAGGCTGGCCCACAGGATCAATGCGGGGACTCGTTTGTCACTGTGGTCTTCCAGGAATCAGTCTCATGCACTCCATTCCTCCATGACCACCACAGCATCAGCTCCCGATACGGCCTGGTCCAGGATTATGGACACCTTGGGATCATCTCTTCACATTCAAAAGTCAAAAGTCACAGAAACCAGAACATATCATCAAAAAAGTTATGCTTCAAGTAATTTAATGAAGTATTTTATTATAATAATATTATAATATTTGCATAATATATAATGCTTTTTTTGATTAATTATTAAACTTGTGTTCTCCCCGAGTTAGTAAAGGCTCTGTCTTCTTTTAGAAAATGGGCGTGGAACAGCAGCTCATTTGCATTTACAGAGGCACACGTGAAAACAGTGCATTTTTACTTCTGTTCTAAAAAAATTCAGCATGACATTAATGTTCTGTGAGGTATTTTAAGCTGAAGATTCACAGACACATTCTGGAGATACCTGAAAGTTCAATTACATCATGTTATAAAGCATAATAGGACCTCTTAAAAAGAAAGAAAAGCCTGAATTTATCACTAAAGTGCTTTAACTAGTAGAGCAATGCATTATCAACATAAAGGTCATGGGTTTGATTCCCAGAGACATGCATACTGACATCCTGTATATCTTAATGTATGCAATGCATCAGCCAAGAGAATGAATGTAATTGAATCAGTTTGTTTTCCATTTCCTGGTGCTAGACTCTCCAGCTCTGTCTGCTCCAGAATGAATATTTCATAAGTTGAGGAAATATCCCTCTACATGCCAAATCCCTTTGAAAGCCTCAATGGCACAAAAGTGATGTACTTTTTACACCCAGTAATGTATTTGGCTTGAGAAACAATAGCCGCATTATACGCCGTGCCCCTGGAACGGGAAAGTGCGCTGGCTGTTGCATGCATCTAGAGTTCGGTGTGGCATACAAGCGCAATCTTTGCCTACAGCAGGATAGAATATGGAGGAAAAAAACTGCCTTCACACTCAATTCTCGGCGTCAGAGTATAGTCTAAAATACAGTGGAGTCAAACGGTCAGATTTTTAATGCATAAATGATGAGATCTTTAAGAAACGTTACCCTTAAATTTTTACTGATTATCAATAGCGCATAATTCATCTCACTGTCCGTTGTTGCTAAAGGTCTGAATGCAGCAGCATAATTGATAAACTATTCAGCTAAATGGAGTGCTAAATTCCCCTTTGTGTTTTTGGCATGAACAGACATGCCGTGCAAAATATGAGCCAGGAGCTTTTCATCTGCACCCTTATCCCTTTCTCTGTCTCTCTTTCCCACACACACATGCAATAGTGACTCTGGGACTCGCTGGTTCCTCTGGCATTCAGAATTTGTCCTGCCCACCTGTGGTGCTCAGTAAGGAGAACTTCATTTCCAGTCTCTCTGTTTACAGTTTTAAAATCTTTCTTACTCTCCAAGTTTCTTTTGGAAATTAGCATGTTTAGACCTATCATGATAAAGATTTTTTTGTTGTGCAATATATTGTCACAGAAGTTGTGGCGATAAGTGATATTATTGTCATTTTATTTTATGCTGCTGATTTTTAAGTCTTTTGGTCTGCGCCCGGGTATCTATCTTATTTAATAGTTTAAAAATATTTGACACTTTTAATTAATTTGTTGAATTCTTTGCTGAATAAAATGACTCATTTATTAAAAGCTTTAAGAGATTATTTATTCTTCATAAAAAAAGACACATTCTTGACTCATTCTTTTTTTATTGAATAAAATATAATGGTCCAAAATGTTCTAAGTGCTGGTTGGTTTGGATTTACTGAAGACTTCCCGCGGGAGAAAATTAATGTGAAAAAAGTTACTTCCAGAACTGAAGCTACTAAAAAAGTTCTTGCTATGAAACAATAAAATGTCAAACCGGTTTCAATTATGTTGTCTATGTTTTTATTTTTCAGTTTTTTAAGAGGCACAATTGGTGGGCAGAGAGCAGTTTCTGCAGGCTGCTTAAAGCTGGTCTCATTTATTTCAGGCCAGGTGGCTGTCATTGTGCACATTTTGCTTTGAATGCATTATGACAGCCTACAGCGATGTCTTTAATACTCTACACATATTTTAAAGCTTACCTCAGGTCAAACAGATCAGACTGTCCTGCGGCGATGCACTGCACTGAAAGATAGATTGCAAAGCACCGTCACTTAACTGTAACGATTTAGTTTAAACTGTATTTAGTGGGATTCTGTTGACTGGCCTGATTTATTCAACACATGAATCACAGTGCTAAAGCCATAACTCACTACTGTAATATCATGATACAGCGCATTACACTTACCGGACTTTCAGCTGTACAGAGCAGATCGCGATACGGAGTCAACGGGCAAAACACGCGGTGGTGGGACATGCTTTTACATCAACAGGAGATGGTGTAACTGTGTTAAAGAAGATGTGCTGTCCTGATGTGGAAGCGCTTTTCATTAACTGTAAGCCGTTTTATGCACCGCGGGAGTTCTCCTCGTTCATTCTCGTCTGTGTTTACATTCCACCACAAGCACACGTGAGGACTGCGTTACAACAGCTGTCTGATCTGATCACAGAGACTGAACAACGACACCCGGACTCTGCTTTTATCATTCTCAGTGACTTTAATCAGGCAAAACTCACACACGAGCTGCCTAAATTCAAACAGCACATCACATGCCCCACCAGAGACAATAACATTTTGGATCATTGCTACACCACAATAAAGGATGCATATCGCTCTGTCGCCAGAGCAGCTTTAGGACTCTCCGACCACTGCCTGGTTCATCTTATACCAACTTACAGGCAAAAACTTAAAACTACTAAGCCAGTATTAAGGACTGTTAAGAGATGGACCAACGACACAGAGCAGGTCTTACAAGCCTGTTTTGAATGCACTGATTGGAGTGTTTTTGAAGCTGCAGCCACCGACCTAGACGAGTTCACAGAGACTGTAACATCATACATCAGTTTCTGTGAGGAGTTATGCATCCCAACCAGGACCTACTTATCATTTAACAATGATAAACCATGGTTTACACCAAAACTTAGACAGCTTCGTCATGAAAAAGAGGATGCCTACAGGAGCGGGGACAGGATTTTATACAATCAGGCCAGGAACACACTGACAAAGGAGATTGGTGTGGCCAAGAAAAGCTATGCCAAAAAGCTGCAAAACCAGTTTTCTGCCAATGACCCTGCATCAGTATGGAAAGGCCTGAAAGACATCACAAATGATAAAACGCCATCCCCCAGTATCGACTGCAACAACCATCTTGCAAACGAGCTGAATATCTTCTATTGTAGATTTGACACCTCTGACCAGACACCTCACACCCCCCCGGATCATCTCCCTACACAGCCATCAACACCTCCAGCCATCTCCCTCTCACCCCCTGCACTTCAGATCAGTGAGGATAATGGGCATCAGATCCTCAGTAAACAGCCATCAACACCTCCAGCCATCTCCTTCTCCACCCCGGCACTTCAGATCAGTGAAGATAATGTGCGTCAGATCTTCAGTAAACAGAGGAGACGAAAAGCACCAGGTCCAGATGGTGTTTCACCAGCCTGTCTAAAACTTGTGCGGACCAACTGGCTCCCTTTTTCACACAGATCTTCAACAGATCACTGGAACAGCGCAAAGTTCCATCCTGCTTCAAATGCTCCACCATCATCCCAATACCAAAGAAACCAAAGATCACAGGACTCAATGACTACAGACCTGTTGCCTTAACATCTGTGGCCATGAAGTCATTTCGAAAGACTGGTGCTAGCTTATCTGAAGGACATCACTGGACCTTTGCTGGATCCCCTGCAGTTTGCCTATAGAGCAAACCGGTCTGTGGATGATGCAGTCAACATGGGACTGCATTATATCCTAGAACATCTGGACAAACCAGGGAACTACGCAAGGATACTGTTTGTGGACTTCAGTTCTGCCTTTAACACCATCGTCCCATCACTGCTCGAGAACAAACTGACCCAGCTGTCTGTCCCTAGCTCTGTCTGTCAATGGATCACCAGCTTTCTGACAGATAGACAACAGCTAGTCAGAATGGGCAAAATCACATCCGACAGCCGCACCATCAGCACTGGTGCCCCCCAGGGATGTGTTCTCTCCCCACTGCTCTTCTCCCTGTACACAAACGACTGCACTGCAAAAGACCCCTCCATTAAGCTCTGGAAGTTTGCGGATGACACTACTGTTATCGGCCTCATCCGGAACGGTGACGAGTCTGCATACAGACAGGAGGTGGAGGGGCTGGCTTTATGGTGCAGATACAACAACCTAGAGCTGAACACGCTCAAAACAGTGGAGATGATAGTGGACTTTAGGAGAAACCCCCCTGTACTCCCCCCACTCACCATCATGAACAGCACTGTGGCTGCAGTAGAGTCATTCAGGTTCCTGGGCACCACCATCTCTCAGGATCTGAAGTGGGACATTCACATAGACTCCATTGTAAAGAAAGCCCAGCAGAGACTGTACTTCCTTCGTTAGCTGAGAAAGTTCAACCTGCCACAGGAGCTGCTCGTACAGTTCTACTCAGCTGTCATCCAATCCATCCTCTGCACTTCAATCACCGTCTGGTTCAGCTCAGCTGCCAAAACCGACCTCCGTAGACTACAGCGAATAGTCCGGACTGCTGAACGAATCACTGGCACTACCCTTCCCACACTTCAAGAACTGTACTCTTCCAGAGTGAGTAAAAGGGCTCGTAAAATCACTCTGGACGCCTCACACCCAGCACACTACCTGTTCGAACTGTTACCAGCTGGTCGGCGCTACAGAGCACCAAGCACAAAAACAGATAGACACAGGAAAAGTTTCTTTCCTCAGGCCATCTACCTCATGAACAGTTAAATATTCCCCTACTGTGCAATAAACGTGCAATACTTTCTCATACGCACTTGTACACAGCACCTTATAACCTGTATATTTACAACATATCTGTTCAACATCCAGATCTTTTTGACTAACTGCATCTCTGTTTAATGTTTATTGCCTTTTCTTTTCTTGTATTTAATTTTGTGTTGTCACTCGTCACTTTATGTACACTGAAAGCTTCTGTTGCCAAAACAAATTCCTTGTGTGTGTGAAGCACACTTGGCAATAAAACTGATTCTGATTCTGATTCTGATTCTGATTCTGATTCTGATCATAGTTTTACACTTTAATCTATCTATCTATCTATCTATCTATCTATCTATCTATCTATCTATC
>CAIGQZ010032409.1:12269472-12284204 GCA_903798205.1 Danio tinwini
TGAGTGTAGCAGAGGCCAGCTAGTGAAGTGCTGTGCAGGTAAACCTCACTCCTCTGACCTCTAAATGTGCTCTAGCAACAGACCCTAGAGGCCATGGTCTTCAACCGACTCCCATGCGGAAGGTTACCAGTTCGATCCCAGCTCAGAGTGGGTTGGGTGCAGTAGGATTGGTGGGGTTACATAAATAGAAAATTTTCTGCTTCATACTCAATTTTTCTGATCCCAAAATTCCTACAGACAGGATGAGACATGCAAAGCAACTATGCACAGTTCAATTTGCTTACAATAACTTACTATTTACAAAAAAATGGTAGTTTTTATATACTGTGCTTGAAAATATATATGTAACTAAATATGCTTAAAGGATAAGTTTACTCAAAAATATAATATATGTCAGAAATTGTTTACCTACATTTTGTTCCAATCCCCTAAGAACTTTGAGCATCTTCAGAACACAAATTGAAAGATATTTCGGGTGAAATCCAAGAGCTGTCCTCTTGCATAGTGTAGTCCTAAAAAAAAAGTGGTGTACTATTACCCACCCACCACAAATTTTAAAAGTAGGCAAAGAAATGACAAAACTATATATATATATATATATATATATAGATATATAGGGAAGTTAATGGTTACAGGTGTCCAGCTTTCTTCAAAATATCTTCTTTTGTGTTAAACAAAATAAAAAAAAATCGACAAACCGGTTCGGAACAAGTAAAGGTTGAGTAAAGGATGACAATTTAACTTTTTTTGAATGAACTATCCATTAAAAAAAGGAAAAATATTTAAACAAATTGGTTCATTTTAAAGCGAGATGCTAATAGCCTAATCCTATTAAATGATTTATGCTTAGCTAATATATATAATCGGAAACCCGATTGGTACATGTGATACAAGTGTTTGTATAGCAAAGAACTGCAAATATGCAAATATTATAACAATGTATAGATAAACACACCTTCTGCTCTTACTCTGCAAAGCTGTGGTTTGCTGATTAAACGAAAAACGAGTTGAAAACGGAGGAGCGGAAGTCTGCCGCCGTTTTCATATCAAATTTAAAGGGGACTGAGGTGATCATTTAGTAGTGTACAGTTCATGAGGAAATCGCAAAACATTTAGAGGCACTGAATATAAATATAGGGGGCTAAAGCAATGACCATGCTTTTTGAAAATGATTTTACCTCAGTGTTTCAGCGAGAGTTGACTTGTCGTCGTTATCGAAAAACTCCCGAAATTTTCTCCCAGCTGCTGCGGTCGTCAGGGGGCGGGGAATGGCGCAAATTAAACAAAAATGCACTGATTGCAACAAATAAGAGGCAAGTAAAAAAAACATTTGGTATACAGTTAAAGGGGACGCGAATACACATAAATTAGGGAGGTCTAATCAGAAAAACAAGTGAGTATACTGAGGGTATACCCAATTATTGATCCTTAGAAGTCGTAATACCCAAACAGCTCATGGAAAAAAGTAGGCATACTGAGTATACGTGCGTATAGCCCCGACTACACCACTGGAAAGCAACAGACTTTTAAAATTCATAAAAGGAACCAAAAATTTGTTCAAAACATTCCATGGGACATTCGTGGTTCATCTGTAATCAAACAAAGCTCGGAGAACACATTCATGCCCCAAAATAGCTGTAAAAAAGACTTTAAGACTAAGATTTTAAGACTTATAAATTAGAATTTTCATGTTTTGAAAATATTTTATATAATATAGACTTACAATGGGGCAGCATGATTGCTCAGTAGTTAGCACTGTCGCCTCATAGCAAGAAGGTCGCTGGTACTGGAACAGTTGGCATTTCTGTGTGGAGTTTGAATGTTCTCCCCGTGTTTGCGTGGGTTTCCTGCAGGCACTCCGGTTTCCCCCACAGTCCAAGGACATGCGCTAAAAGTGAATCGAATAAACTACATTAGCCATAGTGTATGAGTGTGTGAATGTGTTTCCCAGTACTAGGTTGCAGCTGCAAGAACATCTGCTGTGTAAAACATATGCCGGAATAGTTGGCGGTTTATTCCGCTGTGGTGACCCCTGATAAATAAGGGACCAAGCCGTCGGAAAATGAATGTATGAATAGACTTACAATATAAATGCTAGTTTTAATACAATAAATAATGCTGCATATCATTTAAAATTAAATAATAGAGTGGCGGCCTAAATGAATAGGACAGAAAACACTAATAGGGGAAAATGTGCATATTGTGCCCATCAAAAAGAAGTAGCACAGAAGTATTTTAGACAGCAACTGAAAGTCCTGAGACTGTGATATATCTAGCTCCCTCAATTGAGAACCAAAATGTACTTTTCATGAAAACACCAGGAGCATGTCGATCAGTTTCTCTGTTGACTCTGAGAACCCCAGAGATCTGTTCACTGGGATGAAAACCAACAATCAGATTGTGTATCACACAATTTATTTACTCTGAGAGCTCATCTCCCCTCCCAAAAAAAACACTTGGTGGCTTTGTTCCAAAACCTACTGAGCTGCCTTGATATCTTCTGGCTATAAAGACAGCTGGTTTTTAAGGAAACATCCTGACTTAAACAGATCTTCATGAATGACTGAGTGCCCTACATAGTAAACAACATTATTTTATCAACACAGCAGAAGATCAGATAACAATTGTTTTCAATGCATGTAACGTATCATGCTAGTAGTACAGTGTTTTGCAAAGTAACCAAGTCACTTCAACAAAATGCTTTATTTTTGTGGAAAACACAGAGTTAAAAGCAGCACAGATTCAATTCAATTCAATTCATCTTTATTTGTATAGCGCTTATACAATGTAGATTGTGTCAAAGCAGCTTCACATGGAAGTTTATAGTGAATTGAAACAGTGTCAGTTCAGTTTTCAGTGTTTAAGTTCAGTTCAGTTTAGCTCAGGTCAGTGTGGTTTAATAATCACTACTGAGAGTCCAAACACTGAGGAGCAATTCCATCGATGCGCAGCTCTACAGATCCCGAACCATGCAAGCCAGTGGCGACAGCGGCGAGGAAAAAACTTCACCAATTGGCGAAAGTGAAGAATTTAAAAAACCTCGAGAGAAACCAGGCTCAGTTGGGCACGACCATTTCTCCTATGGCCAAACGTCTTGTGCAGAGCTGCAGTCTAGGCGCAGTAGCTGGACCTCCGTGAAGACACGTCTGACCTTGGAGCATCACAGGAATCAGTCTTATGCTCTCCATCATGACCACCACAGCAGCAGCTCAGGATACGGCCTGGTCCGGAAACCTTGGGATCGTCTCGTCGCTGGTCTTGGATCGCATCAGTGGCACTGCATAGTCTGAGGGTCTCGAGATGAGTACCCCCAGGTGGAAATACAGAATAAGGAGAATAATTAGCGTAGCTGCTGTTCATAGTGTATATAAACAAGAAGCAAAATCGTGTGTGGGGCACATCATGCGTCATACCGCTATGTAATGCACTAAGTGTATGCTTTGCTAAAAAGATAGGTCTTTAATCTAGTTTTGAAGAGTGAGAGTGTGTCTGAGCCTCGGACATTATCAGGAAGGCTATTCCAGAGTTTAGGGGCCATATATGAGAAGGCTCGACCTCCTTTACTCGATTTAGCTATTCTAGGTACTACAAGAAGCCCTGAGTTTTGAGATCTTAAAGAGCGGGTTGGATTGTAGCGAGACAAGAGTAAAACAGAAAAAGGTTACTGCAGTACGAAATAAGTAGAAAGTGAAGAGGAGACACTTGCTTTCATCATTAGTCTCCCTGCTCTGATGTAATCTTGTTCCATCTTATTCAGTCTCTTCCACAGGTAACTGTCTGTTGTAGGTTTCTTAGCCATAACTTTGTTACTTTGATTTTCCAATGATTTTCATTAAGGTTTAAATCAGGATTCTAGGTTGCCATTTCATGATTTTAATTTTTATAACTTCAAGAACTTCTTTACCTATGACAGGGTTTCCTATACTGCATGAAAATCACTGTCTGAAAGGGCAAGGAACTCAGAAAAAGACCTTCTCATAATTGTTTGTGTGTTTACTATGCACTGTAAAAAATATTCAGTGAAAATATTTTTTTAATGTTTTTTTATGTTTAAAAAAAAGTCAATTAATGGAAGAAAAATATAATGAAAAATAAATTTAAGAAATTTACCGTAAAATAATGGATGTTAAATTACAATTTACTGTGTTAATTAAAATTTATTGTGAAATGTTGGCCTTTAATTACAGAAATTTTATTAAATTTAAATTTGCGGAAAATTTCTGTAATTTAACGTCTGTTATTTTACAGTAAATTTCTGTGATTTAAAGTCTGTTATTTTACAGTAAATTTCTGTAATTTAAGGACTGATATTTTAGATTTTTTTAGATTAAAAAAAAGTTAAATAACAGAGGGTTTGTCAGACTTAGATAATTAAGGAAATCACCAGCAGGAAACAGACTAACATAAACAACTGGAAGAAATCTGAAATTGTTGTTTAATTTTGTGTGTTTTTTTTCTTCAAATATCTCATTTAGGTTTTTTTTATATACTTGAGAATATACATCAGTCTGGTGAAAGGGGTGGGGGTTTTTTTATCCAAAACCGGACCTTTTTGCAGTTATATGCTTCATTTTCTATTTAATTATGAGATTTAAATACTGCATTTTAGTGACATTTTGAGCACTATTTTTAGCTGGATTTTTCGGATACAAATTTATTATGTCATATGTCATTAGAATAAAATAGGAATATGTTAAAGTTTTAAATTTTAAACTGGAGCCTATTGTCTTTTATTAGGCAAATAACAAATTGGCCAGCACAATTAATTGTCCTCAGTCGGAATTTGGCCATTTCAATAAAAAATAATTAAAACATAATAATAATATTAATAACACTAATGTAGAGCTTCACAATTTCTAGCCTCTCTTGTAAAAAAAAGTTCATTTGAAAATTCATGGATAACAACAGACAAAATAGTATTCAAATCAATTTTAATATGGGCCGCTTTTAGTGCTTCACATGTTTATTGGTCATATTTGTTTCAAGAATAAGGTCCATTATTTAGAATAGAAGTTACTTGTAAAATGTTTTCTCTATTAAAAAACAATACAGTAGCGGAAGATGATGTCACTTACTTCAGATTGTATGTTTTCTAGCAGCTGGATGTTGGACAATGAAAAATAAATGTTAGCATTAGACAAAACTGATTAGCTGAAGCAACACCCAACAGAGGATTCCACTTGGTCTTAAAGCATTTTCGATGGGTTATGTTTACAAGTTTTGATGGCATAGCTGTCAAAATAAGACAAATGTACTAATTTATGGGACAAATTCTGCACCTTTGTCAGTGAGGAGTGGGTCTTCTGAACCCCCCAATCCCCACTAGCTACAGGCCTGTAAATGTAACTCTAAATATCCTTAAATGATTTGTTCACCTAAAAATTAAATATGGCATAAATTATTTACCTACATGTCCATCCAATTCCTCACCTTGTGAAAAAAATTAAGACTTGTAATAGCATTTATATGCTTCTCTAATGATTTGAAGTTCTTTTTTTTATCCGCACTTGTAATTTGCTTTGGATAAATGTGCTAAAATAAAGTATTGTTTAAAGTAGACATGTACATGCATACATAATACAGGACAAAACTTCAGAAAATGTATTGATTCATGCAGCGAATGCCTTTCCAGCTGCAACCCATCACTGAGAAACATCCATACACACTCATTCACACACATACATTCAATCATTCATTCATCTTCTTTTCGGTTTCGTGCCTTTATTAATCTGGGGTCACCACAGCGTACACTACGGCCAATTTAGTTTATTTAATTCACCTGAAGCACATGTCTTTGACTGTGAGGGAAACCAGAGCACCCTGAGAAAAGCCACACGAACACAGGAAGAACATGCAAACTCCACACAGAAATGCCAACTGACCCAGCCAGGACTCGAACCAGCGACCTTCTTGCTGTGAGGCGACAGTGCTGACCACTGAGCCACCATGTCACCTTTCTTCAGAAAATTTCAAAAGAATTATCGTATACAAACATACAACACCATGCAATTTGTTTTACTTGCTTAATCCATCAACATGAGTTCATCTACAGTCTCTGTGTCTGATATTTACAGTTGCTTTCTGACAGTTCTGCTCTTCAGTTTTCGCTTCAATGTGAAATTCTCTTGTTATCTTTCCTGTCTCCTGTGGTGAAACCACGCGAGTCGCCTTTGATTTCACATTCAAACATATAAAACTCCAAGCTGTGATAACCTGCCCTCTAAACAATATTGCGTCTCATAACATCATGGCAGGACGGCAGTAATGGCTTGAACTCATGTCAGCTAAAACCTATTAGTCACACTTAATGGAACAGAAAGGAGATAAAACGGGAATCATTTATTCATATCCTCCGCGGACAACATGGGGGAAAAAATCCGACCTCTCTTTTCTTTTTTTATTTGATTTGACTATGTGATATTGCATTTAGAAAGCAGCCAACCATTTCTATTTTTAATATCCATCTCATATCTGTGTTTGCAGTGCTGTGGAAGCATTCCTCCACTCGTCCTGTGGATATTTGTTCTGGGTCACATTCAGCTATTGAGTCTACATGACGTACTGTAAACTGAAGTCGCTTGTGGATTGGCATGAATATAGAATATATAAGATTTGTTAAAGTTGTGGTATATAATTTCAGACTTTATCTATCTATAGTATTTTGGGTATTTCTGTTTTATAGTAATACACTGGGGCAGCACAGTGGCTCAGTGGTTAGCACTGTCGCCTTACAGCAAGAAGGTCACTGGTTCGAGTCCCAGCTAGGTCAGTTGGCATTTCTGTGTAGAGATTGCATGTTCTCCCTGTGTTGGTGTGGGTTTCCTCCGGTTTCCCTCACAATACAAAGACATGTGCTATAGGTAGGGCCAGACGGAATCTGTGGACATTTTTTGCAATTTCTGCTGAGAATTTTGGTAAAAATCTGCTGATTTCTGCGGAATTATTTTGGGAGTCTCATTACTAAAACCTTAATATGTGAAATATGTGTAATTTAAAAGCTGAATAAATTCAGATTTACACACATTTACTCAAGTAAATAAACAGAATTAATGATGGGCTAAAGATTTAGTGTGGGCCTAGCTATAGGTAGTTGAACAAACTAAATTGGCCATGGTGTATGAATGTGTGTATGGGTGTTTCCCAGTAGTGGGTTGCAGCTGGAAGTCGCATCAGTTGCTAAAACATATGATGGAAAAGTTGGTGGATTATTCCACTGTGGCGACCTCTGAAGAGACTAAGTCGAAGGAAAATTAATGAATAAATTAATACACTGCATTTTCATTTTAATGCACTGCACTATCGTTGTTCTCTATTAAAGTCTCTTCTGCTCATGCTGCATTTATTTAATCAAAAATAGTGAAATTATAATATTGTGAAATAATCATAATCGTATAATTTAAAATAACTTTTGAAAGTGTGATGTTTTCTGTGATTGAATCATTCCAGTCGCTTAGTTTTCAGAGATCCTTCAAAGATCATTTCTTACTGTTATCAGTGCTGAAATCAGTTTTGTCACTTTATATTTTGTGCAAAATTCATTGTATAGATCGAGCTCAAAAGAACAGAGTTTATTAGAAATGTATTTTCCTGGTATTCCCAGTATACATATATATATATATACATTCATTTTCTTTTCGGCTTAGTCCTTTTATTAATCTAGGGTCACTACAGCGGACTATACAGACTATATACACTATACACTACACAGACAATTTAGCTTACCTTCTTCTGGCTCTTGAATCTGATTGGCTGATAGCCGTGCAATATTTTGCCAGTAACAGCACTGGACAAGCCTATTTACCTTTGTTTATTACTCCGCACAACAGCAACAAGCAGAGGACAGTCTACAGTTTGACAAATATTACTGCTGTTGGACAATATAAAGTATTTTTGAGGCTTTTTTCAGGCAAGAATGTAGTTGTTTAGATTGCAACTAATCAGTTTGTTTATAAGGATAGCACCTATTTTTAAATATTTACAATTTTTGAGAGACAGCGTGTCAGCAGCCATTAGCCTGCCATGCTGAGTAGACCAAAGACAATTGATGTTTTCTATCCACAAGATGGCGACAGGACCACATAAGAAGCCCTTAGAAGATTAAAACAGCGTAACTACAGCTGATCAAATCCTTGTTAAACTTGTAAGTGATATTCCAAGTTGATCTCACTCTTTTGTATGTTGTAGTGCTGTATAAATGTATACCATAGTAATTGTAGTATATTGAGTGTGAGATGGGACTCACACATCAGGAATGGGTTTCGTGTTGGCAGAAAGAAAGAAGAAATGCCCGCATGTGTTTAACGCTTTTCCTTATCGTAAACACAACAGCAGTCTGGTAGTTATCATGCTGCTTTTTTCTGGGTTAATTATTGTGACATCCTGATTGCAACAGAGAAATACTGTAGACTCTAATAATGTAGGGAGATATCTCTGTAGACCAGGGGTGTCAAACGTATGGCCCGCTGCCCGGATCAGGTCCACAAAAACTGCTGTTCCAATTGTATCCACTGAATAGTGCAATTGCAAACTGGTAATTTCATCCAATCCAGAAGCCTGAATCAGTGTCAGTTTGATATCCTTCTGAGAGAGAAAAAGATCACATCTATGCCCTGCCATATCACACTAAGGTATTCTCACAAGGAAACATAGCTATTTCACGTTTAGTCATACAAAAATGAACGATATAAAAAAGTATGCATGGCACCCAACCACTAAACCCAATCATCATTGGTAGATAAGCAAATCATTCTAAATTGTACAAACAAAATCATATGAATTAATATGAATTAGCCACTAAATTCAAAAGTTATGAAGTGAGATGGTGTTGTCCTCAGACGCCAGCTTATGCTTTATGTTGATCACACTAAAACAAGGAAAACAACCTTAAAGTTGTTGTTTTAAAGTTTGTCATTACTTTAGACATTACGTTAGAGAATCATTCAAATACTAGCTCTGAAGTAACGGCATTTGCTGTTCTGACTTTAGCTGCAGATGTAAATGAACGGTGGAAGAAAGTAGTTCCTAAAACAAAAGGGTTTTTAGACTCTCCGTGTTTGATTTTCTTTTTTATATACACGATTGTACCGTCAAACTGTTGTATAAACGGAATATCACACGAGTAGCAGTGCGATATGGCTGTATGTCAGCAGTGGTGGGACACTAAGGCACTCAGCCAGTGACCTCATGCCAACACATGCCCATCATTGCTGATATACAGCATATTGCACTGCTACCGGCAGCTATCTCTCTGCAACTCTCACATGGTCGCCCACTGAAGCTAAGCCGTGCTGTGCCTGGTCAGTACCTGGATGGGAGACCACATGAGAAAGCTAGGTTGCTGCTGGAAGTGGTGTTAGTGAGGCCAGCAGGGGGCACCCAACCTGCGGTCTGTGTGGGTCCTAATGCCCCAGTATAGTGACGGGGAATCTTTACTGCTTAGTGAGCGCCGTCCTTTGGATGAGACGTTAAACCGAGGTCCTGACTCTCTGTGGTTATAAAAATCCCAGGATGTCCTTTGAAAAAGAGTAGGGGTTTAACCCCGGCATGCTGGCCAAATCTGCTCACTGACCTCTGTCCATCATGGCCTCCTAACCATCCCCATATCATTATTGGCTTAATCACTGTCTCCTCTCCACCAATCAGCTGGTGTGTGGTGTGCGGTCTGGCGCAAAATGGCTGCCGTTGCATCATCCAGGTGGATGCTGCACACTGGTGGTGGATGAGGAGATTCCCCCCCCCCCCCCCCCCATGTGTAAAGCGCTTTAAGTGCCCAGAAAAGCGCTATATAAATGTAAGGAATTATTATTAATTACTCATGTGATATTGCTCATATACTGTATATCCTGTTATAATAATTGTCATTTTGTATTCTTATATTTTATATATTTTACCAGTTTTAATATTTCATCCAATATTTATTTATTTTTTAACAAAAGTTTGAAATATTAAAAGCAATAGTTCACCCAAACAAAATAAAAATTATATCATTAATTCCCTTTGACTTGTTCAAAAGCCACCTGAATTCTTTCTATTAAACACAAAAGAAAATACTTTTAAAAAATGCTGGTGGCATGGGCAGCACTGTGGCTCAGTGAGTGGTTAGCACTGTCCCCTCACAGCAAGAAGGTCATGGTTCAAGTCCCGGCTCTGTCAGTTGGCGTTTCTGTGTGGAGTTTGTATGTTCTCCCCGTGTTCTTGTGGGTTTCCTCTGGGTGAATAAACTAAATTGGCCATAGTGGATGAGAGTGTGTGTGAATGTGAGAGTGTATAGGTGTTTCCCAATCCTGGGTTGCAGCTGGAAGGGTATCCACTGTGAAAAACAAATGCTGAAATAGTTGGTTCCTTCTGCTGGTGAAATTTAGTAGATTCAATATATGTATATTTTTTAGTCAGGCACAAAGATCTAACCTTCATGAAGATAAATTAAAGACCCTTGCGCTTTTTATATATCTGAAGTTCACATTTAGCAGCACTTAATAGACATTAAATGCATTGCTACTTAAGCAGAAGCATTAATCTTGTTGTGTACAGCATATGCCTGTGCTTCAGCTGCTCTCAAACTCGAAGAGTCTTTTTACTTGCACTTAAAAGTAAAGCTGCCTGTTTAGGGTCAATGACAGGACACTCGTTTAATTTATTCAACCCCTTTCAGTAATGAGTAGGTTTTTGGTTTATCTTTTTTGATGTTTAAAAGGATAAGCTTTTTAATTTTACTTTGAGTGTTTACCCTCATATTGAATGGGGAAATTGTTTTATTACCATCTTCTTGTTACACAATTTGATCCTACAAATATCCAATCAAATTTCAGCTGAAAATGATGAGACCAGGCCATTATGAAAATGTATATTTTATACTATAATCAAGTCTTAAATTCTGTTGAGAGAAATCAGGTAGGCTATTTTACATAATAGCAGCCATTTCAATTTAAAACAGCTCAGTTTGTTATTCAAAGTGACTTCATAGAAAATGCATATGATGATAAATGATAAATGTTTCTAATGTTAAAATTATTCTGCATTCAGTTATTCATTTTGGTTTGAATAGTATCGTTTTAGTGTTTTATAATTACTCAGTGTCTGACTAAACGTAATTGAAATATGTGGTCAATGAATAGTTTTGAGTGCCAGTAGATGGCAGTGTTGTCTTTCAGATTGGAGACGCAAGTCATTTGAATGAAGATATGTATAGAAAACTCTATTACGTTACCTAATAGTTAATAATTATAATAAAAAAGTAAAAGTCCATACAAAATATATAATGTGTCAGATTGTAGGGTTGCTTCAGATGCATTTATCATTAAGAAGCAATTCATACTAGGTCTATTTGTTGTGCTTGAAAATAATTAGTCCCAGTATGATCAATTAAATAATATGAATTTAAACAAAATACTTCATTTAAACTGTTAAATAATAACTTATAATAGTCAGTTACTGTGTCGTTTTAATTACTTTGTAAATATATTGTTTGTTGTTTTAATTATAGCTTGTCCTGTAACTTATTTTTAAACTCAAATGGATAGAAATTCTCATTTGTTTTATTTTATATTATTTTGAATATTGAACATTGGCTGTGTTTGTTGTATATTTCTGATATTACATCTCTTCATTCATTCTTATCTTTTAACTAGTATTATTTCTTAATAATGTTGTGCTGCATAATTGTTTTACTTAAAAAACACTCTTTTTAAAATAAGTGCTGCCAGACGTTGTATAGTGAAATGCTTGGTTCCTGGAAGAGGACGAGATGTCTTGAGTAGCCTGAAGCCTGACACTGATATTTTATGTCTCTTGACATTCACGCTTTCGCAGACTAACTGCTCTGAGAGAGTCAGAGGTGGAAATAACAACAGCAACGGGGAGACACTTCAGGTCACTTCACAGCAACAGTGTCGCTTCACTTAAAGAAAATGTCATCTAAGCCCTAAAACAAACTGAAGGAAAATAAACGTCCTGCAGGAAAGAATAATAATTAAAACCTAAATCATAGTGAAACACTGCAAGAAAAAAAACCACTTTTGTTTTAAGATTTTAGGCTTTGGCTTTTATTTTAGTCTAATTTACAAAAAGCAATAAAATACACATTTCATTTGTTTTTTTATCAATTTGTGTCCTTAGATTTTAATTGCAATACAAAATTTAAAGGATTTTTTTCAAAATGAGTTTGTTTCCTGAATTTTTTTTACAGTATTTTCTATGTTCTATACCTTTAATGTGACAGGACAGTAAAGGACAGACAGGAAAGCATTGGGAGCAGAGAAGGATCATCATAGGACCTCAAGCCAGGAATCGAACTTAGATTGCCGTGAGCAACTTGGGGCTATATGTTGGCGCACTTAACCACTAGGCTATTGGCACCAACAAGGCTTATTTCTTTTAGTTTGGCTGGAATACAAATATATATTTTTTTAAATGTACAAAAAATGTAAAAATGGCTAAGGTCAATATTATTAGCGGCCTTGAGAAATGACTTTTTATTTGATTGGCTAGAGAACAAACCTTTTTTGTCCAGTGACTTGCGTAATTACCTTAACTTGCATAGTTAACATAATTAACAAAGTCAGAAAAAGAGTACATTTTATATATATATACATATATAAATTTTGGCGGCGCAGTAGGTAGTGCTGTCGCCTCACAGCAAGAACGTTGCTGGGTCGCAGGTTCGAACCTCGGCTGGGCTGGGTCAGTTGGCATTTCTGTGTGGAGTTTGCATGTTCTCCCTGCGTTCGCGTGGGTTTCCTCCAGGTGCTCCGGTTTCCCCCGCAGTCCAAAGACATGCGGTACAGGTGAATTGGGTAGGCTAAATTGTCTGTAGTGTACGAGTGTGAATGAGTGTGTGGATGTTTCCCAGAGATGGTTGCGGCTGGAAGGGCATCCGCTGTGTAAAATCGTGCTGGATAAGTTGGCGGTTCATTCCGCTGTGGCGACCCCAGATTAATAAAGGGACTAAGCTGACAAGAAAATGAATGAATTAATGAATATATAAATTTTAGATATATTCATTCAATTATTTTCCTTCAGCGCAGTTCCTTTATTCATCAGGGGTTGCCACAGTGGAATGAACCGCCAACGTATCCAGCATATGTTTTACACAGCAGATGCCCTTCAAGCTGCAACCCAGTACTGGGAAACACCCATACACTCTCATTTATACACACACACATACACACACACACACACATACATATGGCCAATTTAGTTTATTCAATTTACCTAGCACATGTCTTTAGACTGTGGGGGAAACTGGAGCACCCAGAGAATACCCATGCAAACACGGGGAGAACATGCAACCTCCATACAGAAATTCCAACTGACCCAGCCAGGAATTGAACCAGCAATCTTCTTGCTGTGAGGCAACAGTGCCAAGCACTAAGCCACCGTGTCGCCCCGTACATTCATTCATTCATTTTCTTTTCGGTTTATTCCCTTTATTTATCAGGGGTCGCCACAGCGGAATGAACTGACAACTTATCCATTGACAACTTTACATTGCAGCAAACTGGAAGCATTAAAAGTGTCTAAGAAGATGGTGAAAATCTTTACGATTTTTTTATCAATAAAATTGACCCAGAGACTGTTAGGTGCATGTCACTAATGAGAAGAATGGAGAGAGAATAAATACTTACTGTATGATGACCGAAATGGCCTTTAACACCCAGCAGGCACAAGACGTCAACCTGCCATCAGATTGACATTGTACCCTAACGTTGTGCGGATGTTGCATTTTGTTTGGAAATGAAAATCAGGTTGATGTCAGAACTCAACGTCCAATCTAAAACCAGCCAAATATCGACGTCTAATGATGTTACAGCTTGACGTTGTGTCAACGTTACCACTATGACGTCTATCAGTTGGATTTTGGTTGCCATATCTGATGAATAAATGTTAGTATTTGACATCAATATAATGTTGGTTTAAAATGTTGGCTCGACTTTGGATTTTGGTCACTTTCTAACAACCTAAAATTGACCAAATATCAACTTCAATTAATGTCATTATTGGACATCAAAATAACTTTGTCCTTAGATGCTGGCTAGACATTGAATTTCGGTCACCTGACTACAGAATGTTACGTTTACACACGCATATCAACAAATCACATGTAAACGCATCAGCTTTTAACAGCATAATACTTACTACTCACTACTCATAAGTACTTTTGAAAGGTCTACTTTTTACTCATACTTTGAGTAATATTTACAAGAGGTACTTTTACTCTACTTACATTACATTTTAGGCAAGTAATGATACTTTTACTTGAGTATGATTTGTCAGTACTCTTTTCACCACTGTATATATGTAGTATTGTGTATGACTTTCAGTTCTGCAGTAAGTATGTTAAACTTGGTAATATTTGTAACCCAATGCTTGATAATCTATGATACATCATATACATAAATATGTCACGGTGGCACAGTGGGTAGCATGATCGCCTCACAGCAAGAAAGTCACCTGTTCGAGCCTCGACTGGGTCAGTTGGCAATTCTGTGTGGAGTTTGCATGTTCTCCCCGTGTTGGCGTGGGTTTCCTCCGGGTGCTCCGGATTCCCCCACAAGTCCAAAGACATGGGGTACAGGTGAATTGGGTAAGCTAAATTGTCCGTAGTGTATGTGTGTGAATGAGTGTGCATGGATGTTTCCAAGTGATGGGTTGCAGCTAAAAGGGCACCCGCTGCATAAAACATATGCTAGATAAGTTGGTGGTTCATTCCGCTGTGGCGACCCCAGCTTAATAAA
>CAIGQZ010032409.1:12286715-12310514 GCA_903798205.1 Danio tinwini
ATAATAATAATAATAATAATAATAATAATAATAATAATAATAATAATGTCGAAAATCATTTTATTTCATTGTATTTTAAGGCTGTCAAAGTGCAAATCCTATATCATCAGTTAATTAAAACAATTCCGACAAACAGTGCAGCTGTGATTCCTGAAAACAATATTTGCAAAAATATACAGTACACTTGATTCCAGGAAATATATAATTGAATAAAAGGTTGCTTTTGCTTTTTTCATTAATCATTATATTTAATTTTTCTACCTCTTTTCTAAACAGAATCTTAAATTAGCTTCAAGACATTAATGTAATGTAAAAATAATGTCAAGACATCTGTTTTCTGACGCAGAGTTGTTTTTTCCATCAGTCATGATAATCATCCAACATATGCTCAGTAATGCAGCTTGACCTAAGGAAAAACGCGTTTTGACACACGTTTGGAACCTCACGAGCCTCCGTTGCATCACTTCCGGAATACGGCGGGAAAGATGGCGACTGAGTCAAACGAATCTCAGACGGCAATAAATATGAGGCCTACATCGAGAGATGAGGTAAGAACTATGTTATTATTCCTAAGTTATAAAGCCGATATGTTTGTTTGACCGTGCTGAACAGTTTTAACGCAGCTTGTGAATGTTTCGGTGAGTTTTTACGGTTTGTGGGCCTGCACGCGTGGAGCAGATGGCGCTGCTTTGGTGTGTGTGAGATCATTTGTGTGCAATATTGGCATAAACACACTGATTTAAACCAACAATAAACTCTTATGTTGAGTCATACAGATACATTAGTCTCTAAGTCTATTAAGTGTCTCTATAATTCAAGTTAAATTTGAAAGACAAGTTATTAAAGGGACGAGGCTATAAACAATAACAGCTTAATCAAACCATTTACGTTCAACATTGGCCTATTTATTTATATAATGGAATTTTATTGAAGACATTCATTTAGATAAAATAACTTATAGACAACAGGGATGGTTTTGTTGAACTAATATGTCATGGAATTACAAATCGGATTGATTTATGAGAAAAATTCGCATGATTGCTTTTTTGATTCAATATGTTTAACACATTAATAATGTTGGTATAATTGGTTTTATATTCGTGAATTTTTTAAACGGTGACATTTTCTGACATGCTATTTTAAATATTGGGTCTAAAATTGCATGTAAGTATGACTTTAAAACAGCATTAGCTTTATTTTAACTGACTGTAAACAATGTTGTATTTTGATAGTAATTGGCTGCTAATATAATTTTCCTATTTAGAATTTGTAAAGATTTTCTGAAATTATATTAAGAAGGTAACAGTCCAAATGTGTGAATATGAAACCAAATTTACCTCAATATATTAACATGTTGACTGAATTTTTCTTTTGATTAACAAACTTATTGCCTAAATTCTAAATTTTGGTACAAGTTTGTTTTGATTGTAATTTATGTTCATTTCCATTTTTTACTGGGGTCTTTAAAACCTTAAGAGAGCATACTATGGTCTGTCGCACTGATTATTATATACATGCACTACAGATTTAAAAAATATTTGGGGTTTAACTATTTTGAAAACAATCTCCGTCATGTTGTTTTCATTACAATCAGTAACATTGTGAAATATTACTGCAATTCAGGGGCACAGCAGACATTTTAAAAGTGTGTGTGTGTGTGGGAGGTGGGGGGAGGCAGTTGTATGAGATTCAAAACTTTACGTTCATATAATTATTAATCACCTGTTTCTAAATGCTTTGTCTCTAAAAGTGCTGCTGCTACACCAGTGTTGCTAATTACAATAACAGTTTTCTATTTAAATGTATTTTACATGTAATAATATGACCGCTCAATTTTAAGTAGCCTCATTCTTATATGTGTGATTTTGATTTCTTTAAACATTTATTATTATAAATGCTGGCAACTAATTTACTGCTTAATATTTAAGGACATAAGTGAAGCAAAAGCAGAGAGAGCGCATGTTCAGTCTGTCTTGTGCACTGCTGTGCTATCTCTGCTTTTGCATCACACACAGTGGCTACAGTTGAAAGGACATTGAAACCAGCATAATCCAATTTTTAGCTCATGTTTTCAGCCATTTTTCTCAGCCAAAAGCTAAAAAATGCTGTTTTCAGTCGATAATGTTCAGTAGCCAAAAAAATCAGTGCATCCCTTTAATGAGAATCTTTGTTTTAATAATTCCATTTAAAAATAGATAAAAATTATTTTTATTTTCTCCCATTCTCTTGTCTACCATTCTTGTGTTATTTCATATAGGGTTGTCAAAAGAGTTCAGTATTAATCATTACTTATAATTTTAAAATGTCCATTTCCCGCTAACATTTGAGTGCATACTTAAACACGGCCGTTGTGTTCACATGCTCAACAGAAATGACAGTGATTGGCTGTGAAGGTCATTGGTTCACCATTCTTCATCACTGTTCACCGAGTGCAAACGGATACATGAACACTGGAGCGTTTGCACTTGGTGAACAATGATGAAGAATGGTGAACCGATGATGTTCTTAATTTCTGTATCGATTGGTACCGAACTTAATACTTTTGACAACCCTAATTTGGTATGTTGTTAACTTGTAAGGTTTTGTTTTTAAATTAAGGAATTAGTCTGGCTGTCTCAGAAAGCTTGCAGAATAGCTAAACCATCAGAAACATTCACCATAAATTAGTAAATCATGATATTCCTGTAAAAAATCATGATATTATTTTTTGCCATATTGCCCACTAGGGGTGCAAGATATTGGAAAAATATTTATTTTGATATACAGTATATATGTAGCAATATGAATACAATTTAACCAGATGACTTATCTCTATTTGGAAAGAATTTATATTGTTAGATTGATTGGGATGATTCTGGAGTGCATCTCCATAAAATCTAATAAACAATCTTTCAAATTTTTGGGCTCCCCTGACACATTTTCATTGTTGTCTGTGCAATTTGTAGTGCATTTCTGTATTTGCATGTGTTGTATGTTCATGCACGTGTTTAGTCAGAGATTGATGAATTGTTTACTATTTGCATCTCCATAAAATGTAATAAACAATCTATAAACATTTTGGGGTCCCCCCCTACACATTTCTGTTGTGGTCTGTGCTGTTTTCAGTGCATTTCAGTATTTGCATGTGTTGTGAGTATTTTTATGCATAACAATCTATAAATACAATCAAGAAAAGGATACAATTGAAATAAAATGTTTTATTATGTCCCGAGTCTAACAATATTCGAGTACAGTAACTGAATGATCAAAATAATATAATTCAATAAAATTAATCATAGTTAAGGTCACAAATGGTACAATGTCTTAAACCTGAATGCTTTTAATATCATTATACAATCACAGGCATCAAAAACATGCAAATGATAAATTATAATACAAACTCAACATTGCATATCAATTCAATTCATGTTTATTTCCATAGCGCTTTTACAATGTAGATTGTGTCAAAGCAGCTTAACATGGAAGTTCTAGTAAAGTCCAGATTTCAGAGTTGAAGTTCAGTTTAGTTCAGTTCAGTGTCATTCATGCTAAAATGATATATTGTGCAGCCCTATTGGAGGTAACTTTCTTTTTACCCCCAACACAGCTAGTCAAAGTCTTCAGGATCACTAAAAAAAATTCACACTTGTGTATTATTTGTAGCTAAACTCTGCAGGAAGGTGCGGCCCTCCAGGAGCAGAATTGAACATTGAACGCTGGTATAAATCATGATCCGGCTGTTAGTTATTTGCTGTAATTTGCAATAATGCCACTCTTTTCATTGGTCTAGCTTTTTTAGGTTTATGTAGAAGTGCTGATAGTGCTCTCGCTCCCCTTTCTCACTTATCATCCTTTTTTTTGTTTGGCGGCCAGGCAGTGTGTTTCTGAATGATTTATTCCTTGAGTGCTCAGCATTCTCAGTGTGTGTGTCTAATTCTGAAATACCAGCCTACCTACTGAATGGCAAATCCATGTTTGAAAGACCAGTTTGCCATAAGTTTGCAGAAATCACTCGAGTCTCCTACTGCGTACAGCTTGGGATTAGGCTCAGTGGGGACATATAGGATGGCAAGAGTGAGTTTCTTATACAGAAGAAAGCAAGCTCATGGCTATTCTTTGAGAGTCCCATATCCGTCTGTGGCAGATGCAAAAACAGCACAGAGAGATTCGCATTACTGACACCCCAGAAAGCACGCATCTGTTTTCCATCCGTCCTGCTGAAATGGCAAATTGAATTTTGATTGAAACGGTGACGGTGGCAGCTGTGAGTGGCATATTCAGTGAAATCGAATTGTAGGAGTGATGCCGTACTGCTGCTCGGGGAAAATCAGGCTGTAACTGCAGATGCAGATGTTAATTTACTGATCGCTTGTCTGCTGTCTGATCACATCCCCGTCCCGCTTGGAATTGAACTTTGCATTTTTGCACTGCAGAAAGCTGCATTATATTCTGAAGTATTTTATATGACTTTTAATTCAGGAATAAGTATGGTAATATCGGCAGGGTTCATACGGTCATGGAAAACCTGAAATCGTCATGGAATTTTGACATGGCATTTTACAGGCCTGGAAAAAATTTTGGAAAAATAGAATAACCTACAATGTTTTGAAAAAGTTATGGAAATTAGTTTAACAAATATCTGTATACTTGAATTAGGGCTGCACGATATTGGAAAAATCTGACATTACCATATTTTGTATTTCTGTGATATATATTGCATGTGAATACAATTTCACTAGATGATTTAACAGGTTTATTTGGATTGATTAGGGGGGTTTTGTTGAGGAGTGAATCTCGAATAATATATAACAAATAAATTACAAGCATAGATAAATAAAATATAGTAAAGATAAAAACGAATTATAGTTTTCAGGTATTCACTATTCAGGTACAGATATTGAATATTCAACACTGCATAGTCTTTGTTGTATACTATTTAATCTTTATTAAAGTTACAACAAATTTCTTGTGGCTGGATGTTACTGTCACTTTAAGGCCTGTGACTGTCACACAGTCACAGGTCTTAAAGATTAAAATGTACACACTATTTACTCACACTTGCCTTGTTTCAATGCATTAGGAGTTATTAAATTCTATTCTTTTCTTGTTCATAAAAAAAAAAAACTCAAATGTTTGAAACAAGTGAAGGGTGTAATGAAAATGGTTAGTGATTTTTGGGTGAACTATCTCTTTAAAAATGCATGCAGATGATAAACATTTACTCCATTATGATTAAACTCTATATCAAACTATAATCCCAACATTGCATATCCTGTGATATGACTATTGCGAATGCACACATTGCAATATCGATGCTGAAACGATATATTGTGCAGGCCTAACTTGAATATAGGTTAGTTGTCTTTATTACTTTTCTGTCCTTTGCCAAAAACTTGCTCTCACATTGTTAGTGCTGTGTAAGCATTATCGAAATAAATTTTACATGGATATATAAACAAATTTAGACAAAATAGATTGTGCGTGTTCTATGATATGCTGTAATAAATTTAAACATCATTGTTTTTCTTATTATTTTACCATGTTAATGTTGACATTACATGAAACTATACATCATGAAAAGGTACTTTTCAGTTCTGGAAAAGTCTTGGAAAAGTCATGGAATTTTAGTAGTAAAAATGTGTATGACTCCTGTATTGGTCATTTGTAACAAATTTCGCCTTATTAAATTTATTCTATGTTACATTTTTTAATCTAAAGGTATTAACATCAACAGATCTGGCCATAATTGGACTTTTTGAATGTTTTTTTATTTTTTATTTATTGTGTTCAAATACTTTGATATGTAGTTTGAGATGTAGTTTTATTTTAATTATATTTAAAGTACTATAAAGTTAATTATATTCGATTAACTTTTATTTTTGTTAAGTTTTCGTTTAATTGCAGTTTGTTTTAGTAATTGCTTATGCACTTCTAATTTATTTATATTTTTACATATTTCTGTTTAGCTTTATTTTGTAAAATGTATTTAATAATTCTATTCATTTTGGTTAGTTTTTGTTTTTGAGTTCAGTAGTTCAAGCAGTATTTATTTTATTTCATTTAGCATTTATTTCAGTCAATGAAAACAAATTATAACCACTGTTTTAATTATTATCAGCAAAACATTTTACAAACATTTTTATAAAAAAAAATTATTTGCATAATTAATAGGTCAGCAATGTCCCATTTAATAATCAGTGGAACTTATTTTATGTAATAAAAACTATTTTATTTAACTTAACAAGAATGACATTGCTAGCTTCATATTTTTATCCTTCTTTACATTATTAATATAATTTTCAAAATACCATGTTTAATAACCAGTCATTTAAGGCATAATTATCTAGATATCCTTCATCAATAAAAAGTGTAAATTGAGTTCAAAATGTTTTCCCAAAAGCTCAAATCACATTTACAGGTAATCACCAGAGACTTTTTGCTCAAAATCCATTACTGGTCACAGGAGGCATGTTTCATATGCTTGTTAATACAAGCTGTAAACAGCAGTATTATCTGAACACCTGAGTCAAATATCTGAGATATAAACAGAGTTGTACAGTTGCACACAGCTTTAGAGTTTTATTTAGGAATCCAGTCCTCTGTTGTTAGACTTCTTTTCTAGCACATTGCTCTCAAAGTACACACACATACACTTAGACCTACTGTATCTGTACTTTATTATGGCACTAGTGTGTTGTTCTTACTCTGTGTGCTTTCTCTGTCTTCCAGCCCCCCAGCACAGAAGAAATGGAGCAGCGACAGAGAAAGGCCAGCACAAGTTCATCTGAGGATGGAGAGCATGAAGATAATGACCGCAGGAGGCATGTTGGTAAGCTTGTCCTTTGCCTTTATTTGTTAAATTAATTAATTAAATAAATATCCATTTATGTTTTTGGCAGGAATTTTGTACAGCACAGTGGTCAAGTACTTTTTTTTGTGCTTTAAAAAAAATTTATTTAATGCTATTAAAAAAATAGTCTCTCACAAAGCATTGCAACAACACTCTTGTGAATCATGAATCAAATTTTATCATGTATTGTTAAATAGATAAATAAATCACGTTATACATACAGATTCATTTGTTTGTGGAAAACAAAAGAGAAGAGGTTTTGAAGACTCTCAACTCTTTTGGTCCGTACATTGAAAGGCATTATGGTCCGTTGATGAAGTAATGTGCATTTTTGGGTCTACTGTCCCTTTAACTCAAAATGCCACCTTCCCAATATTCTCTGAATGTTATGTTTAAAAATAATTCAAGCTAGAACAAACTGCACATCTGATGACCGGAAAACTGTTACCTCAGCACTATACTGGCACATAAGCCTGCTTGTTTCCTTATAGCTGAGACCTACTTCCAACATTTCCTAAGTCAGCACAAGGACAAACACAGTCAGTGGCAGAGCAATGCTTCACTGTACACACACCTGTTGTGAATGAACACACAGTTTGTGTAGCTAGCACGTTTCGTTTGACTTGAAAAATGACCTCAAACAAAAGGCTTGTTTTTACCAACTATGTGAATTTTTTTATTTGGCATTCTGTAAAATTAGGAGTTATTGTGATTTATTTTATTTTTTAAGGTCTAGGCCTTTTAAATTGCTGTGCTTTTGAAATTGAACTGACTTAAATCATATACTATCATATATATATTATCATCCAACACTGCACATTTTATTTGTTGTTTCATTTCTGAATAGTTTTTTTCTAAGCAAATCAATTGAGCCTGTGATTAAATGATCTAATGGTCCCAGGTCTTAAGGATGTTAACGATTCACTTAACTTACAATTTTATAAGATTATGATTTCACAATTGGATTTTCTCTACTTTTTTTTTTTTTACTAAAAAATTAAATTGAAATAAATGTTTCACATAATATAACAAAACTAAACTGAAACTTTAAAACAAACCCAATATCAAATAACTTACACAAATAAAATAAATAAAGTCCTAATTAAAGGTCAGTATTTCCAGAGATCTGGTACTGAGGTATCATCTGTTTTAGACTAGGTCAGATTGATTGTATTCTAGGAGTTATTCATCAGGTACTAGGTCTTGATAATTAAATATGGGTATTTAATCTTTAGTTGCTAAAATGTTTATCAGATACTCATTTAATATTTATTCATTGTTTCAAAGAGAGAAAAAAGTGCAGTGCTATTAAATGCACTCAATCTAATATAAGCATTTTCTGCCACACTTTACAGTAAGGTTTCATTGGTTAATTTACTAACATGAACTAAGTATTAACAAATCTTGTACAGCATTTATTAATTATAGTTCAACATTTACCAATGTACTATTAAATCCCAATGTTGCAAAAATTATGCGTCATGAGTTAACACAAACTTACAATGAACAGCTGTATTTTCATACTACTAACATAGACAAATACCGTTATATATGAATTGTTCATTGTTTGTTCATGTTAGTAAATGCATTAACTAACATTAACTCAGTGCTTCCCACACATAGGCTTTACTTGGGCAGGCTGCCCAGGTATCTTAATGGTCGCCCAAGTATATTTAGTGACACACTTTATTTTTTCCCTATTATTATCATCCTTTTACACTTTTTTTTCCCCGCCCAATATAAATAAACATCTGCGAGCGATTAAGCGGTGGAAAATCTTCTCACCTTTACCAGTTTCATACTGCACGTTCTGTGTGCATGAGACCTGTCAACACTCCCGCAGACAGTCACATGCTCTGCAGACCCACAGAGACCCGCACCTTTTGTGTCCCGCCGGGGTTTTTAAATCTACTTAAATGTCGGGGATTTGGTTTTGCTTTCGATTTCTAAGCTGTTGTTAATTTTATGCGCACAGCCGCAAGAGAGACATTAATTACTTCATTATTTAATCTAAACAGCTCTTTACTAAAAAAGCTTGACTTGACTAAATGTAAAGAAAACTAAAGAGAAATACTCAGAGAGGACGATTAGAACCATTAGAAACACCATTAGAAATGAGTAATCAACTCATTTGCCTCATTTAAATAATCTACTCATTTTATTCTTGTAATCAATATAATTTCTGTCGCATATGATTAACTATTTATGTGTTGTGGGTAAAAGTGTGTTTCAATCCAGCCACCACCACAAGTATATTTCAAACCTGTGGGAAGCACTGCAACCTTATTGTAAAGAGTTACCGCATTTTCTGTCATTCATCACATCCAGAAATTTGCTTAAAAAGTGCTTGAAATTTGGTAAAACATTAAATGGATTTCATCTGGTCTTTTAAAAAAATATTTATGCATAAAAAAACTGCTGTTACCTAACTTTTGAAGAGTAGTGTATGTTAATATTTCTGCCAGTATTTGCTTTGTTTGGCTCCTAAATCAACCTTGCAGGACAATGTCATCTCTATAATCAGTGTTTTCCCAAAGAGCTTTCTGTATCTCAGAGCTCATCTACATCCGGTCTCAGTGTGGCACTGCGGACACGTGTAACCTCACCAATCCCACCTGTTTATCTGATCTATTGCTCCCTGCTCTCTGGAGCTCATCACCAACAGTCTCACTTCAGTAGCTCTCATAGCCTGTGTTATCATCCATAAAAGGCTTTCAATCATCCCTTCTCCTGAGCGGTTGCAAATCCAAAATCTCCCCAAATGAAAGCAACAGCCTCCTGACACCTGCACAAGGATACTCACCCACACATGTGATTGTTGTCAGTTTTCTTACAAAGTCCAGTGACACATACATGGAGCATATTAGAAAGTATTAATATTATTATATTACATAATATTAAGTGGTCAATATGTAAATCAGCGCAGTGAGGTGAAATTGAGGACTAGTTGTACACTAGTGCTATTTTATCTAAAAGAATATTGAAAACTGTGAAATACGGTGTATTGAAAGGCTTCTTTCTGAACTAAGCCCATTTTATGTCTCTTTGGAGTGTTTGTTTTTGGACTAAGTGCATTATGTACAATAATGTCCTTTCTAACCAATCTCTCCAACAAGAAAAGCAGTTTTCTAGCAGTTTCTTTTTCAAAGAAATACTGCAACTGTTTATAACTGTTTAAAAATGTACAAATATAATTTTTTTATCCTTGTATTTTTTTGTATTGCACCAAATCTGCATACCAGAATGATTTCTGAAAGATATGCAACTGAAGATTGGAATAATGACTGCTATGGTGAAATGTCATATGGATGAATTACATTATAGGAAATACTGTGAAAAATTTATTGCTCTATTAAACATAATATTTCATAAATTTATTTTTGTTTATTTTTGTAAATATTTATTTTATTTTGTTAATATGTTTTGTTTCATTTGTTTTATTCATTTATTGTTTATTTATTAAATTTATTAGTTTTTATTTTTTTTATAAATTTTTATATATATTTTTTATTTATAATTTATTTCTATTTTTTATTGTATTTATTTATTTATGTTTTATTTATGTTATTTTTTTTATTTATTGTTGTAATAATATTTCACAATATTGAATACCTGACTTACAGGTAATTAGTAAAAAAAAGATATAAAATCGTATTAACCCAATTTGAAATGCTTGGGCTATTGTTTCTTTATTCTATTTATTTATTTTAAATGTAGTTGTTTTTGTTCCTGGCCTTATATGATATATTTAGTTTATAGACATATTTACACATAATTGTAGTGTTATAATTCTTAACAATATTGTAACTTTTTATTTCTGTAGAATGTTTCTTCCAGGAATTTTTGACTTGTTTTGACTTGTTAAAGGATAATAAATCTTTAAAATAAATCAAATGTCTTTGATAAACCAATAATGGAAGATTTCCATTTTTTAAGTATAATTTTTTCACATCACTTGAATGGGTGAATCTCAGACTATGACTCTAAGAATTTGATTTAAACATTGAATTTAAAAGTGTCACCACCAACTGGTATAATTTGCTTTCCAGACCTTGTTTCCACCATCATTTAGTGCATTGTAAGTCAGAATTTTGGACCCTGCCTCCGTTTGTTGTTTCAAAGTGTTCGAAAATAGCAGGTTCACTGCTGAAGCTGGACATTAAGAGTAAAGCTGCCGCAGAGATTGACTCCTTATCTGCAAATGATAGCAGCTGCCTGGGATCCACTTCACACAGTGACTGCAGCAATTATGCATTTTAAGATCATTTAACAATAATCTACCCCTTCATGCATTTTTAAAACTGCTGCGCTGTTGTGCATGTTGTGATAAGTCATTATCGTAAATGCCTTGGAAGAAAGAGCGAAAACTGCATTGCTAAAGGTTTCAGTGTTTTTGTTCTCTTTATTTGGTGGCTGTGTTTGAACTGACAAAAGGATCTGCAGGAAAACAGCAGGTGTGGAGTCATGGGACCAGTTGCAAGCTCTGCAGAATGAGCTCCTCTTTATGATTTTTTCATGAGCTTTTATGCTCTCCGCCACTGATTCAGTGCTTAGTTATTGAGCTTTGCCTTCTGTTTGGTGTGAATGTCACTTCAGGTTTGAGAGAATCATCTGAATCTTATCTGAATCTTGAGAACTGAATCATTCTCCCAGCAGCAATCAACTTGAATAGGAATGTAAATCAGCATTTGTCTCCAAGCGCTACGGTTTGATGGCATGTGTACAGTGCAACAGTGAGCTAGTGCTTGAAATATTGTCATCAGCCTTTGGAAAATCTCATTTTGCTTTATTGCTGGTACTGACAGTACTCTAAAAGTCTTTGTGGGCTGTGTTCTTCAACTCTCTAGCATACTTTTGAAATGCACCTTTTATGACATTTTAAAAGGGGTGGAAATCTTTAGGGACTTCATTATCAGATTCTGGTCATGATCTTATTTCAAACTCAAAATTTTCCTATTAATATTTACATCTTTAGAGCTTTACATTCTAACCACAATTAGAGTTTCTATGCTTTTGTTCAATAATTGGAATCTTTGTATGGCAGCAGTGTCATCTTAAAATCATTTATTTTTATTAAAGAATTATACAAGATGAACAAGCTCTAAATGTAAGAAAACAATAGAGGAAAGGAAAAAAATAAAAAATTCTATAAAACATTCATTTTCCAAACAAAAAGATTATCACAATTGTATTTGTTGGGGAAATGTTAAGGAAAAAATGTACAGCTAAGGTCAAAATTATCAGCTCTTTTGTGAGATTATAATTGTTTTTCAAATATGTCACAAGTACTGTTTAACAGAGAAAAGATTTCTCAACTTATTTTAAACAAACATTTTAATAACAAATTTCTGCTAACAAATTTTTTTTTGTCTCTGTCATGGTGAAAGTAAATAAAATTTTACTTGTTATTTTGCAAGATACTATGGCATAAAGCAAAGTTTAAAACCTAGTAATGCTTCTTTAGTTTGCAACATGGTGCAGTAGGTCTAGTTCACTTGATTCACAACCCTGTTTACAGAACACAAGCCGCGAGCCTTCTCTGATAATGAAGTGTGCTGTAATGTTGACATTACATTTTTTTTCTGTTTAGAGCTTGTGCCTGCACAGACCCAAATCTACGCAATCCAATTTGAATACAGAATCGATCCAGAATCATAAAAGAAAATCGGGATACATTGTTTGTTTGTCCTCCCATACCTACATTTTAAAGGTTTCAAATTTAAGTCACACTATTTAAGTTTAATTTTGTCAAAGGTCAAAAATACTTTACCCGTAACTTGCATTGCAGCATAAGCTTTTTATTTTTTTTATTTATTACGTTATTTTATTTATTATTTTATTAAATTATTTGTGACTGCAAAGACATAAATCTGCCATAAATCAGAGTCTTTGAAAACGATGACATCATGATATCTGTTAATTTATCAGCATAGCATAGTTTATTTTGAATGTAGCAGCTGTTTAAAAAACTTTTTTTAATGTTTTATTTTTTTCAGGGTCTCCAGGCTCCAGAGATGAAAGTCCACGAATGGGCAGCCCTGTGGCAAGGGCATCACCCAGAGCCAGCCGCAATCAGGAGTCTAGCGACTCGGACAGTGACAGCAGTGAAGATGACAGTGATGATGGTGTAATGCATAAGATTAAGAGCAGTGTCACACATATCAGGGTGAGTTACAATCACACAACATTTTCCTGAATATAATGTAATGGAAATACCGTTTCTTTACGTGTTTTTATAATTAAAACCTATTGATTGCTTGTAATTTCTGTTGGTTAGGCTGATTGATTTATAAAAATTTTTATCAGTATAAATCAGGAGGTTTTAGCTCCAACTTGCCTCAACACACCTGCCTGGGTGTTTCAAGTATACCTAGTAAGACCTTGATAAGTTTGTTCAGGTGTGTTTGATTAGGGTTGGAGCTAAAATTTGCAGGACACCAGACCTCCAGGAACAAGTTTGGTGATCCCTGGTATAAATGTAATTGTGTAAAAAAAAAAAAAGTATAACACTGTATACAGCAATGCTATTGTTACATTTTAGTTTATTGTTAACTCTCCCCATGTTGTCCCGAACCTAATTAGGCTTTTTTTCAAATGAATTAAATTTCATAATTTTCTTAATTTATGAATACCTTAATAGAATGCAAATAATACTGAAGCAACATTGCTGAACTTTATTCCAGAGACTATTTAATGATCCTGTTGAAATTCAAATGGAGAAAGATTTGCAGATATTTCCAGCTTTATTTAATATTTATACACATATTAATATTTGATGTATTTTAACTTAAACATATTTGTATTTTAAAGTTACAGAAATTATTTTTATATTGTTAATATTTATACTTGTATAGATTTTTTATGCATGTTATATTGAGTATGAGTAAATGAATCATACATAAATTAGTGCAGAACATTGTGAAATACCACTTGTTTTCTTTCTCATTAATAAACCAACTGTAATTTTTTATTAACCATTGATAATCATTGATAATCAATAATAATGATGATGATTAATAACAGAAACTCTTCAAAATTCTGTACTTTAAATTCATAGATCCTGTTTAAACTTGAATTAGATTTTTGCAATGACATGCTGTTAATGCTATTACCATGAATAAAACAAACATTGTTAATACATAGCTAGTCAACACACACCCAGTGCTTCAGTTATGACATGAATGATATTTATGATATTTTTTTATGCTCTTGTGTCCATTTCAGCGTACCTCTGATGACGAGAGCAATAACAGAAGAAGAAGCTCATCACCTGACAGGTAAATCTTGTGTTAGAATTGGCTTAGCAAAATCAATGCAGAATTAAAACCTTTTTTTAAAAAAACGTTGTCTATCTCTATTACAGGGATGAAAAGAAGTCAAAATCAAGATCCAAATCCTACTCCAAATCTCGCTCCAGATCTCGCTCTCCTCGTGAACGTTATAGAAGGGCTCGTAGGTAAGTGGAAATGGGTGCAATGTATATGTCCCAGACAGATTAGCTGCCATCATCCTGTTTTTGTCTTTTCCTGGACTATTGATCTAACTGATTCGTTTAGAAACTAAATTTAAGAGACAAAAGTTGTTTAACTTTATTGGTAATTTTAAATTTAACCATTAGCTTGGCAAACAGTTTTGGAGAATTTCAAAGAAGGCCACCGAGTGAAATTACTTGCCTTAAAGAGACTTTGGTGTTACATACATGTATACTGGCAAGCGAAATGCAGTGCGTTGAATGCAGCGTGTAAGGGAACTGTCGTCACTTACTTATAGTTGCACTAGTACAGAGATGCCCAAAGTTGGCCTAACATTGTAATCTTTGGTTTTGCCCACCATACCATCTGAGAAGAGAGTGAGAATGATGAAGAGGGTTGGGGAGTTTTATTGCTAAGCTACAAAAAAAAGCTAACTGAAATTAAATGTTTCAATGAAATGTAAATAAATCTGAGTTTTTAAAATGTAAATGCTGTCACTCAACAAATAGAAGCCCATGCGAGTGAATCAAGGCAAAAGCTAGTGTAACTCTATTCTGTTATAAATGAGATTGTTTTTGTTTTTACTGTAATACGTTCATTTTAAAATGTAAAAAAAATAAATACTGTTTTAGTTAATATAAAGCAATGTTCTCTAGTTTTTTTTTTATTATTAAATCATTTAGAAAATTACTCATGGCAACTATAATTGCCTTCGGCCCACTAGCCTCAAAGTTTGGTTTTTGGCCCTTTATAAGAAAAAGTTTAGGCACTCCTACACTAGAATTTTGACTGTTTAAAATTAATAATTTAATAAATGTATTAAAATAAAACCCACATAGCTATAGTACCCTGACTTGCAAATTTCTGTTCTGACATTTTCTTTGTTCTCTATTGTCCTTGCATCAGGTCCAGGGAACGAGAGCGGGACCGTTATGGTGATCGGGAGCGATACGAGCGGCGCTCCAGCAGAGAGAGGGATTGGGAACACAGGAGGAGGGGAAGGTCAGCCTCTCCAGACAAAAATGATAAACCTCCCACTGAGGAGCCTCCAGTGAAGAAGAAGAAGGAAACGCTGGACCCCATCCTGACCCGCACCGGTGGGGCCTATATCCCACCGGCCAAACTGCGGATGATGCAGGCTCAGATCACTGACAAGAGCAGGTTGGTTTCACTTTACTTACCAATTCTACACACTGATGTTTATTAATATCTACCCACTGAAAAAAATAACTCCTAAGATTTACTTGATAAAAATCTTCATTATCTTTCACTTTTCAATCTTAATTCAATCCCATGCAAAGCATGCTGGGAACTACACATCCATTACTACAAATCAATTATTGAAATTTACTTCATTACTAGGTTTGCAATTGTTATTAAATATTTTTAAATAAGTAAATGAATATTAATATTTAACTCTTTCCACTTATTTCTTTCATTACATGAAGTAAATGTATAGATAATATTTTATTTAGGAAATTCTTAGGATACTTAGTAAATTTTTATTTTTGATATTTAATATTACAATGTAAAAAATTATGACAGTAAACTTGTTAGATTTTACTATACCAAAAAGTCATTTTTTTTCACTGTAGGCTATATTTTTGTGTATGCAATTATAACTAAACATTTGAAACCAATTATTACATTATCGCATCATAAATATTCCCTTTACGGCCTGTTTTCACTAAGAGGTGAGGTACGGTACAGGTCAGTATGGGTCACCTTTATCAAGCTTGCGTTTCCACTACCAAGGGTACCTTTTTGGTGGGCGTGATGTACAACAGAGAGTTTCAGACGACGTCATGTTTACTCAAGGAAATGTCACAGTAACACCTTACGGGTTGTTCACATATCATATGAGTAGAACTTCTCACAACACAGATGCTTTATATACATAAATACTTGTTTATAAATGTTTATTACTAACCTTTCTATGAACATGATTTGATTATAATTGCAGATCAATGATAGTGTGAAACAGCCTACTGTAACATCTGCAATTACATAAAATAAATATATAAATGAACATATATGAACACATACAGACTCTTACAGTCTCCAATCTATTGTTTTGATTCTGGCTAACTCCACGAGCTGGTGACGTATCTCTGTAACCAATCAGCATTCAGCTGCGCTTGTAGCTCCACCTTTTGGTACCCTTTCTCGTGTTTGGTACACTTTCAAAAGGGTGCCGAAAAAGTGGTTTGGTATGCCTTTTGTCAGTGGAAACGGCCATAAAAGCGTATCATACCACTCAGTGGAAACGGGCCATTGTTAACATCTCTAAAATATGTTTCAGTATATTTGGTAAATTGCATCTCCCTGTTGAAAATGTTCCTTGTTATGAATCAAATAAAAACACACAATGATTTAATTAAAATAATACCTTTGGATCAGCAAAGTGTTTTGCCTAAATATTTAATATTAAAATATTATTGTTGTGTTGTAGTTTGTAGTTTATAGTTTGGTATTTCAAATGTAAAAAAAAAAATCAATTTAAATAAATCATGTTCATTAAGCAATCTTCAAAAAAATGATTTCCACAAAATATTTCATTTTTTTTACATTGATAAAATAGATAAAAATGAAATTTTATATTTTAATATATTTTACGATTTTAATTTAATAAACTCATTTTCGTTTAGCATTTATAACTTTTTTAAAGACAAACAAACTTGTAAATCAAACCCACAGAATTTGAATGATAATGTGTTAATAAATAATAGTTGTCACTCTTTTTATGAGTTGGTATTTTTAAAAAATATATAGTTATGTAGTAGAAAATATTAGGAGAGCATACCTTTTATTTTTTTTATTTAATTTTATTTGTTAGATAATTTGACTATAATGAAATCAAAACAAACACATAAATACTTGCTCTCAGAATGCTGAAAAATAAATAAATATAATTTACAGCTTTATTTCCCAGCTCTAATAATGAGTGATCATCAGGTAAGAAAGGTGGCCTTTGTGGATCCATCTTCAAGTCTATTGATTTTGAAGTCCTTTCAGACATTGCGATAAGAATAGATTGTGATTTATTGATGGCGGGAAACGCATCCACATGAATTTAGTAAAGGGGTCGATTAGATTTCCTCATGTAGAAGAATAGAGGTCACCAGCCAGGATATAAAGAGGTGTCCCTTAGGGATGTGGGATATCTATAGCAGGAGTGCTTGAGGCCAGACACTGGAAGACAGGTGATGGAGATAATACATCACAGATCAGTCTCAAGAGCAGCTAAGGGCAGGAAATTAGATGTGGTGGAGGAGAAAAGCTGTTCTCCAAAAAAACTCCTCACCATCAGCAATTCATATGCTACAGACTGGGGAAAAAAAAGACAGTGCTGACGTTTTTGTCCTTTTATAATCGTTGAGCAATCTGTGACCTTTAAAATACTCTATTACGGGAAGCTAAAGACAAGGATTAGATATTCAACATCTCTGCTGAGTTAACAGTCTGAAATTTGTTCTTTCAAGAGAGGAAACATTAAAGGGTCAGTGTAGTTTTTTTTTTAACCATTCTTCTCTTTTTAATTTGCCAGTTTGGAGTATCAGAGGATGAGCTGGGAAGCCCTGAAGAAGTCCATCAATGGTCTAATCAACAAAGTCAACGTTTCTAACATCGCCAACATTATTCAGGAGCTGCTGCAGGAGAATATTGTGAGGGGCAGGTAAAGATTGGCTCTTTGTAAGATTTTCTGATCTTTGACTACTCATAATGTGTTGTCAACATAAAGTGTCACAGTCCCAGTGCAAATGTTTGTTTAATAAGGTCAAATTATATGTACTGTTTTCCCAGAGATGGGTTGCAGCTGGAAGGGCATCCACTGCGTAAAACATGTGCTGGATAAGTTGGTGGTTCATTCCGCTGTGGCGACCCCGAATTAATAAAGGGAATAAGCCAAAAAGAAAATGAATGAATGAATATATGTACTGTCTTAAATTCAGGACATCCTTGAGATGTTACAGAAAATTAATATATACCGTATTTTTTACATTTTAATAATATACAGTATTTTTGTTTTTTACCAATGCAAAAATATAAACATCGAAATTAATTTGACATGAAAAATAAACTTAAAGTCTTAAAGGAATTGTTCATTTCAACATTAAAATTCTGTCTGTAATTATTTACTCACCCTTTGCATATTTCAAACATTTATATATTTATTTCTTCTGGTGAATTCAAAATAAGATATTCAGAAAATGTTGGAAACCTGTAACCATTGACTTCAATAGTAAGAAAAACAGTTATTTAATGATTACTGTTTTTCAGCTTACTTCAGATTATCGTTTTAGTGTTTAGTGTAAAGAAACTCATAAAGGTTTGGAATAACTATAGGGAGAGTAAATAATGAGGAAACTTTTTTGTGGGTGAAATATCCCTTAAACAGTTCATTGGCAGATATTTGTTGATGCTAAACCTCATTTTTGTTTTTTTAATCACCTCAGGCTCATTTTTTTGTTTGTTTTTTGCCTGGTCGACCAATAAGATTGGTGCTTTTGTTCACATGCCTTGAGCAGCTGAAGTTACAGTAAAACATGACTTGGCGGCATTCACCAAAAAAAAACAAGTACACATTAATTGCAGATTAAATCTTATCCGATGTTGAGTTTCATTTTACTTGATGGCTAATTCACTTTCATGACCTAACTTTTTTTAATGCAAACTTTAGACCAGGAGTTTGTGTTCTGTAGTGGAGGACTTTAAACAGAAGTGGAAAAGCTTACACGATAAATGAATGAGGGCAACTACTACTTTGCAGCACTACTGTGTGTACTGGAGTATTTCTGCTTTTCATTAAAGGCCATCTAATATGCAAAAATCCCTTTTATTAGCGGTTTAAGCACAGTTGTGGAGCAACAGTGTATGAATATAGCCAGCCTCTAATGGTAAAAATTAATGAATTATATTTTTATAATCACACTTCATAAACACAGTCTGCAGAAACACTTTGATTGACATTCTCCCTTTATACAGTACATGTCATCAGAGAATGAAAGCCCTGCCCAATACTAGCAATCTCTTCCTCATTAGAATAGACAGCCATGACTGAGAAGCAACCGTCCGCCATTAGAGTTTTCACACCGTACCTGCCGGAGATAATGTCTGCGACTAAGAGAGTGAGCCTGGTTTCTCTCAAGGTTTTTTCTTTCACTTTTGTCAATTGGTGAAGTTTTGTTCCTCGCCACTGCCTTGCTTGGTTTTGTCCACATTGTAAAAGTGCTATAGAAATAAAAAAAGAAGAGACATTATAAATGTGGAGTTTTAGCATGCACAAATAAACTCCAATGAGTCTCCATTGTCTAGTTTTCTTTTTTACAAAGATAACTTTAGTTCTGTTTTGAATCTGCCACTTTTTTTGTTGAAAAGAGTGCAATCACATGAATTTAAAGTGACAGTAACCAAAAAGGTAGAATTTGGATCAAAGCCTAAAAGGGTCAGTTTTAAAGAAATATAAAAAAAAAAATGTTTTCGGGTTATTTTGAGCTGCAACTTCACATACTCACTCTAGGGTATCAGATTTACATGTTGTAAAAGTGGCATATTAGGTCCCCTTTAAGTAAAAATTGCTTGTGTATGAATGCCAAAAAACATGTCAAAATGCTAATGGTAAATGTGAGTGCAAATCATACTGGTATGTATGAGCCTTTAGGTTTTATAAAGAGGTACATTTTTTTCGTAATTTGTAAAAAAATTTGGTGTTTCTCTCTGTAGGGGTCTTCTAGCCAGGTCCACACTTCAGGCTCAGGCTGCGTCTCCCATTTTCACTCATGTATACTCTGCAGTGGTGGCCATCATCAACTCCAAGTTTCCTCAAATTGGAGAACTTATCCTCAAGAGGCTTATCCTTAATTTCCGGAAAGGTTACAGGAGGAATGATAAAGTAAGCCCTTAGGAAACACTGGGTACAGGTTTTTAAATGGAGCACCGGTTTAAATAATATCCTGACTTTTTTTTTCAGCAACAATGTCTAACAGCGTCCAAGTTCGTGGGTCATCTCATCAACCAGAACGTGGTATGTCCCATTGGCCCTTTGAAGGGATAGTTCACCCAAAAATGAAATGTTTTGTTCCAAACCCGAGTTTCATTTCTCTGTTGAATTCAAAAGAAGATATTTTGTAAAATGTTTTTGATTTCTACAATGGAAGTCATTAGCCATGTTTTATCCAAAGATGCAAATTAAATTTATGCACAAAACTGAAATATTGCATAAAACATTTGCGAATAAAGCACTGTTTCCATCAAACGAGTCCAAATGGCGGCAAATATCAAAAGAAAAATAGAAGTTGCAGCATTAGGAGGCCTTTTTTCATATATAATAAAATGTGCTCTTGCCACCTGCTCTACTACGTTTGAGTTTTCTTTTTTCAGCCATGTATTTTTACTTGAGGCTCTTCCGTTTATTACACTAAACAGTCCAGGGTTTGCCATATCCTTTTAGAATCGTCTCCTCTCTCACTTCTTGGAAGATTTGTGAGCACCACTGATGTTTTCAATCAATGATGGTCATCACTTCTTTCTCATATATAACATTTATAAATATTCTGACCTCATCGTCCACCCAAACATACCTGTCACTTTCTGCCATTTTTGTTATCACATAGTCTGTTGTAGCGAAATCCCAAACACTTTTTCATGTTGGAATTATTGTGGAATTATACTCGGTTGTATGCAGAATTTTTTTATGCGCATTTTCAAATGCACATCTTGGCGTTTCCATCCAGGGTTTTTTATGCGATATTCCAAAATGTGCATAAAAATAGGTGGAATGGAACAAAGCTAATGGCTTCTGGTTACTAACATTCTTCAAAATATATTTTGTTCAAGAGAAAAAAAAGGTTTGGAACCACATGAGGTTGAGTAAAATGTAAGTTAAATTAGATTTTTGAGTGAACTGTCCCCTTAACATTTTTGTGTGTAAACTACAGTATGTTTAAATGTATTTTCTCTGTCTCAAGGCTCATGAAGTCCTCTGTCTGGAGATGTTAACCTTGCTGTTGGAAAGACCTACTGATGACAGTGTGGAGGTGGCCATCAGCTTCCTAAAAGAGTGTGGTCTCAAACTGACAGAGGTTTCTCCTAGAGGCATTAATGGTACATAACTCCCTGCTTTCTTTGATTTGATAATTAAAGACAAGAAAACAGATAATTGTAATAGTCTTATTTGCATTTAGTGATGGTTTGCAATGTAAAATAATAAAAAAATCTAGGGTTTAATTTTGTCAGTTAGGAATTGACTGTTATGGTTTGCTATTGGTCAATATCATGTGATTGAAAGATTGATCACCAGTAAACATTTCATCAGATAAAAGGTTTTGTTTAAGAGGGAGAAGAAGTTATTATGATTAAAGATTACAAAGGCGAATGAATAAAAAAATGTTCTCAGATAAAGCATTTCTATAATAAATACTGCTATTCTACATGAATAACTTTTGATTTCACGGTGACTTCAACATTATTATCAAATGGATGATTTTATCTGCATCTCTACATTGTCATTTTTTCCAGCCATCTTTGAACGTCTGAGGAACATCTTGCATGAGTCAGAGATAGATAAGCGTGTACAGTACATGATTGAGGTGATGTTTGCCATCAGGAAGGATGGGTTTAAGGACCATCCCATCATCCCAGAAGGGCTTGACCTAGTGGAGGAAGAGGACCAGTTCACACACATGCTTCCTCTGGAGGACGAATACAACACAGAGGACATTTTAAGTAAGACTTTTCACATCTTTTAGGAGTGTGTAAAAATTTTTTACTTTCTCCGTATAAGCAGTGGAAGTTGAATGCATGATATTAGATTTATGAAACAAATGATGTAAGATATTAGTTCCTAATATTTTTTTCACACACGCATCCAATTTTTTTTCGATTTGACAGGTATATTAGTGATATAATTTTTTTAATGTCTTAATTATTTTATTGTTTTCTTAAATACTGGATAAATGTATTAATATAATGTTTTTACTGTGTATTTTACACCCAAAGTGCTTTACAATCATATTAGGTGGTTTGGAGAGACCAGAAAGTAATTATTTGACATTTCTCTAAACAATACATTTGACATTTTTCTAGCAACTGATTTGAAAAACCATTAAACATCTGATTTGTAATTTTATTAGTATTAACATTTCAGTAATATTCATTTATCTAGTAAAACTTTATATAAAGTCACCATTCATGCTCTTAACAATCCATTAACTAAGACTTTTACCTCAATAAACTACTAATTATCAACTTATTGATAGTAAGGTAGAAGTTTGGTTAAGGTTTTGGGTAGGATTAGGGATATATAAGATTATTCTTTATAAGTGCTAATAAACAGTTAATATCTTAATAATATACAGGTATTGAGCCAGTAGAAAATAGCCTGAATTGGGACTTAAACTAAAGTGTTACCATTTATTTGGTACTCGTTGAATTGCCTGTTATTGTTCATTTCATTACAATATGCCAAATGGATGTTGTTAATTATTATAGCAATCTAAAATAAAAAATATATATATATTTAAATGTAATTTATTCCGATGGTGGATGAATTTTCAGTGTCTTCAGTGACTACGTTTACATGGACATCAGTAATTGAATTATTTGTCTTAATCTGAATAAGACAATAATATGATTAAGGTGTTTATATGAGTTGCTTTCTGAATGTTCCCCTCATGTTTCCGTTTTACATGTTATAGCACATAATTCGATTATTGTCATTGTGTCGCCACGCTAGCCATGTTTCCTCTGGAGTTTCATGTAATTTCGGGAGATTCATTTTTAATTTGTTGAGTTTAACTGCAGTTCGACTGGATGTGATTACGGAGTAAGAACTGGTGAGGAAGTGCTGTTTTAATTTGATACTGCAAGCCAAATGTGAGAAAAAAAAACTCAGTAGGTGCAGAAAATAGTGTCGAACAACTCGTCATCATAGATCATAGGTTCTATCTGACATTTTTGTCAAAAGTTAGTTATTGACATATTCTTATTAAATGACAACTTATGGGTTGTTTACTTATTTACAATATGGGTTGTTTTTTTATAAGTTGTTTACATTTTAAGACTTTTTATTTAAATCAAATGTTACTGTTTGCTATATGGAATGCAAAAACTTTGAAGCTCAATATCTCAAAATTATTCAGAATGCAGATAGAGCCTTATAATTCCGAGGTGATGATTACTGTGTCTGTATGGACTATCCTGTTGCAAAACGCAGGCTAAAAGTCGTACATGACGGTATTAGTTTGATTGCGGTGTTTACGTGTCTTTACTGCACTTCAATAATGCCACTAAAATCGACATGCTCCACGTCTTAATTTGATTTCGGTTTAGTTCGATTATGACCTTAATTAGATTAAGATAATCAAACATCGCTGTTTACATTGTAGACTCTTAATAAGAGTATTGGCTTAATCGTATTAAAATCTGATTATTGGTGTCCATGTAAACAGGTTAAGAACATTTAATATAATCTGAGAAGTTTTGAGAACAGCTACTACA
>CAIGQZ010032409.1:12310614-12326560 GCA_903798205.1 Danio tinwini
ATATATATATATATATTTAATATTTAACAATATTAACTTTGTAAAAAGTTATAAACTTTTTTTTTTTGGTAAATATAAAGTAAAAAAAAAAAACATCAGTGATTTGAAAAGGAAATCTGTAACATCATAAATGCTGAATAAAACTTCTAAAAGTCTTTCTAACCCCATATATTTGAACAGAACATGTGTTTGAGTTCATAACCATGTCACTGATGATTAATCCTCATGCTTTTAGCATTTAATTTTAAGCATTTTATTTAAAAGCATTGCTGCTTTCATCGCTGCTGCTGCAGGTGTTGAGTGAATCAGATTCACCAGCTCGCTCACCTAACCTGCCAGCCCTTAATTTCTCATGTTTAGCAGCTAATTACCTTGATATGATCATAATGGATGACTTCCTTCTTTCTACAGCCACACACGAGGGAACGCATGCTCTCAAACCAGAGGCTGCAGTACCAGCTCTGTGTCTGTAATTGAGGGTTTTGCTCTCTCACTTCTCATATTTAGCCACTGTTTGCACTGATGTTTACGGATAAGCATCTTTTCTGAGGCTTCTGAGACAAAGTGCGCTAATTGAAAATCCATAGAAGCGGCCCTTCAGGGAACAGGAACAGCCATTATCACATTAGGCTCTTTTTATGCATTACGACTAATACACAGCAAGTTTTTTTCTTTATGGGTAATTGCTTCTGATTACATCTCGTTTGCACTGACTTAATTGCTGTGAAACCTGTAATTGCAAGTAAACGTCTGCTTTACATCAACAATATTCCTTTTGCAGATGTTTTCAAGTTGGATCCAAACTTCCTGGAGAACGAGGAGAAGTACAAGACAATTAAACGGGGTGAGTTTATGGCTCATTTTCTTTTACGCGTTCTCTGTTCTTCTCATTACAGTCTATTAAAAGAGATGCCCTCTGATGCAGCGTCTCCACTTGCGCATTTGAATTTTAATTGTGCAGTAATTGTACAATGGACTGGAGATGGCCATATGGTACGGAAAGCAGAAATAGTGGCCCTTAATTGCGACAACTGAAGATGCTTGTTCTCTGATGTGGAAATGATGACTTTATTTACGGCTTGAGGAGCAAAGCTAATGGAATCGTTCAGCGGTGGAGAAGGTGGCAGAACATGATTGTGTGACCTAAGATACCAACAAGAGACCTGGGCAAAGATGAGGAGTGTGTTTGTGATACGTTTGTCACTTTTTCCTGAAGTCAAGTTAAAATAAATCCCAAGTAGGATTAAGTTTTAATTGATCGAGACCTCATTCTCCATGGATATGTAGTTCAATCTGTTTTTCCACTTTTGTAGGTGGACATAATTTTTCAAACGCACATTTAAAGGCATGTTTAATCCAAAAATGAAATATCTGGTTCTTGGTTACTCATCTTTTAGTTGCTTGAAACCATTTTGAGTGTTTGTCTTCTGTTAAAGACAAAATAAGTTATTTTGAAGAATGCAGGTTAATGGTACCCATTGACTTCCATAGTAATTTTTGTCCTACTATGGTGGTTAATGGGTACAATCAAATTGCATTTTTCAAAATATCATTTGTGTTCAATAACAGAAAGAAACTTAAATAGGTTTAAAACCACATGAGGGAGAGTAAACCGTGAGGTAATTATCATCTTTGAGTGAACTATACCTTTAGGACATTTACAAATGTGATGACTACATAGTAACAGTCTTCACTATTACTATGAAATCTATATTACCCGATGTTTTCTTGGATAAATCTCTGGGAAGATTAACCCCCCCCCCCCAAAAAAGTTATATATATACATATATATATATTAGCCATTCAGTGACAGTCAGACAGGCTCATCAAATTTATAGAACTCTATCTTTTAAACTTTAAGACTGAATCTTAATAAAAGTCGGCTTATCAGCAGGCTGCTATATTGAAAACATATGATTCAATTCTCGCCTTCTGATTGGTTCTCGGAACATAGCGGCTTTTGCTGTCAATGGGAGGTGGCATTTAGAGGCTTTTGGCAACAAGTTGTTGTTTCCGAATGGGCTGATACTGGGATTTAAATGATTTGAAACAAAAATGTTTGTTGGATATGTACTACGTGCGTAAAGCATTCGCACATTCATTAGCACATTTTTGGCGAAAGTGGCGATTAGCTGCTTTTGCATCTGAACTCTTCACACACACACACACACACACACACACACATATATAGGGATACATATACAGTATATATATATATATATATATATATATATATATATATATATATGAAAAAATGAATAAATGTATAAATGTCTGTATAAATAAATGTTGACTATTGATTTGCTACACATACACAAGCATGTCACACTTGTGGTGTTTTGAGTCTCTCTCATCACTATAAGGAAATCAGTACATTACCCAAAATTTTACAGTTTTAAAGAAAAACTACTGTTGTATTATGAAACTTTTAGGTTATGACTGTCTTTAGATTTAACTTCATTTAATGTAAAGAAATTGTAATGCAAATGAAAACCTTTCATAAAAATGTTATTGTATGTTTTTAATTGATTCAATTTATTTTGAGCTTTAAAATGGAATCAAGGAAAATAAAAATTGAAAAAAGTCTTTGGCCATTTTGGCCAAAATTGACGGCCATACGTTTTGATATAAATCTTGTTGTTATTAGTCCTTTTTATTGTGTTATAGGCAGTTTGTGGTGATGAAATTACTCAAGTAAATTTAAGTAAAATAAAAAAAATGTATAGGCATTAGAACTTTTTTTACACCATTAAAATGAACTTGGAATTGACTAAAATGTAAAATAAGCTCAACTGAAATCACTAACCCAAATATATAGTGCAAATCCTACAGTTTTGTTTAATGACTGTAAAATATCTTAATGTGATGTTCGATAAGTAATTTAATCTATCGTTTTTTCATATCTCAGAAATTCTTGATGAAGGAAGCAGTGATTCTGGCGACGATGCTGGTGGCAGTGGAGATGATGAAGACGATGATGAGGAAGATGAAGAGGCGGCTGCTGGAGAAGGTATTTTACTTTACTGTATAGTCAGAGAAAATGCAGTTTTCTTAATATTCAGTGTTACTATAAGACTTAATTTTGCTAGCACTTCTCTTGTTCTTATGCGAGTGCTAGTGTTTGGGGACATTGCTCTGCATTAGTTCCAGTAGATAATCCTGCTCATATAGTCCCTTGGGTCCTTGAGCTAAAGAGAAACTGCATAAACCACTGTGGCCGACAGGAGACTGCCTGTTCCAGACTGTAGCACATTGTGTTTCAGGCTTTAAGGCATCATATCTTTTTTTTTGTTCTCCCTGAGGTCCACTAAAAATGTTTTTTTTTGCGTTCAAAACAGTCATAATTTAGTTTGAGGCCAGACACATTCTCTGTAGACTTGGGCTGTCAAATGCACACAGACACACACACACACACACACCCTGTTGAACATTTGCATCGTAGGAAACCTCAGTAAGCAAGTGGGTAATGGTTAGTTTCAGATGTCTCATTCACATCGCTGCTATAAACATGTAGACCTCAACACACAAAGCATGGTTCTGATTAAACTGTTGCTCTTTTCTTTTTTTGAATATAGCAGATTTGAGTGAGATAAGTGACCATAGACGGTATTTGTTATTTGCTCATTTTAGCAGCACTTGTATTTGTATTGATGCTTAATCTGCAACTATACTCTAGTTTTGCAATCGTTTTGAGCTGATTAATTCTTTCATTTATGGATGTTTGCTTTATAATGTTTATTAAATTATGATACATTTTCATTAGATACATAATTCATTACATTAAATACATTTTGACAAAATATTATGCTAAAACATACAAGAAAAAAAAAGATTATACATATTAGCATGGTATTTTGTCAAAACATAATGCTAACATATACAAGAAATACCATTTAGCATGATTTACTATGGTTAAAACCACTAGGTTTTGCCCAATTGTAAGCAACAGGTTATTAATGATTAAAAATATAATACAATTCCATGCATTATCATTTTCTCTTTTTTATATTTTAGTGTAGTGTAGGTCACTAAGTATGTTGTTAAATTTTTTATAGAAATATAGGTGATATTTGTCCATATTTTTTCTGTTAAAAAATTATATATTTTACTTTTCATTTAATTTGTTTCTATTAATCTGAAATAACTTATTTCTATCAAATAACAGTCCAAATAAGTCCAAGGCATTCAGAAAAAAAGTTTGAAAGCCTTTATTGACTTGTGACTTTTTCGAGTGGCTTGGTCTTAAGATTTTTTTGTTTTTCTGCATAAATCCTTTATCCAAAGAGAACAGACAAATGAATAAACTCTGAATCACTTTTCGTTTGATTTTAGATTAAATATTTGAATTTGTTGTGGTGGACACCTAAATGGAATGCTAGCTTTGTGTCTAAATGAAAATCTAAACTTTTATTTCAGCCAATGTTTATGATTTTAATTTAAGTTAATAATAATCCTGATGTTTTTGTTTGTTTAATGTACTATGTATGTACTAAACAGAGCTTACTCCTGAGATGATTATTGCGTTATTTCAGTTGAACTTTTCCTCAAAACATCATAGAGAACTACATCAAACATCAAATCTGTCTCCTCTAGTGTTTTTAGATGTTTCTGAATTTGTCACTTGTTATACATTCTTTTGATTATAATGTGAATGTTCAAATGTTCACTGTCATTAAGCTCAAATGGTATAAAACTCTGTGTTTCTCTGCTGTTCTTCAGTTGTGTTCCTGTGATCAGTTGAGCTTAGCTGTGTTAATTGCTTCATCAAAAAAGACACGAAGCCTGTGAATTAAAATAACTCCACAAAGAACAAGTGCTATTGACCTCTGGAGGGAGACATATCATATGACAAAAGCTTCAGTCAGCCTATTTTATCTATGACTCTTTTTCTTCTTCTCAACTGTATTTTTGTTCTGTTTAGAACAAGAGAAAGTCACCATTTTCGACCAGACAGAGGTGAACTTGGTTGCGTTTCGTCGAACGATTTACCTTGCCATCCAGTCAAGGTGAGTGAATGCATCGTTATCCAATGATTCCGTGTCTTCTTCCATGAGCAGAATGAAAACAGCTCTAAAAGCCACCAGAAATAGTCAGTGCAAAGGCTTGTTTTGGCTGGAATTGAAAAACAACCTACATTTGAGATCCCATGTGCAGAGATGAAGCTGCTTTTTTTCTTCTTCTTGTTTTGAGACCAAAGCTCTTGAGGCCTCAGTGAGCAGATTGAATTAATAACATTTCAGATTAGTTGTTTTTAATTGAATTTTGCCCGCACAGAGCCGCAGACATGCCATCGCGGATCACAATTCACTGTGGTGACTTCAAAATAAGTTATCCTTTGATATTAGGAGGGTTTGAAAACGGTTTAAGCAACAATTCAGGGGACTGATTAACGAGAGTAGGAGGAAGAGAGGAAGATTAAAACTACAGGTTGTAAGTTACGTTTGTTAAAACCAATGGTTTTTGCAGTGATATTTTTGTATAAATGAAAAGCAAATGACATTGTCTCCTCCCTTTTTTGCTGATCTGAAAAATAATTTGTGACTCAAAAACCGTAATGGGATTCGAACCATGAGATTTGTGATCCGTTACACCACTAATGTGTATTTTATTTTATAAAGAGATGATCTTTTTCATATTTCAGATATTAAATTGTCATGTATTTCTTTTTTTCCACTTGAAAACAAAATGAAATGAGACAGAGCTTTCTCACTCCATGCTCCTATATATATATATATATATATATATATATATATATATATATAACAGCTCACGGTCAGCAGCTCACGTCACGTGAGATTTCGCAGCCGCGAATACATCATTACATGAAGACAGAAATTACATTTTTGGGTGAATTATACCTAATAAATAAAGTATGTGACCCTTTCAACATCACTTGGAGGTTGCTAAACAATGTATGTATGACAATGTGAAGACACTTGCGGCCGCCTTTGCTTCCCTCCTGAACTTGAAAATATGATTGGCAGAATCGTAGAAATGCTGGATTAAGATCGTCTAGGGGGTCGAATCGAGATCGTGCAGCAAGTTGACCTAGACCTTGACCTTTTTTTTAGGCTGATGCAAGGTAATTGTTGAATCAGAGTTTAAAATCATCTTAATAAATGTTGCATCTTTAAATTAGCTTGCAAAGACTATTTAATGTTTGTTACATATGCTTGTGAATGTTTATATGGTGGTTTTTTAGTGTAGTGCTAGCTGTGTTTATGGTTAGTAACTCACAGGCAGCCTCGCAGCTTCCCTTTTTCTCTTCTATTGACCTGAAGCTTTAAAAGGCTTCTGTCGTGGAGTATGTTTGAAAGCACTAAAGCTTTCAGTGCCTCCAGGCTGTTGAGCATTCGCACACCAAAGATGCAGCAGAGGCTGTTTCTGTGTCAAGACGTTTGTGAGGTCAAGAGAGGCTATACAATTTTTTGGGAAAAACAAACATGCCACTGTGATTCCATATTATAATAATATAAATAATATAATAATAGAGTTTTATAAAAAAAAATAGTATTGGTGTTGGTAGTAGTAGTGGTGGTGGTGGTGTTGGTGTTAGTCTTTTTATTTTTATTCTTTTATTTATTATTATTATAAGGGTGCATGTCCACCAAAGTGTGTGTTTTTTTCTCAAGCTGAGCGTTTGTTTTCTGTTTTGGCAATGGCAGAGCTGCGTTTTTTGAGTGCCTGCATTGTAGTGAGGTGTTGAGTCTGCATTTTATTTTACGGTCTGTGCTGGGTGTTCGGTGCTTTTTCAGATGTTGAAAGATGCAGCCCATCAGTGTCACTTTTGAGCTAGCCGTCCAATCACAGAGGGGAATATGTGGGACCATGCAACTGTCAACAAATAATCTGCTGAAGACTGTAATGGTATATCAGGGATACTCTGTATGACAGCAACAAACTGAAAAAACGCAGAGCTGCAAGCTGAGCATTTTTGTTCTCATGATTTTGAAGCACAAATAGAATTTAGAAAAAAAAATTGTGGAAAAAAACATTTAAAAAGCATTATTAATACCAGCAGTATTATTTCTCTTTAAACATATATTTGTTTTGTGTAGTTTATTGTTAAATGTACATTTTTAAAATAAGCAAAAATCTGTTTTGGGTGCCATTTTGTGTTGTACGATCCTATGATCTTAAATCTCAAACCTTTGGACCTACCTAGGTTACATTTTTATGCCATTTAAAAAACTTTTTATATATATATTTTTTAAAGCAATGATAATAATAATAATAAATTCTATTGAATCCTTTTTTAAAATAATGAATTGTAATTAAGGTGCAGTAGGTGATCTGCCTAAATGCTAACCGGTTGGCATAATATCTTTCAAATACAATCCCTCCCCTGCTGTTCAAAGCCATGCCTTCTGAAATGGCAAACTAGCACATTAAAGATGACAGACACTGACTAGATCATGTCATTCGCCAGTTAGAAAACTTTATAGTAATACTACAATTCTGAACGAAAAGCTGTATTATATCTAGCACATTTTTAGTTGTGTAGTTAGCAAGCAAAACTTGTCATAATGTGCAATATTTAATGTATGCAAGGATCGCTGGTCTCACTCTCCTACGCACTTTGTCCTAAAGCGACTACTGTATGCTTAGTGCTTGGGCTGCATGCAGGAATTAGACTTATTACACTTATATGCATCGTATTACACTATATTACACTTATACGCATTGGCGGATGTACATAACCAGAAGTGCGCAGTTGTACAAATCTACATTTGCTGGCAGACAGTTTGGGCTATTTATCAGAATTTTGGGACTTGTCGGCCCAACAATATTTAATTGGGTAAACATTTTTAAGTTTTATGCCTTACCCAGAATATAAAAATACTAGGGCTGTCAATTGATTAAAAAAATGAACTAATTAATTACACCTTTTTTTGTGATTAATCATGATTAATCATGAATAAAAAAATCCAAAATGCAGGCATTGCAAATATGGAAATCGGAAAATAATAATAATAATAATAAAGTATTAATTACAAACAATTGTATTCATTGTAAAGTTGTATTGCGAGTTGAGAACATTAATTATAAAGTAGAAACAACTTTGCTCTCTAGGCGAACGACAATCATGCCGCCCGCCCTCAACTCGAAAGTGAAATAAAAAGTGACCGGTTCGCGGATGAAAGGAAGGACCAGGAGGGAGGGGGTGGGTGTCGCGGATGAAAGTGAGAACAGGGGGGGGGGGTTCGCTCACTATTCTACGGCCGCCTAGGTCACCTCTACGGACGCGCCGGCCCTGAACACACATCGGCCACAACAGGAAATAAAAAAAAAACTGCAACTGCGTTAAATGCGTTAATTTTTTTTTACGCGTTAAATATTTCAAATTAATCTGGTGCGTTAACTCGCTAATTTTGACAGCCCTAAAAAATACATATAAATTCATTTAGATCATTTGCTTTAATCATTACTATTGGAATGTGAAGAGACTTTCAGCCAGCACAACAAAAAATGTTTCTGAACAAAATTACCTACTGCACCTTGAAAATGACTTCAGATTTGCCGTGCTTGTTTTTAGAGGTGCACAACTTTGGATACACATTTGCAAATGTATATCAATTTGACTGTAGAATAATAATATTGGTAAAGCTAATATTAATAACAATCATACATTTACAACACAACTGTACATTTACAACCATGTGATAAATGAGTTTTATTTGGAGGATTTTTTACTGCAAAGCCAGCCTTTATTTTGATTAATTGTGCAGTCCTACTTTGCATGCATATTAGCAGATAAATGATAGATGCATGCACACTGTATGTGATCACAGCTCTACACAAATACATCAAACATGAAATTCAGCTTCCCATTCCAGCTTCATTCATTCATTCAACTGTATGTGTGATAAGCCTTTAAATATTTCACCAGCTGCGAGTCAACTGGATTTTTTAAGGTCTTTAAACTTGCCTGCTGGCAGCTGGATTCACCTCTTAAAACAAACCCAGCATCTTGCAGCTTTCTATTGCTGTACTGCAGCTCAGCTAGGGGTCGACCGCTCTGTTAACTGCCCTGAGTGCAAAAAGAGGGCACAGGCTAAAAGAGAAAGACTTTTCAAAGCTTCTTGCTCATTCCTTTTACAAAGTGCCTTTGAGGTTGATTTGGCCCACAAATCCCCTGGCCAGAGGCAAGGCTTGTGTGTGTGTGTGTGTGTGTGTGTGTGTGTGTGTGTGTGTGTGTGGGTGTGTGTGTGTGTGTGTGTGTGTGTGTGTGTGTGTGTGTGTGTGTGTGGGGACAGGAAAACGTATGACCCAGTAGGAAATTAGATTAGCCCAGCCATTTTTCTCCCAAAATCAAATGCATTCATTTTGTGGCACAACCCTGTGGTTTCTGTTGTGGGGTTTTCTTTCTGTTTGTATAGAGAGGAAAGGAAGTGATATGAAGGCATTTTGCCATTCCTGTACTCTGCAACTGATTTAAAGTGATAGTTCACCCAAATTGTCATTTCACTCTCCCTTCACTTGTTCCAAACTTGTTTCAGATTTTTTTTTTTACTTCTGTTGAACACAAAATAAGATATTTTGAAGAAAGCTGGAAGCATGTGACCATTGACTTCCATAGTATTTGCTTTTTTCTACTATAGAAATCAATTGTTACAGATATTCAGCTTTCTTCAAAATATCTTATTTTGTGTTTAGTGGAATAAAGAAATGCATAAAGGCTTAAAACCACTTGAGGGTGATTTAAATAGTAAGTTTTTTTGTTTGAGTGAACAACCCCTGCAGTATGTTGTTCAATAGAGATGCATTAAATTGATCAAAATGTGGTTATTTATTGTCAAATAAAACTAATAAAAAATATATAAATCCCAAAATAATAACAGCTCATTAAAATTAAAACAAAAAAAGAGAATATAACCGTAAAATCAAATTATTTCTTAATGCAATATGAATATAAATGAATATAATATTATTATTAATAATAACAACTGTTGATTTCTGTCTAAAATTCTTTTTTTTCACATGCAGTGCCCAAATTTTTTCAGTGGAATCACCATGTAGACAAAACTGATTAGACCCTCCAGGATTCCAAGGTCCAATGATTGTTGAGATAGTAAAAAGGAAAATTTTACAAGATTTTTTGTGTATTGAAGAAAATAATGACCTTAATAGAGTAAATAAGTCATATTTTAGGCAGTAATATAAAAACATGTCCTTCAAAATCCTTTAGGCCTAGGGGTTGTAATAATATTGTACACGAATGTCTCACACCCCAATTGGTAAGATCATGTTGGTAACTACTGATCTCCATTGTATTCCATGATACAGATTTTCAGAAAAATGGCTCAAAATGTATTCTTTTGTGCTCCACAGCATAAAGTTACCAGTCTTAGAAGGACACAGGGGTGACAGTGTTGACAGTTTGATTCAGTATGTGCGGTGTACGCTTCTGTACTGCTGAACTGTCCTGTCAGTCTGGTGATGTGTGGATCGGGATGGGCTTGAGTGGCATTTAGATAGAGTTGCTCTGAGGTCTGACTGTGCACCATGGGGCCTGTAGTGTCAAGTTGAGCCCTGTTTTTTTTCTATTTTTTGGGGGGGGCTGCTCATGCCCTTTGAAGTAGTCTTGGCACAGCATTCAAACATTAAAGAAGTAGAGCAGAGTCAACTTTATTTAGAGCTGAAATAAAGTATTCATAGGGGTTCTGGTTTGGTCAGACCACACGTCCCTACTGTAAACTGAAGCATTTAGCTGAGTTTGTTTTGGTCTGTGTGTTGGACAGATTAGTATCTGCGGGCGTCACATGATGCTGTTTGTCAGCAGTTTGTGAAACTAACTGATAGATGCAAAATTTTGTCTGAAATGTCTGAAGGAGATGCAAGGTTCATGACCATTGTTTGCTTTGTGCAGGCAGAGTGTTGCAATCAGTTTGTTTAGCCAAACCCCATTTAATTAAAATTCATGTTAAACATAATTGGAGTAGCACATTTATATGGTGTTTGCAAGCTTTTATTATATTTTTTTATTTTAGAGACCTATGTCATGGGTAGGGCCAGACTGGACATTTTTTACTCTTTTTGTGTAGAATAATAAAAAAAAACTTAAACTGCTGATTTATTCGGAATGATTTTGGGAGTATTGTAACTAAAAACTTAATATTAGACATAAAAATGAATACCTTTTAACTTTTATTTAATGTTTACAATGCAAATCCAATTAGATCCATTTATTTGGTCAACATAGTAAGTCTCACATATAATATACACTCACCGACCATTTTGTTAGGTACACCTATCCAACTGCTAAAGCAAATGTTTAATCAGCCAATCACCAGAACCGAGCATCAGAATGGGGAAGAGGAGAATGGTTCAAAAAGAGAAAATCCAGTGAGCGACAGTTCTGCAGTGGTGGTGTAATGGTGTGGGGGATATTTTCTTGGTGCACTTTGGACCCATTAGTTTCAATTGAGCATCATGTCAACGCCACAGCCTAAGTATTGTTGCTGACCATGTCCATTCCTTTATGACCACAGTGTACTCATCTTCTGATGGCTACTTCCAGCGGGATAATGTGCCATGTCATGAAGCGTGAATCATCTCAGACTGGTTTCTTGAACATGGCAATGTTCACTGTACTCAAATGGCCTACACAGTCACCAGAACTCAATTCAGTAGAGCGTGGTGGAACGGTAGATTCACATCCTGGATGTGCAGCTGACAAATTTGCAGCAACTGCGTAATGCTATCATGTCAATATGGAGCAAAATCTCTGAGGAATATTTTCAGTACCTTGTTGAATCTATGCCAAGAAAGATTAAGGCAGTTCTGAAGGCAAAAGGGGGTCCAACTCGGTACTACAGTAGTAAGGTGTACCTAATAAAGTGGCCGGTAAGTGTACCTTCTAAATGACAGTAAACAAGCACAATCGATTTGTGTTGGGACAACATGAAGGAATTAACTTTATTAGTTTTCACAGATTTAAGTGGATTGAACAAAAAACAATTAAGTTATCCTCAAAATCTCAAGAATTGTTTTCTTAACTCATTTTAAATATGTAGTTTGAACAAACAGGAAACAATGTTTTGGGTGTTAGAGACCTTTTTCTTGATTCATCTTTGCTGATTTTTATTTTTATAAATAAGTTTTTTGGATATTTTGACTGATTAATACATTAAGCTTTTTTAATTTTGATAGTTTTACATGTGTGTATTTATTTATTTATTTTTTGGACACTGTTTAAAAACCACCTTTAAAATTTACATTTTAAATGTTTGTTATTATTCTTTTTATTTATATCTATTATTTTGTGTATTATTCTTTATTATATTAGCATCCTGCTGCTTGATTCGTTCTAAAAAACGATATATGATAGTCATATGATCCATTTCTGTATATTTTATTCAAGACCTTTGCCTATTCGTTTTATTACATTTTATTTTAAAGACTTGTTTGAGTAATCTTGACCAATTTATTATAAAAGATTTGCCATAAGGGTCATTAGTCTGTGAATTGCTTTTTTTTTGCTGATCTTAATTGAAAGATGTTTTCTATTTATTGTCTTTATATTAGTTGACAATACCCAGTCTATCACCTCTATATTCTAACATCACATTCAATTTAGATTACAAATGTATAGCTTCACATTAATTTAAGGTCTCATTAGATCCAGCAGCTCTACAGTAAACACTGGCCAAAACATTTCCACATGAACAGAATCTTGCACTGACCTTAAATAAATCTCCAGAAAACCCCAAAACATTCCCAGGACAGGCAGAGAGGTTGACCTCCTTAACATAGAAATCCTCATTTCTGTATAGATCAAACCTATTTTGTAATGTCTTGAGTTTAGGTCTGTATTTGTTATTATTCTGCTCATGGTGTTCCCAATGTTAACCTTCAGCAGACCAGCTTCTTCTTGTGCTGTGATAGTTTTGCTTAATTTGAATGTCATCTGGTTCGTTTAATGTTATGTTTGATTTATTATGAACTGCAGCAGCATGTAATGTATTAAAATATTATGCATACCTTGGGATCTGTTTAAATTCATCGTGTTAGATTTCTTTAACGCACGAGTTGCAGAAGGTGACGTTTTCATGTTTTATTTTCACAGCTTGGACTTCGAAGAATGTGCCCACAAGTTGATAAAAATGGATTTCCCCGAGAGCCAGACGGTACGTAAATAAATGCTGCTGTTCCTCTCTAAAATCCTGCAGATCTGCGCTGCTTTCCGTGCCCCTGCACACAGCTGTTTATCGGAAGCTTTTAACTTCATCTAAATATTTGTTTTTGGCCTCAGAGGTAATTTGTGCCTTTGTGGTCACTTGGGAAGCATTTGTCATCTTAATATCCTTGTTTTGCAGTTTCACAGTGGGGAAAAATGGCTGTTTTGGCTAATGGTGACTGGGTGTTCCCTCCTGTTTTAACTGATCAAATGCCTTTCTCCAGAAATGACTCGTTTGTGATTGTCACCCTGCTGTTTCTCCGGGCAAACTGAAATTCAGTGCCAGCAGCTCATCAGTTTGATGGAAAGTCCTTAATTTGTCAACACCTGGGCTGCGCTGCTTTTTAGTATAATACGTTTTAGGCTGAGGTTGTGCATTATCTTTTATGATCAACAAAGTAAAACTATATTTTGCAGGGAGTTTAATGTACTTTTTCTATGGCTATTAAGAGTTTTTCTAGACTGTTAAATTAATGTTACAATTCATTTATGACAAATTAGACACATTACACTACCTGAGAAAAGTCTTGTCATCTATCCAAGTTTTAGGAACAACAAATATTAACTTGAGCTCTATTTGAGTATTTGGAAGTGGCTTATATGAAAGTGGCTTATATGAAAGGCAAAGGCCTCTAAATTATGCTTATTTTACTAAAATAAAATATGATCATGCCTTGATTTTTAATTAGGACATTAAGGTCTGACTTTGCTGAGACAATCTTGTCACTTAACAGAAATAATGTACAGTATAGTATATAAAGTCATGATGCAGTGGAAAAAGAATGAATATTGTGTATGACTCCGGTGAACTTGGATAACTGCATCCATCTTTGCAATGACTCAAATAACTTATTCATGAAGTCATCTGGAATGGCAAAGAAAGTGTTCTTGCAGGACTCCCAGAGTTCATCAAGATTCTTTGGATTTATCTTAAATGCCTCCTCCTTCATCTTACCCCAGACATGCTCAATAATGTTCTGGTTTGGTTACTGGGCTGGCCAATCCTGGAGCACCTTGACCTTCTTTGCTTTCAGGTACTTGGAGGCTTACGTATGAAAAGGAGCACTATCCTGCTGAAGAATTTGCCCTCCTGTTGTTTGTAATGTAATGGGCAGCACAATTGTTTTGACACCTCAGGTTGTTGATGTTGCCATCCGCTAAGCAGATCTCTTGCACGCCCAATTGAATGTAACTGAATCATGTTTTTTCTGTTACCAAACTTTGACTTTGGGTTGCAATAAAAAAAGCTTTGACTCTGGGTTCCAACAGGTCTAATGCAGTATTTGTGATGATTGGGATGCAGTTCAACAGATGATTCATTGGAAAATTTACCTTCTGCCACTTTTCCAAATGATCAACTAGAAGTCACGTTCTTATTTGTTGCTCTTACAACTGGGATCAACGACAAGGCTTTTGTCTGGTAGTGTAGAGTTAGGAAAATAATTAGATGAATAATAGGTTTAACCCAAGAATCCTTTGAATTGGACTATTTAAACTTAATCAAATTAAATCAATTGTTCAAATAGCTTATTATAGCCATGGATAATTATTATTTAGTTTTATATACAGTATGATGGGAATTTTCCAGAAAAAGTGGGCAAAACTTTTTCATTAGACTGCTTGAGGTCCTTGGGCAAAACAAAGCTAGGCTTGCATCAAAATTGCATGTAAAGGATTTAGCTGTACCTACAAATTTCAAAAGATGATAGTAATTTTAAAATATATAGCTTGTGTTTGTTTCGTTTGGTTATTGTTGGCTTGAATTGACATCCTGTTTAAAATGAGATCATTTGTCATCGTTTGTTGAGTTGATTTGCTGGTTTTCATTCGTAGACCCGGCAGTGTTCAGCTGAGCTTTTTAAATAAGCAAGTGTGACTTTTCATATGTATAGATGCTTGTGATGATGATGATTGGTACATTGGTAATGGAAGACTGCAATGTCAAGCAATGATAAATTATATGCAACAATTATATGCATGGGAGATGGCCCAGCTGATCTCACATTTTGTCACTGTAATGTGGAAACAGATTCGCTGTGTGTGTGAGGGGTTTTTGACAGGGTAAAAAGGGTGTTTATTTATACTACTATTGAGAATGTTTACCACACTAAGTTATAGACTTTTCACTAAGATGCTAAAGAATTATAGCAACTTCTGTAAAATGTCCTTTTTAATTTGTGTCAAGATACTTTTTTTTTTTTTTTATTAACACTGTTTACATATGCACCAATAATACTATTATTTACTGTAATCATTTTAAGGACCGAAATAGGTTTTCATGACTCGAGCAAACCTCTTCACTCATGTTTACCTACAAGACATTTGTGGTCAGGCATTTTTAAGAAATGTGGTTATTTTTGACACCATTGTTTGCATATGCAACAGTGCAAATAATGCCATGCAGACAGCCTTTGGATCAATCTGTAGAGGATTCAATGAATAATAGTTCCAGTAATTGTTAAATTTATCAAAATATATTTTTGTAGAAACCTTGGTAGTGATTGTTTCAAATTTCCCAGAGTGAAGCTTAATTTTCTTAAATTTCAGAACAAATACATCATTTAATTTCAAACATTATCAAATAATTGATAAATATACTTGAAGTCAATATTATTAGCCCCCCTGTTTTCTTTTTTTATATTTCCCATTACAATGTAAGAAAATTTTCACAGTATTTCCTATAATATTTTTTCTTCTGGCAAACTTTTTATTTTATTTCTCAGCAATTTTAAGGTCACTATTATTAGCCCCCATAAGCTATATATA
>CAIGQZ010032409.1:12335285-12359750 GCA_903798205.1 Danio tinwini
ACACACACACACACACACACACACACACACACACACACACACACACACACACCTACCAACGCAACATTATTTTATTTTGCATTTCATTATTTTAACTGGAGCTGTGAAATAAAAAAAAAAATAATTAAATAAAATAATGTTTGACCTATTCAAGAAGTTTGGTGAACTGAATAATTTAAGTATTATCTACAAAACCGGCAAGTTAAATAAACTTTAATATGCAAGTTTTGGAAGACTCCATTATTAAATTATACAGTGGCCAAAAGAGCTTAATGTACTGCAATTCAAGAAAACACTTGCAGTTACAAAAGTTTGACAGCATACATGCTTCAAATTCTCACAATGCAAACATAATTTTTTTTTTGCTGCATTTACCCACAACGCAAACAACTTACGAAAACGTGCTGCATTTTCTCACAACACAATAAGAATGGAACACAACGGAAATGTTTCAAGAGGACCCAAAAACGTGGCGGACGCCGCTGTGCTATGACTATTGCTCAATGAAGTTGAAGGTGATCTTTGAAATCTTTGAAAAAAGTTTTTTGTTTGTTTATTTTAATATCATGTGTCTTTAGTATTTAGTAGCCTAAAAGGGTCTCCTTGAAAAATTTTTGTTGTGTTGTAAGAAAATGCAGACGTTTTCGAAAATTGGTTGTGCTTAAATTGCAGCATGTGAAGCTCTCTTAGCCACCGTACAATTAAATTGAGGCAACGATTTTACTCAGTTAATTTAGTTCAGTCAACGTATTAGGATTTTCAGTGTAGGTTAAATGTAACGTAACTACAACATGATTCAAAAACAATGTGCAAAACTGTACAAACTATAAATAATAAAAGTATTATTTTTTTAAATAATTAAGTTTATTAAAACAGTTTTGTGGTCCACTCAAAAAGGCAAGGCACTTCAGATTCAAGTTTATATGCTAATATTAGCAGGTAAATGTTTTGTAATAACAAAAGCGAGCCTGTTACCCTAATTCATATTAAAAATATCAAACACAGTACGTTTTTGCATTCCACTGTGCAGTTTTTTTTTTCACCAAGCACATGTAAACATGCACTTGACTGACATGTTTGACCTTTTGCAGTACATAATGCAGCATTATTCAAATCAAGTTAAAAGAGGTTCAACTTGCATCTTTTAAACCTTCATATGTTTTTTTTTTATAGGGCACACACACATAATTTAATTAAACACTTATGTAGGGTTCCACACAGTTAATTCATGTTGTCCCAGTTTAAATTGATTAAGTTTAGTTAATTGGTTTTGACAAATTTAAGTGGATTGAACATAAAACTATTAGGTTGTCTCCAAAAAAAAGTCTCAAGAATTATGTGGTTTGAGCTCATTCTAAATGAGTAGTTCAAACAAATATTTTTTTTGAGTGAAGGTTTTGTCATGGTTAAACACTATTAATGCCATTTGCTAAAAGTTTAATCAAAACAGTTACTACATTTTCATGGACACCAGTAATCCAATTATTTGCCCCTGAATAAGACAATAATATGATTAAGGTGTTTACATGAGTTGCTTTTTAAATGTTCCGTTCATGTTCCCGTTTTACATGTTATAGCACATAATTCGATTAACGTCATTGTGTCACCACGCTATCCACATTTCCTCCAGAGTTTCATATAATTTCAGGTGTTTAAATTTTTTTTTTTTTACATTAACTGCAGTTCAGCAGTTTCACTGTAATTTAGGAACATTTTATGCATGTCCCCGTGACAAATGAGATACTGGATGAGAGTATGAACTGCTGGAAGAGTGTTGTTTTAATGAAATTTGATACCGCACGCTGAATGGGGAAAAAACCTCCACATTTCACGATGCAGGTGACTGTGGTATTTTACTGACTCTGCAGGTGCAGAGAATGGTGTCAAACAATCGTGTGTGTATAGACTATCCTGGCTCAAAATGTGGCGCAAATACTACATGACATAATAGTTTGATTGTGGTGTTTACATGTCTGTACTGCACTATAATGCCACTAAAATCAGCATACTCCACGTCTTCGATTTCTTTTAATTCGATTATGACCTTAATCGGATTAAATTGATCAAATTGTTGTTTACATGGTAGACTCTTAATCAGAGTTTTGTCTTAATCATATTTAAATCTGATTATTGGTGTCCATGTAAAACATACTCTGTGACTATGTTTACATGAACATCAGTAATTTAATTATTTGCCTTAATCTAAATAAGACAATAATATGATTAAGGTGTTTACATGAGATGCTTTTTGAATGATCCCATTTTACATGCTATAGCACATAATTTGATGACCGTCATTGCGTCAGCCCGCTATTCACATTTCCTCTGGAGTTTCATGTTATTTCGGGCTTTTCATTTTTTATTTGTCGACTATAACTGCAGTTTGGCACTTTCATTCAGAAACGTTTCATTCATGCCCCCATGACAAACTGAGGTATTGGATGCGAGTATGAAGTAAGGACTGGTGGAAGAGTGTAGTTTTAATGGAATTTGATACAGCACGCCCTCCGCATTTCGCAGTGTGTCTGTGGTCCTTTACTGACTTGGTAGGATCTTGTTGCAAAACGTGGCGAAAACTCCTACACGATGGTAATTGTGTGATTTAAGGTGTTTATGTGTCTGTACTGCACTTCAATAATGCCACTAAAATCGGCATACTCCACATGTCCTAATTCAATTTCTATTTAGTTCGATTATGACCTTAACCAGTTTAAATTAATCAAAAATCGATGTTTACATGGTAGACTCTTAATCAGAGTATGGTCTTAATCATATTAAAATCAGATTATTAACGTACCCAATGACTTCTTATTATAAAACCTTAAGATAGCAAAGCATTACAGTCAAATGAATCGTTTAAATTATAAAGATTTGCCAGCCTTTAATCTCACATATATTTTTTTCTTCCTGAGTTTCCACTAAGTTGAATTAATCTGCGTTATGAAACTGATCATTTTATGGAAATAAAGAGAGCTCCCTAATTCAGCTTTGAGATTGTGCTCCAGCTCGGCACTAAATTGTAACCCAGAGCTCTGAAATGTTCACAGGGCTGTTATTATACCTGCTGTCTCCATTAGAAAAAAATGGTGCTGGTGATGTGCACTTGCTTTCTCAATAAGTGTGGAGAAGCTCTTGTGGAGAGTACAATCAAAGAGCTGCCTTTCTGTTCAATAGTGTTTCTTTGCATGCTGTTTAATATCTGTATTAATCAAACTCATAAATTCTTACATGCTTTTAGTTGTAAAATCCAGAGAGGAAGGCTAATATGAACAGCGTTTATCCACTTCAGCTTTACATAAGTGCGTACATGTGTATATATTAATTTATTTATTCATTTTCCTTTGGCTTTGTCCCTGATTTATCAGTGGTCACCACAGTGGAATGAACCACCAACTTCTCTGGCATATGTTTTTTTAAGCAGCAGATGCCCTTCCAGCCACAAAGTGTATATATTAAAGACAAAATTAGCAGCCCTCCTGTATATAGTATATACTTTTCAAATATATAATTGCTGTTTAAAGCTTAAACACTTTTAAACTTATTTTAAGAGTTCACACTTAGATATTACTTGATGATAATAATAGCAGGTTTGGCATGCTGTCCCAGAAGAGAACCCTGAGCTTGGAGATAATTGAGCCTAGGGCTCCCACCTGGTCAATGAGCATGTAAGGGGGTACGAAATCAGGTAGTTCTCGAGAGCTCCCCGTGGTGAAGGAGAGATGGGATGGATGGGGCTATAAACATTGAGGCGCTGGCACTGTTATGTTATCAAGCATCCTTATAAGTTACTTCAAAAACTAGCGGTTACTACACTTAGCCGTCATCAATACAAGTTTCTGTCACCGCAGCGTCTTGTTGTCTTATATTATTTACATTGTTTGCAGATTTTATTCAACAAAACTAGCATAAGAATCTAGAATTTAGTGCAAGTTGGTGCTACTTTGCCTTATTTATGGTCAGTGCAGTAAGTGTCTGTATTATCATCAATAACGTTACTTGTTGAGCACAAAAGTTCGTAATATACCAAAACGTAAAAAACAAAATCTTATCTATGAAATGTTCCGCCTTTATGCTTGTTACTACACCCATACGCAGCGAAAAAGTCCAACATCTTCAAAATTGGCTTTAGTCTTGATTAGTGCGGTTGAATGACATTTGTCCTGGGAGCACTGTACCAATATGGCGGTGGTATTGACGCATGCTCAGGCCCCGTATGCGATATCTAGTGAATATATGGCAGTGTTCTTCCATGGACACTTCCACACAAATGTTGTTTGTCCTTATTTTTCCACATTTACCCAATATCAGTTGCAGACCATGCATTGTGCATTATCTACAGTACACAAATCCACATGGACCGTTCTCACATGCATGTTACTGTTTACCTCATGAGTTGTTGTTGTTTTTGGTAATCTGTCTCCAGACACAGACACTACTGTGGTTTGTTATCTTTTTCATGTGGTGCACAAAAGCCTCGCTGCCGTCTGTGCCACAGTAAAGGCTGGTTTTGTGGTATACTGTAGCTTGTCCCCTGCAGCTGTGAGATGCCTGTATAGGTGACTGGTAATTAGTCCCATTCTGTCTGCCATGATTTATAGAGCTCACCATCAAGCGTGAATGTGATCCATGAGCCAAAGAGGCAGTCGTTCTACACACGTGCACAGTTAGGAGTTCATATTTTACCACAATTATTTGAGAACAATCACAAAACAATAACGGATGCATTTGAAATGATCAAACTGTACATTTGTGGTCTTTTTAGATTGACATTATTACTGACACTTTTTATATTAATGACAATTGGTATAGTGTCTTAGTAATTGGGACTTGGGAGTAGGGTTAAGCAAAATGGCAAAAATGCAATCTTAATTATTTTCTATATTGAACGAAAACGATATATATTTCGATATAAGCTGTTCTTCCACTTTTAAAAGAGTATCCTAACCATGACTGAAGGCAGATACTGCTGGCAGGAAAATTAACCTAGAGTCTAAACAATACTGGGTGATGCAGCATGACCTATTTTCAGGCCGATAATTTTTGGCGACCAAAAATTCTGTGAGTCTTTGATATTAACAGAATTACAGATTCCTGTTGTTGTATATTTCTGCTGTGTGATTGGCTCTTAGGATCAATATTGAGTCAAAATGTCCAGAGATTATCATCGTTATCAACATAATTTTGATTGTGATTCGATATGATATTGTATATCGGCCCAGCCCTATTTGGGAGTAGGACCAGAAATGCTTATATATTTTTGTTTTTGCTGGCATATTCGACTCCATCTTTTTAACATGTTTTTGACTGCAAATATTTCTTCTTGGTATAAACCACAGCAAAAATTCAGAAACAGTATTTTGTATCATCATTTTGTTTAATTTTTGTTTGTTGTATTGTTTATTATATATGTGGTTAGTTAAGTGGGTTTTATTTTTTAATGCAGTGTAGTAGTGTGCATTCAAATCTCAGATTCCGTAGTACACCCGTCACAGATCTCTATTTTAATTAATATTTTCTATAGGATGTTTTACAATAATATATTTATAATAATAATAGAATAATAAATTGAACAATAGAAGATTGGAAAAATGTTGCCTGGTCTGATAAGTCTCGATTTCTGCTGCAACATTCGGATGGTAGGGTCAGAATTTGGCATCAACAACATGAAAGCATGGATCCATCCTGCCTTGTATCAATGGTTCAGGCTGGTGGTGTAATGGTGTGGGGGATATTTTCTTGGCACACTTTGGCCCATTAGTACCAAATGAGCATTGTTTCAACACCACAGCCTACCTGAGTATTGTTGCTGACCATGTCAATCCCTTTATGACCACAGATGGCTACTTCCAGCAGAATAATGCGCCATGTCATAAAGTGCCAATCATCTCAGACTGGTTTTTTGAACATGACAATGTTCACTGTACTCAAATGGCCTCCATAGTCACCAGATCTCAATCCAATAGAGCACCGTTGGGATGTAATGGGACGGGAGATTCGCATCATGGATGTGCAGCTGACAAATCTGCAGCAACTGCGTGTTGCTATCATGTCAATATGGACCAAAATCTCTGAGGATTTTTATTTATTTATTTTTTACCTTGCACTTTTTTTGTTAACATTTGTTACCATTATTTAGGATATGTGTTTTCACATTCTGATTTCAATGCGTGATTATTAAATTGTTAAAAAGACTAATTAATTATGTTAAATATTCTTAAGAATGAAATGTTATGTTTATTGGAAGTGTACTTAATGGGATTATATAATAATGAGTGGCATAAAATGGTCCTAAAATTACAATAATATTGTTTATCGCAATATATTTTGATACAATATATATATATCATACAACAAAAAATAGATATCGTGACAGGCCTATGTATATTAATTTGTATTAGTCAGTACCAAAGCCAAAACTGAAACTAATCTAACAAAAAAACTTAAGACCACAGTTGAAAAATTTGTACACACAAATTGTTAGGGAAAAATATTAAACAAAATTTAAATAAACAGGAAAAATCAAGATTTGTAAGATTATAACTATTATAACCATTTAATAAAACCATTTAGTTTAAATGCACCAAAATATATTGGCTGTATTTACTGAAAACTGGATAAGTGTTTAGTTGCAAAAGGGGTGTACACGTTTATTCCAATCATTGTATAACTCATTTTTCAGAAGCAAAATAAGACAATATTTTTATTGCCCCCAGTGAAATCTTTTATTTCTTTTACACTAAATATCTGAAATCCATCCACTTATGTAAAAAAAGAATTGATTGCAAAGGCAAATGGCAACATGAACATGTCGTTAGCAGTGAAAAGCTAGAGTTTCAACTGTTATTCATTCATTTTCTTATATTAATCAGGGGTCTCCACAGCAGAATGAACCGACAACTTATCCAGCATATGTTTTACGCAGTGGATGCCCTTCCAGCTGCAACCCAGTACTAGGAAACACCCATACACTCTCATTCACACACATACACTATGGACAATTAAGATTACCCAATTCACCTATATCACACGTCTTTGGACTTTGAGAGAAACCAGAGCACCTGGAGGAAACCCACGCGAAAACGGGGAAAAAACATGCAAACTCCACACAGAAACTCCAAATGACCCAGCCGAGGCTCGACCCAGCGACCATCTTGCTTTGAGGCGACAGTGCTACCCTCTGCACCATCGTGATGCCCCCAAATTAAAATGTTGAGGAAAAATATTAAACAAAGTTTAAATAAACAGGAAAAATCAAGATTTGTACGATTTCTTTTCAATCTTTCTATTCCTAAAGATGTTAGGTGACCAAACTCCTATTTTAATTGATATTATAACCATTTAATAAAACAGTTTTGTTTAAATGCACCACAATATATTGGCTTATAGGGGAATATACTCATTTATTTCAATCACTGTATAACTAATAATTTCTTCATTTCTTTTACTCAAAATTTCTGAAATACATACACTTATGTCAATACAATTGATTGCAAAGGCAAATGGCAACGTGAACATGTAGTTAGCTGTGAAAATGAACAAATTGCAGAGTTTGCACTGTAACAAATAACAATAAATGTTAACTATTCCTTTTATTTTCCCTGTTCTTGGTTGCGACTGGAGGGGCATCTGCTGTGTAAAACATATGCTGGATAAGTTGGCGGTTCATTCCGCTGTGGCAACACCTAATGTATAAAAGGACTAAGCCGAAGGAAAATGAATGAATATAATTTTTATTTTTTTATTTTGTCATCTGTTTTTCATTGTATAAATCGGTGGAAATTATGACACATTTTTGCTGTCACTCAGTATAGTGTCTTTTTCGTAATGTCCCAGTAATGTCTATTAACATATGTCTCAGTTGGTCTAATAGTCATTTGTCACTGTGTCGCGTTACTACCGAGACTCTTTTGCCTGCTAAATTATATAAAAACTCATTTGCCGTTAAGGTCACGACTGCTGTGGAGTGATATGCAATTGTGACATGATGTCTAACGTGACCTGAATTAGCATTCATATTACTGCCAATACACACAGACACACACACACACACACATGCGCATACGTGGTACGTATACCTTCGTTATTGTGTGCGTAGCTCCTTTGACCTTACATTTATTTTTACTGACGGAAAAACCCGGGAGGAGGCTGCTGCTCCTTGCTGGGTATGGAATGGGGCAGAAATAAATTGCCTCCACATCTCCTGCGTCTCTGTGGAGTTTAACGAATGATAACATAGTTGGGAAACTAGGATATTGGGAAGGTCAGTTAGTTCTGGTAATTAGCAGGAGGGATGAAGATGGAAGGTGAACAAGGGATTGGGCAAAGATTCCTCTTTTGAGGGGATAATGAATCACTTTAGACAGGTCTGGTGGATGATTTGAGGGACTTTAAATCATTATGATTGGGAAATCCTTGCAGAATAGAGAGCAATAATATGGTTAATCAATTAATTAAAATAATTGAGATTATAATTGAGACACTGAGAAATGTTTTAATGAAAACATGTAAACCTTTTTTTTATATAATTCCGTGTTATTATATTTCGCCATAAACTAATTAAGGTCTATTTTTTAAATGCTATACTTCAGCGAAATGGTAAAATGAAGGTATTTTATTATAATATTTCAATTTTTTGGATTTGTGTTTTTTTTTAGACACATCTATGCAGTTGAAATTAGAATTATTAGCCCCCCTTTGAATTTTTTTTCTTTTTTAATTATTTCCAAATTATGTTTAACAGAGTAGGAAATTTTCACAGTATGTCTGATAATATATTTTCTTCTGGAGAAAGTCTTATTTGTTTTATTTCAGCTAGAATAAAAGCAGTTTTACATGGAAAAAAAAATTAAGGTCAAAATTATTAGTCCTTTTTAAGCAATTTTTTTTTCTTGATAGTCTACAGAACAAACCATTATTATACAATAACTTGCCTAATTACCATAACCTGCCTAGTCTACCTAATTAACCTAGTTGAGCCTTTAAATGTCACTGTAAGCTGTATAGAAGTGTCTTGAAAAATATCTAGTAAAATATTATTTACTGTCATTATGGCAAAAATAAAATAAAAAAACAGTCGCAGCTAACAAGACTGGCTTTAAACGCAAGTAAATGTTGATCCCTGAACCTGACAATCTTTTTTTCTTTCTTTTTTTTCATTTTGGGACTGAGTTTTTTTATTTTATTCATTTGGACTGATTTGGTTTAAGGCTTAGAAGATTATGCATAAAAAATCCTATGGAGCAAATAAGCAGGAAAAATGCTTCCAGAATCCAAGGCTGCTGAAAAAGTGTGCCAGTGTTTGTGCTGTATAAAGCACATGCTCCTTGAATATTTCATTGTGTTTCCGTGTGATCTCACCCTGCCGCTGCCTCTGCTCCCAAACCCCCATCTGGATGTCCCTATGTGCATCTTTCTTTTAACAACCATTAAGCTTCTCTGATTCCTAAGTCTTTTTACTTGGATTTTACTTCCCAGAATCACATGCTGCACTACTTACTGGGGTCCCACCAAGCTGATGCTAATTTGGCCAATAGTTGCTTGTTAAAAACCTCAGTTTGTCGCGTGTGTTTATCTTTGTAACATAGCTGTGAGAATTCACAGCATGATCCAATGCCAAGAGACTGATGTGATGGGTGTCATGAGAGAACAGCACAAGGACTGAGGTGACATTATGTTCCCCAAAGAGAGGCGAACAGCGTCTTTTGCATTATGAAATGTAGCACAACAAAAATGACAATGAATTGACAAGCTCAGTGGGAGGTTTTGCATTGCAGATGCATTAACGTCTATCATGTCCTTACTGCAGAAATGCCATGCATGCTGCCAAAATGTATGTAATCCGACAGCAAAACAGAATATTCGTTGAGAAAAAATGCAGGGTGAGACTTGATTTTTATGCAGAGGGAACTGATCAGATTGCGGAAAGTGGCTGTTTTGTACAAAGATGAAGCCACATTTTTTTGCTAGAAAGGAGCTAGAACATTAAGGGGCTCATGACAACCTAAAAAGGACTGCCATTTAACAGGAAAGGTTACTTTTTGGCAATGTTTTAGTAAGATTCAATGTTATGAGCTAGGTGTGTAACAGATCACGGTTGATCTGTGATTCGTATGGATCACAACCCAACCGAAAACACACATGACCCGTGGATTAATCAAATTTTTTTAAACTTGTAATTTAATTCTAAATTTGTAACTATCGCAGAGATCACCTCTCACATCATTCAAATCACATATATGAAAGCATTCAGGCTTTCCTGTAAAATATAATGATGGAAGAGGTTATTAGATTAGATTAGATTAGATTCAACTTTATTGTCATCACACATGTACAAGTACAAGGAAACGAAATGCAGTTTAGGTCTAACCAGGAGTGCAATAGCAGCAAGTGCAGGATACAGGTATTAGTTATAAAGTGCAGTTATAGAAAAACTATGGTGATATTTACAAATGGATGTACTATCAACATTATATACAGATTGTGTTAGCTATGAACAGAGATTAACAATAGATGGATAAATGTACAGGTTGCTATTAATAATCAGAAGTGTGCAGATAGATAAACATAATTACAAATGTATATGTACAGTGGGTGTGTACATAATTTACAAATGTACATGTGCAGTAGGTATGTACAGTTCAAATAAATGAATCAGTGCAATGAATATGTGCAATTTTTAAATGTGCAAATGTTAAGTAGTGCAGTGATTATGATGAGTCTGAGTTATGAGGAGAGGAGAGTGGGGTGTGTATTAGGGGGGCAAAAAGTTAGTGGGGAGCAGAGTTCAAAAGGGAGACAGCTCTGGGGAAGAAGCTGTTCTTTAGTCTGCTGGTTTTTGTCCGGGGGAGCCTGAAGCGCCTGCCAGAAAGCAGGAGAGAAAACAGTCTGTGAGCAGGGTGAGAGGAATCTTTAAGAATACTGCGTGCTCGGCGCAGACAGTGTTTCCTCTTAATGTCCTCTATGGCTGGCAGTGTGGTCCCTGTGATGCGTAGGGCAGTTTTCACCACCCGCTGCAGTGCCTTACGCTCCGCAACAGAGCAGCTTCCATACCAGACTGTGACACAGTTCGTCAGGATGCTTTCTATTGTGCAGCTGTAGAAGTTCACCAAGACGGCTGATGACAGCTGGTTCTTCTTAAGTTACCTTAAGAAAAATAGGCGCTGGTGAGCCTTCTTGACCAGGCTGGAGGTGTTGGTGGTCCAGGAAATGTCCCCAGGAACTTAAAGGATGATACAGGCTCGACGGCCATCCCATTTATGTAGATGGGATCATGTGAGCCTGTTCGTCCCTTCCTGAAGTCCACAATGAGCTCCTTGGTCGTGTCGGTGTTAAGGAGCAGATTATTGTTGGTGCACCACATGGCCAGATGCTGTATCTCTTCCCTGTAGGCAGTCTCATCATTGTTGCTGATTAGACCAATCTTATGGTAGGTTATTTGGGATGTAATGTGTTTCTGAGGTTATTAAAGATGTTTTCTGTCACTACTTGTTTAGCCTGCATCAATGCATTGTAATGCATGTAAACTGCACAATTAATCATTAAAAGATCGGGATCTCAACACCCACGCAACATAAATTATAAATGATGGTGATTTGCATATTTAGAATCACTGCATTCAAATCTGTGTTAGAAAAATGCAAAAATCAACAGATCAAACAACACAGAAGTACCTGGATAACAGTTTATAGTTAAGTTATAGTTATAAAACTACTGATGTTTATGGTAAAGATTTAAATTACTGTCATATTTATTTTCAAAAATGAAAGTTGTAGGCAGCAATTACATTATTTAACCAATAGGAGGCGACAACCAGCTATCAAAAATATGCCATTAAATTCTTCAAAAATGATCATATAGCAATGAAATATGAAGTTTTATGAGTGAATAACTGAATCTTTTATTGAAAATGAAAGTAAAAATAAACATGGGTTAAAACTTTTGGTTTTAACAAACAGAACTTTAAATTTAAATGTTATTAAAAAGAAAATGAAGGTATATTCAACTGATTATACCTTTATTTTATTTTAATAAAATAAAAAATTTAATTTCTGTTTGTTAAACCAAAAGTTTCTTGCAGTTCTGTTTTTGTAATAAATGGAAAGCAAATTACATTTGTCTCCTCCCCTTTTTGGCTGATTCAAAAAGTTGTATGATCCGTAACTAAAAAATCATAATGTGATCCAAACTGTGAGATTTGTGATCCATTACACCACTACTATGAGCACATTCTTTCAGTATTATTAAGAGAAAGATAATTTATTGCTATCTGCAAGCAATGATCTCAAAACATTCTCAATGTAAAGACAGAAAATACAATTGTTTGCATGTGATCTTTAAACATTCATTCTCAGCTTTTTGTTTAATTATTACATGACTGTCACAAACAATAGCAGGAGTACCCACCAGACTTGCTAGAGGGCAACTATATGTACACTTCACCAGTTATTCACCTTGACTACACGTACCATCCTGCTTTGCATCTCACAGCTGAAACCAGTTTACCAATGGACGCTGATTACAATGACACAGAGAGGAAGTGGCTATTTTGTATCAAGATATAGGCTGCATCCAAAACCGCCTACTACTCATTAGGTACTGCATTTGAATTTAAACGTACTACTCGGCCGTTAGAAAAGTACGTTCTATACAGTATGAATGTAAGAAGTATGAATGGTATTCGGACATACTATCCGGCATTTTGTCATGGTCATGTGACCTACCTGCATCAGTTGCATCGCTTCACTTCATTGATGAATTCTCTCGCGGGACATCATGGGATGTGCACTTCAGAATCTCGCCGGAAGTAGTAAGTCATCCGGGTACTTCTCGCATACTGATTTTCAAATTCTATGAAATCAGACATACGACTCGGCTCACATACTGATTCTCTTTGTTTATTATTTACACGACTGTCACAAGCATTAGCAGGCCTACCCACCAGGCTCACTAGAGAGCACTCCAGCTACTGTATATGTACACTAGACCAGCCATTCACCTGGACTACACATACCATCATGCTTTACATCTCACAGCTGAAACCAGTTTACCAATGGACACTGATTACAATGACACAGAGAGAAAGTGGCTGTTTTGTATCAAGATGAAGTCACGTGTTTAGGTAGAAAGGAGCTAAAAAATGAAGGGGCTTATAATATAGCCTAAAAGGACTGCCGCTTAACTAGGAACGTTATTTTTGCTAATGTTCTAGTAAGATTCAAAGCTATGAGCACATTCTTCAAGTATTATTAGAAGAAAGATAATTTATTGCTATCTGTTTTCTACAATGTTCTCAAAATGATTGAGGTAATGAGGGTTTTTCTTGGGTCACAAATGGCAAAGAAGGCAAGTTAAGTTAAAAAGTTAAGGCAAAGAAACAGTTTGTTTTATTATTATGTTAACTTGTGGATAGGCACCAGTAATTCTGTTTTATAAAAAATATTGACACTAATTTCTTAAAAATATTTTTTAGGTAATATGAAAAAAAAAATCTAAGTAGGCACACCACAGATCCAAAAAAGAGCTAAATATATTCTCACTACTGGTGACATTTTGTGCTTTATCAGATAATGAATACTTTCCCTTATATACCCTCAACATAATGTCACATGATTTCCCACATGATAAAACAAACAAACAAACACCAAAACAGAAATATTTAACACCAATATAACATGGTTGATCTTACTGCATAAGTCCTTATATACAAGTCATTATTAGAGGATATGGTAAATATCAGAATCTTCATTAAGACCCTTAGAAGATAAAGTGTTCAATGTATAAGTCCAATATACTTCACATTTTGTAAGGAAATTATTATCAGCCTCTCTTAATTTAACTACTTTAGTTTCATAATATTGGACAGTCTAATATTAAATAGAGTAAAAATTTAACATTTAAACTTAACAAAATAAGAAGAAATATGCAAAATCAAAAATTGAGTGCAAACATTCTTTATTATAAAGCATAGACCTATATATGCATGCACAAAAAATCCTATACACATGTAATCTGAGTACTAAAGTGTTCACAGTTATATGGTAACCTCACATTTTTTATAATATATATATTTTTCTCCACAAAATGAAATGATGTGAGCATAAAGGAATGATAAATGTGTGACAAATGTCTTGTATGTTGTCTGATTCACATTTGTGGCTGGAGGGCACCCCTTTTGCAATCCCTAATGTGACTCATATAAATCATATATTCCTTATGTTGACAGACAAAACCAGTTACGCCTATGGCAGAACACAGTGTGCACATTTTGAGTGATGAAATGTAAAGACAGAATTCAAGATTGCTTTAAACCATCTTGTCTAAGTTGCATTAATAATATATAAATAATATGATAACTGACAGAGTCTATCACAAAATATTGTAAATAATTATTTCTGCTTCTGTCACTTTAAGAGTCAAATGGATCCAATTTACCATTATGCATTCATCGTCATTCTCAGCTCTTTGTTTATAACTTGACAAATGAGAGTTTACAGTGAAAACACCACATTTGTTGCATGTATTTGACAATTTTGTATGCGTCTTAAAGTGGAAATGAAGCAATATTAAACAATCTCTATTAATGTAACCATTTCAGGATGTCTGCGGGTTGTAAAAGGTACTAAATGAAATTAGCCAAAATTAAGGGCATTAAAATTACATTTTTGAGCCCAATTTTTTTAGCTAAATTTTCCATTTGTGTTAAGTGCAGGCCTTTATTCTAAAATTTGCATGGATTTATTTATATGTTGAGAGTAGGACCTGAGCGATATCATGTGAGGCGGTGTTCGTTCACGTGCGTGCTGAAACAAACTGGGTACCCGACTGGGGTGCTGCCAACCATAGGCGAGCTCTCTTTCGTTCATTGATTAAATTAAAACATGGAGAAATGCAAGTTTTCAGACCTCTGGCTGGAGGACTTAAGATTTAAAGACTGGCTTAGGCCTGTAGTTGGCAACAGCCACAAGGCTTATTGCCACGTCTGCAAGAATTAATATAAACACGCTTGCTCACGCATCAAGCAGCGCCTGCAGTTAAACTTACAGCGGTTTATTATGACACTTTTATCGATCATTTTTTCACACAATCGACAGCTAGAACAAACATAGAAGCTTTGTCTGGTTGACAAGCAGCACCTAATTATGTTCACAAGAGTTTAAAAAGCCAAATGGGATGAATTTATACCCCATTTCGAAAGTAAAAAATTCTAATAGGTAGTGCAGTCTGTGGGTGAAAGGGGAGCAGTGTTTCCATGTGATCCGGTTATCTTGTGGTTCTGTGACTGCATGTGTTGGTTGCTGTGTGGTTAACAATTATGACAGTTAAAGTAACTAGGTTAATTTTGTAATACTTTTAAACTTTTGTAATAAATTTAAATAAATATAATATTAATCTAAAATTTTGGCCGTAATTTATTTTATTATATTTTTTGTGCGTTTGGGTGAGTTTTAGACTGCTTTTGGGCTAGAGAAGGTGGCTGAATCTCGATGCGTTGCATTCACTGCATGTTCAGTGCAAATGTCCGCTAAATGTAAAATATAACACTGTACACATCATCGTTAAAGAAGCTCGCCTTTACTAAGTTTAAACTGAAACTGCGGCTCATAACAAAGAGCGGTATTGGGCCAGTGGTCATCGTGAAAATCCTGCTCTGCCCTGCTCATATTTTGGTCGGCTGACTCACCTGCTTTTCCACAAACACAGAAAAATGTAAATCAGCTCATACTGAGACTGAGCATTTAAAATGACACAAACTGAAACCAAAATATTTTTAAAGAGTGGTAGAAGTGAGACTTTTCTTACTTTTGTCCATTCTTTCTTGAGATGTATATTATTTTTCTATTTAGTTACTGATGATGACTGCTTTACAGCTTTCAGCATTGAATTGAATGTTTTAATATAATCTTTCGTTTGTTTTGTAGCAGAACTATTATTTGTTTATTAAATTGACATGCATATAAAAACAATAGGGCAAATGATTATTTCTTACTGCAATGCTTCATTTTTGTTTGCAAACCATACATTTATTCTTCATAATGTAAAAGTTGGACTTTTATAGCAGATAACTCTCATTCAAGCACATTGAGGGCAGCATGATCATGAAAAATGTTATACATTGTTACTGTTCTTCGTCATCATTAATATTCTATAATTATTATCCATTAATTTTGGAATTATTGCACACATATCAATAAGTCATCACAGCATTAGTTAGATAGTGGTTTCTGGTTTTTGTTAGTCCTAATTTATGTTAAGCGCATCAAATGATCGGTACTTAAAAGGGAAAAAAGACAAATAGAATAAATATATAGTTTTATATCAGACACACATCTGATGCTTGTACAGTATTTACACCCGCTCTATGCCCACAACTTTACACATTGGGTTAAATTAGGCTTTGCAGTCTCCGTATTCAGTCCTTTACTTTTACTGTATCTGTTCAGCTGAGGGACGGCGCCAACCACATGACGTCAAACACAACGATATTCCAAGAAGGCAGTGCCCTAGGTCTAAAAGCTATGGTAAAACATGCTGTTTTCTGCTAAATGGTTACATTAATCGAGTTTGTTACATTTAATCGAGTGAAAATCAATTTACAAAATATTGTAAACTTAACCGAGTGCTTCATTTCCCCTTTAAGCTAAAAGATTTCTTTACATGTGTGTCCTGCTCTGTCTGAGGCAGAACACATTCTCTATCACACCTTTTAAAAACATGAATTAATCTAATAAATCCAGCCTGCCCCATGCTGCATATGTTACATGAGATTTTCACAATGCATTGGGCTTTGTGGAGGAACGAATGCAGACTGCTGGAAATGGGGTGGGATATGATGCAATAATCCTTTTTTCAATAGGAATCTGTGTTGTTTCATAATTGTTTTTGTATTTGTGGACAGATCATAGAACTGATCTCAGAACTTTGGCTAACAATCTGGCAAGGTACCATAAAGTTCTAAACAAACATCATTTCTGTCTACCTTTTTCTAACATTAAAAAACACACACATTTTTTGATTCCAATCCAAACATTCAGTATAAAAAAAAACAAGCTTATGTTTGTAAATGACAAGATGGTATGTCCTTTCAATGTGTAATCATAGCATAAATAAAAAAAGGGTCGATCTTCATACTTAAACCTGTAAAGCCTGACACATCAAAAAATAGGCAGAAAATTATAATTGTCTATTAAACCATCTAGCACAACCTCCTCCACCCCACAAAAAATACATTTATAAATTTTAATGAACTTTTTTTTCATGATATTTATTTTGGATCACATTTGATACATCAGGCATTTCTGCAACTTTTTGCTCACAACAATGTTAATATTCATTCATTATTTATTAGTCCCTTATTTATCAGGTGTCGCCACAGCGGAATGAACTGCCAACTTATGTTTTACGCAGCGGATGCCCTTTCAGCTGCGACCCAGTACTGGGAAACACACACACACACACACACACACACACACACACACACACACACACACTATGGCCAATTTAGTCCATCCAATTCACCTATAGTGCAAGTCTTTAGATTGTGGGGGAAACCAGAGCACCCGGAGGAAACCCACATGAACATGTGGAGTACATGCAAACTCCACACAGAAATGCCAACTGACCCAGCAGGGACTCAAACCAGCCACCTTCTTGCACTGAGCAACCGTGCTGCCCCAATGTTAATATTAATTACAAAAAATAATATTTTTATAACAGAGAACATTTCAGGCAGTTTTTTTTCAGGTTTTTTTTTACATAATTTTGACATTCTTTTATTATTTTACTTTGTGGTAGGCGTAACAGCAGCTTCAGTGCTTGTTCAAGATGCGTCTTACCCTTACACAGTACACAGAAGTGAGAAGTGATTGCTGGTGCTGTTTTTTTTTTCTGTCAGGTTTCTCCATGTTGGACAATAATCAGGGTCATTCCTTCCAACATTAAAATAAATTCAATATAGTTTACTGATTATGAATAATTGTTAAAATACTTACAATGTATTTTAAGATGGCATTTAGGGTGCTTTCACACTTGGTTCAATTGGACCATACCCAAGTTTGATTTTTTTATTTTATTTTATTTATTTTTATTTATTTATTTATTATTATTATTCCCCCCCCCCCTTGCCACCTTCTCGGTTGGTTTGTGTTCACACTGTCTTTTTTCCTCCTAAACCCCGGTACGCTTGCGACATCAAGCTGCTGTTTTATGTACGGCTGTTGCCAGGTGACGTCCACGAAAGCTAAGCGTCAAAATGGAAAGACGTCCGCACATCAGTCGTTCTGCTTTTACTGAATCTTTTGGTTTTGGACATACAGAATGTGACTTGCGTCCATCTGCCTCATCATCCAAACTCATTTTTGTACATTACAAAAATGTGACCTGATTGTTTGGGAAAAAAACAACTTTTTTTATGAAGTTTGATACATGCGTTTTCAACACAATTTATTTGTAACATATGAAATTGATTAATACGCAATTATGCTTTGTTTCAATCAAGAAAACCTTTATTTAATAAAATTAGTAACAATAAAAATTTTGAATACAAATATCAAATTATATACAACAGTTTTTCAAGCAAACAAATTGTCAGTTAAATATTATATACAGTAGGTCTTGGAAACTTGTGTTTCAAATATGATATGTGCGGCTTTGGGAAATAAGGGGCCAGCAAACATTTAGCAACTTTTTAAATGTTTTCATAATGGAGTTTTCAAATATACTTTGAGCATGTTTTTGTTAGCTTGGGAGTTGTTTCAGAGGTGGTAATCCGTTTAGATAAAGCTGTAAAAAGAAAAAGAAATGTTTTTGGGATTGTTTGTAGCAATATATTATGCACAAAAGACCATTACCAAGCATTTTAAAAAGAGAGTAGAGTCGATTTTGTATTGTTCACTGTAATTTATGAGCTATTGTGCTTTTGTGGCATTGCAGCTTTTCCAATTTTTGTTCCCTATGTGTTTTCTCTATCATAGAAAGTACAAAATTAAAATAATAGAAATTTTATAAAGTTACAGGAGTCAGCAATTTCAAACAATCCCTCCACGGCACCCAATTAGGCGCTCCTCAAGAGCAGTACTAAAATTTTGATTCTTCATCAGCAAATAAAGGTGCAGTTTTGTGACTGTGGTGCATGCTGAAATAAATCATCACTCCAAATCGTACCTCTTTGACTGACATCATCTGAATTCATTCAAACCGTTTAAACCACACTGAAACCGTTAATGTCAGTGCTAATGATGACAATGTTTAAGAAGTCTTCTCTTTATTCATTCCCAATATCTGGGATGACTCCATGTAACCCTCGTGTCAAAAAGGCTTACATCAGTAGCTCCTATGGGCCGTGGGATTGGTCCGAGTCTTGAAGAGGGGGACAGAGTCGCCACAAACTGCTTCAAGCTTGATAATGGGTGACAAATGCTGAGTCTCACTCTTTAGTTGTGTCCTGATTCACAGGGTCCCTACACAGCAACTGAGCCAAATATATCTGTATAAGTTCACTTCAGTTGACAACTCCTTTTCTGAAATGGAACTGCAATGTCATCAAACATGCACATGTGCGCGCTCACACACACACACACACACACACACACACACACACACACACACACACGTAAAGCTATCTTTATGGGGACTTTCCATTGACTTAATGATGCTTCTACTGTACACACTGTATAATCTATACCCCTAAACCTAAACCCAACCATCACAGGAAACAATTAGCATTTTCATTCATTCATTTATTTTATTTTCGGCTTAGTCCCTTAATTATTCTGGGGTCACCACAGCGGAATAAACTGCCAACTTATCCAGCATGTGTCTTACGCAGCGGATGCTTTTTCAGCTGCAGCCCATCACTGGGTAACACCCATAAACTCTCATTCACACAAATACACCACAGACAATTTAGCTTACCCAATTCACCTTTAGTGCATGTCTTTTGACTTGTGGGGAAACCCAGAGGAAACCCATGCGAAAACCCACCCAGAACATGCAAACTCCACACAGAAAGGCCAACTGACCCAGCCGGGGCTCAAACCAGTGCTGTGAGGCAATCGTGCTACCCGCTGCGCCACCGTGACGCCCCACAATTTGCATTTTACATTTTCAAAATATCTAATTGTGTGTGAATTGTGAGCTGTTTTCCTCAATTTACTGGTATTGCTACACTTTTGGGGCTATACTTCCCACAATGTAAGGAATACAAGGTATACACACACAGACAGGTTGGTTTTATATGAATTGTGGGGACATTCACAATTGGTTGCTGCCAACAGTGGTGTTAGTGAGCCAAATTTGCCCACTGGCCTCCTAAACAACCTTACATCATAATCCGCTTCATCACTCTGTGTCCTCTTCGCCAATCAGCTAGTGTGTGGTGTGTGATCTGGCGCAATATGGCTGCCGTCCAGGTGGATGCTGCACACTGGTGGTGGATGAGGAGATTCCCCCCAAAAATGCGCTTTGAGTGTCCAGAAAAGCACTATATAAATGTAAGGTATTATTATTATTATTATTATTATTATTATTATTATTATTATTATTATCATTATTATACTGTACAAACTGTATAATCTTTTCTATCAGTCTGTCCCTATCCTATTTCTAAATCCAGCCCTTACAAGAAATTGTATACAGTTTTACTTTCTGAAAAAAATAATAATTTTGCACGATATACAGTATAAGCTTTTTGAGCAATGATGACACCAGCAATGTTTTCATAATTCACCATCTCCTTGTAATAATACCCATGTCTTTATACACAGTTGTGTACTGATATGTCACACACACTTAAAAAATATAGCAATATACAGAACACCAATTTTAAATTGTATAAATATTACAGTATCAAGAAAATGCAGCTTTAGTGTGCAAAAAAAATATTAGTTTAAAATGTATTAATTTGAATACTCTTTTGTATATCATGCTATAACCAGCAGATACTGTATATGCGTTTATTGCATTGCTAGGTGCATTGAATATGATACAAATGGAATATGAAATCAATTTACATTTTTCTTTTTGAGCATCAAAGAACATGGTGAAAGTGCAGAGCTTGCAGCAGCTGATTCAGTTCCACTATAATCAGGTTGTGCACAGCCTCTACCTCTTACAACTCTCAGCTCAACTGAGCTTTTGCTGATCTCTTTTTGATTGGCTGCTGCCATGAGTTGTCTGTCCTCACCTAGACTTCTAAGTTCTTTAGATTTCCTGTCAATCAGCTGTGGTTAGTGGGGTGAATCCTCCTTCCCACTGCTAAAACCCGGGACTGAGTAATGGACCTAAGAGAGGAACTGAACTGCAACAGCTGCCCCAACTGTAGTGGTTTATTTAGCATGGCCTCAGGTTATATGTAACCCTGCAAAAAATCTGATAAAAGCCACTCTTCTCTATTTATATTTCAACATGTTCATTAATGATTTAATTCATGCGTGTAGCTCATGTTGGAATTTCACCACGTACCTAATCCTAGATAATGGCATGTAACTCAATCAGAGTGGATCCAGCAGCAGAGAGCCTTGTTGCCTACACTCATTCTTTATTCGCATCTACTATATTGTTCTATCAAGAACATTTAACATACGTGGAACTCTTCCATAGAGTGCATTAGTTTTGAAAGCATAGGGACACTGACTGGATTATGTTATTTACTGTGCTTTATGGGAGTGGGCGGAGTTAAGGATCTTTTTAGGCACACTTTGCTTGCTGCAACTTTCAGATTTTTCTGTACAGCATGCATAGAGTTTAGTTGGAGTTGATCAGTTACTCTATTAAAGGTGCTGTATGTAAGTTTTTGACTGTTCTAAAGCATAAAAATACAATAATATGTTTGCAGACATTCAAGAAATGCCAAGTGAACATTCTTGTTTATCTGAAAGACAATGCTAAAGTCAGATATTCTGCTCTGAAAATGTCTCTTACATGCCAGAACGGCTATCTTTGTTTTGATTTTTTTTATCCCACCCACTGCCAGTTTAGCCAATTATATTTCAGCACACCGGGTTGTCTTGGTGGAAAATCGCGTGTTTCATTCATTCAATCATGAAGGCTCTGGAAGTGTGCGTCTGTGACCGAAATGCGACCAATGAGATGCAGATTCAGTGTTCCACATGTGGTGGTCAATAATTAAACAATAATATAAAAATTAAGAATGTAAACATCAGGTGAGTGGGTTACATTGTAACCCTGTGTCATAACAATACACTACATGACGCGATTTGCTGTGATTTGCACCAGACGAAACACAACAGAAATAAAAAAAAACAGCCATTTAGGAGCATGGAATAGTGCACTTACTGCACTCCAATGAAATGATAAGGTTTATAATCTAATTAATACATATAAACCTCTTTAGCATTATTAAATGCACATGCGGAATCACTGATATGTGTTGGTTTACACTGAGTCACAGTTCTGAAATTCAAATTCAAACGGTTCATTTTATTTTTGAGATCTGAGGTGAACTATCTGCTGCTGCTTTCAGTGTATGGCAATAAATGTCATGTAAAATGTCATTCAAACTCACATTATTAGTATTTAACATTGAGTAAAGCACATGAGGTTTACCTGAGCTGATCATTGTCAGTTTATTCTGTTGTTCAGCTGCAAGAAACAGAAGCCATTTCTAAATTCTAAATTTTAGGTCTTGTTAGTACAAAACTCCTTTTAATATGGAAAATCTCGTAACGTTGCTTTTAGTCAGAACACGGTTTAAATCAGCCTTTATGCTTGATGGTTAGGCACACTTCTATTGATGCCATTAATCTGGAAATCTGCGCATGTGTTGAACAAAGCGTGCAATACCAAGTTCAACCATTTGGTGTGAAACTTGTATACTGCACCTTTAAACTGTTGTTTGAAGTCATGCAATCGGATTGGTTAACAGATTGTTTATAGTGGAGGAATGTTCTTCATTTGAAATATTTTTTTGAAAAGTTTTTTAGGCAACCCAGAATCTTCTTTGCCATCACTGTGAAGCCTGGTGTTTTTTAAAAATTAAAGGATAGTTCACCCCAAACTACAGCAAAAACTATTTACGATAAAATTATTCATCGGATTTACTAAATATTTTTAAGGTAAGTGGTTGCAAACTATTTATATGGGCTGAATTCAAACAAACTAATTAAGTTGGACATTACAAAATTAAATTTGTTTAAATTCATGAAAACATGTATTATCTAAAATAAGATCTTACAAAGCAGCATAATGATGTCAGAACTCTGGGGTGTCTTAAAATGCTGCCTACTTAGATTTTGGAAGAGCTGTTGGGTCTTTTTATAGGTCTGCACAGGTGGTATATGCGTATGTGTCCCAAAAAGTGTAAAAAAAAAGAAAAAAAAAGAAGGAAAACAGATCCGAAAGTAAGGCTAATACATACAACATTTATAATATTCAGACCTTGGATTAAAACAGATCTAGACTTTAATCAGAGAGCGAGGAGTCATTTGTTAAATGTGATTTTGAGGAAGGAAGCAGCTTGCGGATCAGATGAGCCGAGGGACGGTTTGGCTCAGTGACAGATGGGAAACATTAGGGCTCCTCTAATCCTTTCAACATTGACACCAGAGTGTGAGAGAGGTAACTCACACCCACAGCGCCTGAAAGCAACGCACAAAGTAGAAGACTTAAGCAGAATAGTTCTTAAAGCTACTGAAGGAGCAGAGCTGCTGCATGGGTCATTGCCTTGCTCTGTTTGAATAGAGAGCACTGAGGGCAGCTTTACACACACTGGAGGGAGAGTTAATGCATTTCTATCAAGAGGTCAAGGTTTGGTGGTTACCATGACCCAGTTAGCCCCTGCTGCTTTATTTTGTAACTGCATTGTAAGGTGGACAAATAAACAAATTTCTCCTTTGACTGCTGTTCATTTTTTTCAAGTTTTCAGTACATTAGTTGCTAATAATTTATTATATAACTATTATATTTAGTGCAGATTCTCTTTGGGAGGATTAAAAGCTCAGGATTGTTACTGCTGAAGGCAACTGATAACATTCCTGTAGTACCATCAGCCAGACCATCCATCCATCCATCTTTCTGTCAGTCTATCCATCAGTCCATTTTTCTGTCAGTCTGTCCATTCGTCTGTCCATTTATCTTTCTGCCGGGTCATTCATCCATCCAACTTTCTGTTAATCCACCCCTCCATTCATTTTTCTCTTGGTCCATCTCTCATCCACCTTTTTGCCAGTCCATCCACCTGTCCGTCTGTCCATTAGTTTTCCTGCCAGTCCATCCATCCATCCATTCATCTTTCTGTCAGTTTTATCCATCCATCCATCCGTCCATCCATTTTTCTGTCAGTCCATCCGTCTGTCCGTCCATCCATCTTTGTTATTCCATCCATTCTTCCATCTTTCTGTTAGTCCATCCCTCCATCCATCTTTCCATCAGTCCATCCGTCTGTCCATCCATCTTTCCGTCTGTCCATCCATCTATCCATTCATCTTTCTGTTGGTCCATCCATCTTTCTGT
>CAIGQZ010032409.1:12359760-12382146 GCA_903798205.1 Danio tinwini
ATCCATCCATTTTTCTGTTAGTCCATCCCTCCATCCATCTTTCCATCAGTCCATCTGTCCATCCCTCCACCCATCCGTCTGTTTATTCATCCATCTATCCATTCATCTTTCTGTTGGTCCATTCATCTTTCTGTCGATCCTTCCCTCCATCCATCTTTCTGTCGGTCTATCCATCTATCAGTCCATATTTCTGTCAGTCTGTCCATCCGTCTGTCCATTTATCTTTCTGCCGGGTCATTCATCTGTCCGTCTGTCCATTAGTCTTCCTGCCAGTCCATCCATCCATCCATCCATTCATCTTTGTCAGTTTTAGCAGTCCTTCTTTCTGTTACTCCATCCCTTCTTCCATCTTTTTGTTAGTGCATCTTCTCTGCATCTGTCATTCTATCATCTGTTGTTTTGTCTATCTTTCTGTCTGTCCTTCTATTCATGCATCATTCTATCCATTCTACATTCTTGAGGTCTCTCTATCATCCATCTATCCTTTTGTGTATATGTTGGTCGTTTTATCTATCCTATCATGTAGGCTATCCATCCATTATCTATCAATCAACTTTCTGTCATCCATGTATTGTTTTACTTATCTATCAGTCTTTTTGCTAATGTATCAATATATGCCATTCTGTGTATCCATCTATGTATTGTTCTGTTTCTATTTATCAGTCTGTCTGTCCTTGTATTAGTCTAGCTATCTCTCATTCTGTGCAATCATCATTCTATCCATCAGCCAATAAGCCTCCAAAACTTATTTTTTACTTTTATTACATGGCTTTGCTTGCGTTCAAAAATCTAGTTAACATTACAGCAAAATTTTTTTGTATGTTCTTCGTAGATTTTAATGACGTTTATCTAATTTTAAATATTAATTGCTGCACTGCTTTCCTCCATCAGTTCAAATTTAATTTAAGTTGAAGAATTAGGCAACTGGAATTCTTATGAATGGGAATGCGGATTAATAGCTTCTCTATTGTAGCTCTTTTTGATTACAAGCTACAGAAGAATTCTTATTGTGATCTGTCTCTCATTGTCAAGTGATAGTGAATGTGATTAAAAGAGTTACTTCCCAGCAGACACAAGATGTTAATGTTAGGTTAGATTTAGGTCACCAGCATCTAAGGACAATGTTATTTTGACATCCAGTAATGATGTGAAATAACATTGATATTTTGTTGATTTTAGGTTGTGTTGGAAAGTGACCAAAATCCAACGTCGAGCCAACATCTTAAACCAATATCATATTGACGTCAAATACAGACATTTATTTGTCAGGTATGGCAACCAATATCCAACATCTGATAGACGTCATATTGTTAACGTCTACACAACGTCAAGCTGTGACATTATTAGACATTGATATTTTGTTGATTTTAGGTTGTTTTGAAAAGTGTCCAAAATCTAAAGTTGTTCCCACATCTTGAACCAACATCATATTGAAGTCAAATGCTGATATTTAATTGTCAGGTATGGCAACCAATATCCAACATCTAGTAGGCGTCATATTGGTAACATCCACACAACGTCAAGCTGTGACATTATTAGACTTTGATAATTTGTTGATTTTGGGCATACCTGCCAACACTCCCGTTTTTCCTGGGAGTCTCCCGTATTTCAGACCCACCTCCCGGTTTGTCATTTCTCCCGGAAAACTCCTAGAATTTCAACCCCTTCGCCCGGTCCTCAGTTGATTTGGTACAATGTGTAACACCCCAGTCACACGGGACTTTAGCGTCAACGCTTGACAGAGGGCGTGTCTGAAGTTGGGGCTCACGCGATCGTCATAGCAGCTTCAGCCAATGAAATTAGTTAGCAATCGGCTACTGTCTGAGCTGGTGTATTTGTATACAGAGATCTGATTGGCTGATGCTTCCGTCTGCACTTGAATAGTTGAGAAAGTCCCAACTTTTGCAGCGATCAATGCCACTAGGTGCCGACGGATCCACAATGCAGTTCGGCAACACCTGTCGTCACCTATTCAAAGTGAATGGGAAGCGTTGAAGATGACATCCCTGCCCTGTAAATGGGGCTTAACACCCCCAGATCACAGACAGACCCGGCACACCTTCCGGTCGCTCTGCTCACCCCCCTCTCCTGGATTTTCAGAGACAAATGTTGGCAGGTATGATTTTAGGTTGTGTTGGAAAGTGACCAAAATCCAACATTGAGCCAACATCTTAAACCAACCTTATATTGAAGTCAAATAGTGACATTTATGTGTCAGGCATGACAACCAATATACAACATCTGATAGACGTCATATTGGTAATGTGCACACAACGTCAAGCTGTAACATCATTAGACGTTGATGTTTTGTTGATTTTAGGTTGTGTTGGAAAATGACCAAAATCCAACGCCGAGCCAACATCTTAAACCAACATTATATTGACGTCAAATACAGACATTTATTTGTCAGGTATGGCAACCAATATCCAACATCTGCGAGAAGTCATATTGTTAACGTCCACACAACGTCAAGCGGTGACATTATTAGACATTGATATTTTGTTGATTTTAGGTTGTTTTGGAAAGTGACAAATCTAAATTCGAGCCCACATCTTGAACCAACATCATATTGAAGTCAAATGCTGATATTTAATTGTTAGGTATGGCAACCAATATCCAACATCTAGTTGGCGTCATATTGGTAACATCCACACAACGTCAAGCAGTGACATTATTAGACTTTGATATTTTGTTGATTTTAGGCATACCTGCCAACACTCCCGTTTTTCCTGGGAGTCTCCCGTACTTTAGACCCGTAAACCTCTTAAACCAACATCATATTGACGTCAAATACAGACATTTATTTATCAGGTATGGCAACCAAAATCCAACATCCAATAGACGTCATTTTAGTAACATCCACGCAACGTCAAGCAGTGACATTATTAGACATTGATAATTTTAGGTGGTGTTGGAAAGTGACCAAAATCCAAAGTCGAGTCAACATCTTAAACCATATTAAAGTCAAATACTGACATTAGTTTGTCAGGTATGGTAACCAAAATCCAACGTCTGATAAATGTCATATTGGTAATGTCCACACAACATCAAGCTGTGACATTATTAGACGTTGATATTTTGTCGATTTTTAGGTTGCATTAGAATGTGATCAAAAGGCAATGTCTGTCCGAAGTTGGGCATTGAAGGTTGCCCTGATGTTGGGTTCTGACTTCGACCCAATTTTCATTTCCAAACAAAATGCAACATCCCACAACGTTTGGGTACAACGTCAATCTGATGTCATGTTGAAGTCCTATGCCTGCTGGGTTGTTAATTTTCTTCTATGAATAACCAAATTTCAACATAACCTGATATATCTTTTCCTCATTAAAAATGTAATGTCATTTTGCAATTCCTGCTGTTGAAAAGAAGAGTTCATACAGATTCAGTTTCTCCCCTTCATGCTTTTTAGGATGCTATTGTCACAAATTACATTTTTCATAAGACATCTTATCAAAATTTCCTTGAGGCAGAATTTTACTACTGTAAGATATTTTATGAAGGCAAGAACAGAACGAAAGGCTTGAATCCTTACATTTATCATCTGCCATGCTTATTTTATTTTTTTTTACGCAGAGTGCAACGTTCACTCATTCTTGGAACATGAAGCTTAAAGATTATCTGTCCAGTGAGGACGCAAGTCATTTAGATTAAGAGTAATCTGATTGCATAGTAGGTACAAATTATAGCATAAAGGGCCACACAAGTAGGGTAACAGCCGGCCTTTGTAAGCCCCGTCTCTCAGATGATTGGTCAGCGATGGATTACTAACTCTGAGATAATTATGTGGGCAAATCCCAAATCCAGAATACACAGCAGCTGTACGGGCGAACATGACCTTTTTTGTGTGCTGTTATGATATTGAAAATACTCCCAACCCCCTTTTACTCTTGCCTGGTAAGTTGTGGTATGATTGTAAATCGCTTATGACTGCTAATCCAGTTGCTTTTTCAGTACACAAATATGAACGATATTGCACTGTGCATCATCCTTTAATTGAGTGACCAAAAACTGACCCTTTTTAATACAATATAATAGGAAAACTGAGTTGAAGGGATTTGGCTGTGTTTTATCTGTTAACCAGAGAAGCATAAATTCATTCATTCATTCATTCATTCTGTCAGTCAGTTCGTTAGTTTATCAAATAGCTCTATAGTTGAACTAAGGCAGAAATTAAAAAATGATTTAGCCAGTGAAAAATAAATTGTAATTCTTATTTCATTCATTCATTTGCTCACCACAGCGGAATGAACCGCCAACTATTCCGGCATATGTTTCACTCTGCTGATACCCTTCCAGTTGCAACCCAGTACTAAGAAACACCCATGCACACTCGTTTACACACACTCTCATTGATTCATTCATTCATTTTCCTTTTAGTCTTTATTCAGAGCTCACCACAGCAGAATGAACCGCCATCTATTCCAGCATATGTTTTATGCAGTGGATGCCTTTCCAGCTGCAACCCAATACTGGGAAACACCCATACACACATTTACACACACAATCATACACTACGGCCACTTTAGTTTATTCAATTCACCTATAGCGCATGTTTTTGAACTGCGGACTGGACTTTTATAATAATTATTACAATTACGCCCCCCATTTTCCTATGTGTCTACATATAGAGATTGGCTGCGTCCAAAAACGCTGGTACTGTATATCTGTACCGATATCGGTACTACCTTTGAATTTAAATGTACTACTCGGCCGTTAGAAAAGTAGAATCTATATAGTTTGAATGTGAGTATTATGAATGTAACTCATACATGCTACATCCGCCATTTAGTCGTCATCATGTGACCTACCCGCGTCAGTTGCGTTGCTTCAATCCCATTCATGAGTTCTCTCACAGTGCATCATGGGATGGCATAGCGTCCATCCAATGCACACTTTAGAATCTTGCCAGAAGTAGTAGGTCATCTGGGTACTTCTTGCACACTGTTTTTCAAATTCTATGACTTCGGACATACTACTCTGCTCGCATACTGTTTTTAGCACACTATATAGTATGTTAGTATGCAATTTCGGATGCAGCCCTGGTTTATTGGTGCATTCAAGTCATGTTGGATTTTTAGTATTAATGAGTTGAATGCACATGAACGCTACCACAATTTGATACATGTTGGAAAATTTTAAATGCTCTGAGTTAGGAGCGTAATAAAACCTCTAATATAAGAAGATATATAATGGTTATATAATTCTCTATGTGACCTGGACCACAAGACATTTGTACGTTTTTGGAAATTAAGCATCATGCATTATTTGAAAGATTTATTTGATGTTCCATTGATGTATGGTTTGTTAGGACAGGACATTATTTGTCAGAGATGCAGCTATTTAAAAATCTGGATTCTGAGGTTTCAAAGCAATTGAAATACAGAGAAAATCACTTTTAAAGTTCATTCATTCATTTTACTTCGACTTAGACTCTATTTCAGAGGTCGCCACAGTGGAATGAACCACCAACTCCTCCAGCATGTGTTTTATGCAGCGCATGCCCTTCCAGCCACAACCCAGTCTTGGGAAACACCCATACTCATGCACACACACTTACAAACTACGGGCAATTTAGTTTATTCAATTACCTACTGTATACTGCATGTCTTTGGACTGTGGGGGAAACTGGAGCACCTGGAACATGGGGAGAACATGAAAACTCTACACAGAAATGTCAGCTGGCCAGCTGGGACTTAAACCAGTGACCTTCTTTCTGTGCTGTGCCAGTGCTAACCACTGAGCCACTGTGCTGCCCACTTTTAGAGTTGTCTAAATGAAGTGCTCAGCAATGCATATTACCAATCATAAATTGAGTTTTGATATAGTTAAAGTAGGGAATTTACAAAATATCTTCATGAAACATGATTCTTACTTGATGTTCTAATGATTTTTAGTCTGAAAGAAAAATCAATAATATTGACTCATGCAGTGTATTTTTGGAAGTAGCCAAAAAATACCTGTGCAACAGACCAGAAGTGGTCCAGGGTCACATATATAGATCGGTTGAAAGAAGTCATAGAAGTCCACTGGTGTGGGTTGTCAGTGACAACACAATTGATGCAAGTGTTTTGCTATTTATTTTTATAAGCAAGTTGATTTAAAAGCCATTTTGTGCCGATGAAAATGACTTTAATGTGCCTGACTTTGTTAAGAATGTCCTGGGAAGTCTTGAACTCAGCAGATAGTGCCTCTGAGCTATTTACATTGCAGCGACTTAATTCTATTGATAAAATGTCCACCTTGTACCGTCCTGGACCCTTTTTAATAATTCATCTGTCAGCTTGGTTTACGACACGTACAGTATAGTCAGTCCAGGCTCATTAGGACGTCCCAAAGCAAGGTGAGTCAAACCTTGTCATTCCACCTGAAAACCTTCACTGCTTCAGAAAGATTGTCTGCTTGTCCTGATTACCCCCCCCCCCCCCTCCCCCTCCCCCCCCCCCCCCCCCCCCCCCCGCCACACACACACACACACACTGCCTGTACCATCTGAACATCGTTCTGTTGCCGGAGTCATTTACTGATTAGTCTGACCAAGCGAATTTCCACCACCCACTGATGTGAAGAATCTGTCAGACGTGCTGTTGTATCAGTGTGTTATGTAACTCTGCGTATCAGCATTTATCTGTCTGTATCACAAGGGATGTCAATTTCCACAAATTCCTATGTTAAATCATTTTCATTTAAAGTAAAGACCAATTAATAATTAATTGTTACCCTTAAAAATGCAAGATGTGTCTACTTCAGTGGCAGAATGACAGAATGTGCAAATGATTCTCAAAACACAAACATCCTTATACAAAGAGAATTGTTTTTACTATTAATAAGACTAATAGGAATGCAAAAAGAATCCAATACAAACTCATTGGAAATATGTTTCGATCTACGGGAAACATATTTCAGCATGTGTTGACTGCTGTTCATTTAACACTATGGGGCAGTATGCATTCACGCTAATGATATTTACTGGGACTTGTCATTTGAGACATACCCAGAGTAACATATTTCTCTTGTTTTTTTCGAAAAATGTAGGCTGAGGCATGTACTTCCAATGAGTCTAGGTTGCAAGAATCAGTGATTTATGATTTAAAGAGGACCTATTACACAAAAACCAGCAGCTAGCTTTTCAACTCTCACGTGATCACCCTCTGAAGCCAAGCAGGGCTGTGCCTGGACAGTACCTGGATGGGAGCCCACATGGGAAAGCTAGGTTGCTGCCGGAAGTGATGTTAGGGAGGCCAACAGGGGGCACTCAACCTGTGGGCTGTGTGGGTCTTAACGGCCCAGTATAGTGAAGGGGACTCTATACTGCTCAGTGAGCGCCGTCTTTCGGATGAGACGTTAAACTCTCTGTGGTTGTGAAAAATTCCAAGATGTCCTTAAAAAAAAAAGAGTAGGGGTTTAACCCCTGCTTTCTGGCCAAATTTTCTGGCCACTGGCCATCATTCGTGGCCTCCTAACCATCCCCATATCATAATTGGCTTCATCACTCTCCACCAGTCAACTGGTGTGTGGTGTGCGGTCTGGTGCAATATGGCTGGTGTCGCATCATCCAGGTGGATGCTACACAATGGTGGTGGATGAGGAGATTTCCCCCCAATGTGTAAAGCCTAGAAAAATGTCTAGAATTGTCTAGAAAAATGCTATATAAATGTAAGGAATTATTATTATTATTATTATTATTATTATTATTATTATTATTACTAAAAATCACTTTTATAAGGGGTTTAAACACAGTTGTGTGGCAACAGTCTGTGAATATAACCAGCTACTATTGGTAAACATTTATTTTTTTTATAATCACATTTCATAAAAAGAGACTGCAGAATCACTGCAGAAAGCCCCGTCCATTAGCTTCAATCTCTCCCTCATTAGCATAGAACTTTTTTTTTTCCTGCCACTATGCTGACACAGGCATTTGTAGCTCCGCACTCTTTTGAAAAGAGGGCTGGTAGCACAATCTCATTTGAATTTAAACAAACTACTAATGGCACACTGGAATACTCCAGACTGTAAGGCCGTACTCACACTATGTACAGTTGCCTTGAACAGGGCCAGCACTCTCGCTCAGCACAGTGGAGATTTTTTTAGTTATATCATTTTAGTCTTTTGATATGCGGTGACACGCAGTCTAATGTTTAGCCGAACAGATCAGCCACTTTTGACGCTCATAAACAATCATAAAGTCCTCGTGCTGCAGGAATTAGGAAGTTTGCTGAAGGCGCAGCTGACGTGCAGTGAGGGATTTGCGTCTTTAATAATCTACAACAGTTTGCGTTCATTGAACAGTACGAATGATTAATTAGTCCATATCAAACAGTCCCTTAAAAGTCACATCTCGCTTTCAGTTTCGGGCTTAGGCACGCTTGCACTCACACTGTAAGTGTACCGCGCCTGAGCCCAAGTGAACCGTGCTCAGGCCCACCTCTTCCAACCGCGCCAGTGCCGCCCAAGTGAACTGTGCCAGAGCCCAATTCAGAGAGCTCACACTTCTTAAATGATCCGGGAAAGGGGCCTGAGCACGGTTCGGATAGCATAGTGTGAGTAAGCCCTATAAGAAACCAGACTGGACCAGCATGGAAATAATTATAGATTGCACATGACTAAAACCTGATGATTTGATTTTGAATGCAATTTATTTTCAGTCTTCAGTCATTTTAATAAATCACAGACACATTTAACAAACTGGTCTAAGTAATGGTCTAATCACAAATTAACAGAAGTGAAATGGAAAAAAAAAATCACAAGCTAGTCTGAATGTTTTAGGGTTGGGTGATGTCAACCAATTTTGTGCTCAAACCACCTGCTGATTGCTGGAGCTCAGACGACTGCATATAGTGTGGAAGGAGGTGTTGTCAGAAATGCTAGGTGAAACTCCAGTGTTAACATGGATCATTTTTGTTTTAAAATGCCATTTTAAAACTTTAACGTATTAGTGTAAACAGGACCTAAGTATGTAATCGGGTTGCTGCTGTGACGGGGGCGGGACTGAGGATCGCGATGGACGATGGCATCGTCTATCAACCCAACCCTAGAATTTGTAAATTTGTAAATCAGTCTGAATTTAGATTATTATTTTTTTTATGCCCGAAGCATTTAAAATGGCTAACTCCAACTTATCAGAATGATTCATAATTTCAGCACAATTTTTATATTTGTTAGAAACAGAATGAGGCTTAAGTTGTTTTGCGTTTCATTGCATTGCTGTGCGTTGCATGGCATTGCTTCCGATTAATAATTTCAAATGCATTAGAATATCATCTAACTCAATTCAACCACAGAAATTCACAAGTAAACGCTGGCCATTTCACACTTTATGACCCAATCCCAGTTCTATTTTTGTAGCCCTTCCCCTTGGCCCTTACAACCGAGGGTTAAGGGGAAAGGCTTCAAAACTTACCCCTAAGAATTGGAACAGCACTTCAACACCTGCACACGTCATTATTTGTCATCGCAATATATTTCTTATATGTTCAATATCTTATGCACATTCAGGAAGAAAACAACACACTAAAAGCAACAAAACTGATCGCATGGACACACACATACAGTATGCACCAGTTGCCAGTGTATACATCTGAGGTGCTACTGATAAGCTTTAATGATTACATTTAATCATTAAATGTTTCTGTTAAAGGGGACCTACTATTATGTAAGCCTCTGACATCCGTAGAGTGTGTATGTGAAGTTTCAGCTCAAAATACCACACAATGTTTTATAACTCTTTGAAACCGCCCCATTTAAGCTTTAGGATTTCTAGGCATTTAGGATTGTAATTGTGCCATTTTGGTGACTGTCGCTTTAAAAAAAAACAAAAAAAAACAGTGTCTACATTTTAAGTATTTCTCTGAAATGAAATATAGGTAATTCCCTGAAGAAAAAAAAACATATGTCCCTATACTCATGTATGCTTTTATTTTTAATGACACAAAACACAATTCTTCGTATATCTGGCTTATATTTGTTCATTGGCATATTTTAAAGTATAGGCATGCTTTGTAGTTGTTTTACTCCCACATGATTGAGTGGCTCTTAAATATTTTTCAGTGTCATGTAAAATAAATATTTTTCAATGGCACTTCCAGGTTTTTCATGACTGCTGACCCCTGTTGTACGAGTGTTGATCTATTGTACACGTGTGTTTTTACCCCTCATCTTTCCTGCCCCAGTAACAAAAAGCCCCACTTAATGTGGTGACATTTTGTCAGAGCTGTTTCTTCAAATGGGTGTGGTTTTTCTTGAAGCTGAAGGGCAAAAGGAGACATATTCCTCTCATTTGCCTCAGTGAGAAAACAGACAGCCTGGTTCTGTCAGGCGATGAGCTGAGTCTTTTCTCGTTTTTCTTGCTCATGTGGCTCTTATTCATCAGTAACGGCGTCACGTTCTTCTCCTGTCGAAGCAGGCTGTGAGTTTCTGGGCTAAATACAATGACCTTGACCTGTGTCAGGCACTTTGGCAGAGCAGCCACGCTACTATACTCTGATGTGTGGCCAAATAAACACGAGTAAGCTATTAGCATATCTGTTATTTACTTTTCATTTCAGCGCTGACAAGGCCATAAACATTGCACATTTTATGCTGCTGCTTCTCCAGTTATTCATTTAGCCTGTGATAAACTTAAGAGTCTTTTACATTTTAATTCATAGACAATTTAATTCATCTTTATTTCTAGAGTGCCTTTTACAGTGGAGATTGTGTCAAAGCGGCTTAGATGAAGAAAAAGGAGTAAACGCTAGAATATTTTAAATTGCTTCAGATCAGTTTAGTGTAAATGTCACCGTTTTGATGGAATAATTTTAGCCGTCAATGAACAAAGTGACTTGAAGTCATTGATTTTAATGAGGCCTTTTTTATTAGAACATTTTAGTTTGTGATTACTGTAATAAAATGCAGTTCTAGTTAGTTTGAGTGATTAATTCAAATGGTTTGCTCACAAATCATCAGATCCAGATTACCAATTTTTTTATTATTATTTTTATTTTTTACCACATTGGCACTTCCTTTTGTTGTTTTTAATTAAATTATACAGAAAAATGTATTCATTCATTTATTTTTCTTTGGCTTAGTCCCTCTATTCATATTCCAGCATATGTTTTACACAGTGGATGCCCTTCCAGCCGCAACCCAGTACTAGAAAACATCCATACACGCATTCACACACATACACTACAATCAATTTAGTTTATTCAACTCACCTATAGAGCATGTCTTTGGACTGTGAAGGAAACCGGAGCACTCTGAGAAAACCCACGCAAACACTGGGGGAACATATAAACTCCACACAGAAATGCCCACTGGCCCAGCAAGGACTCGAGCCAGTGATGTTCTTGCTGTGAGGCAACAGTGCTAACCACTGAGTCACTGTGTCGCCCTGATGAGGAAAACTGTTGATTTAAAAAGATTATTAATACGACTTGATGTCTGATATTCTTTACTTCTAATGTAATATATCTTGATTTAAGAGTGTTTAAACCAGTTTTGCCACAAGACAAAATTACAGAGTATAAAAATTTTATGTTATGCAAATGAGGAGTGATAGGAAACTTCAACTACAATTCATACACTGTAAAAATCCACTTGTTTCCGGGTCAAAGCTGTTACTTAGTTGACCGGGCCTGACGGTCAATCTGGTCTGCCACTGTGACTCTGGCCTGCCGCCCACCCCTCTTTACTTAATGATGGCCGCAACACCCCAACCCCCCTTTACTTACCGATGGCCGCAACACTCAACAACCCCTCCGCCCAACTCCCCCCACCCCTTACCAATCACATCACCCCCTGCTCTTCACTTACCGATCACACCCACCTCTACTGCTAGCCGAACACTTATGTGTCCTGAACTACAATAACTTGTCCCAGGTGAAAATGCTGTCCCAGTCTGCCCCTGGATGTATATATTGCGATTTTGTGATTTTCAAAAGTATTACGTCGCTTTGTAAACGTTTATTATTACCATTTTTGAGTCTCCCCATACAGTTTGATACAGCGCTTGGACCTGGAAGCCACTTTTGCGTGACGTCAATCTTAACAAGCGTTTTTTTAAGTTGGTTTCCCACTTTTTTATTCTTTTGAATTGCATTATGGGGCTTGGGATGATCTTTCCTCCGAAAGCTTTTGATGTTGAAAAGATTAAAAAGTATCTTTTATTGACATTTTTATAGTTTGAAGTGATCGATTGTCTGTGTTGGTGTTGTAAAGTACGCTGACAGTACTTTTTTTTTGTTGTTCACAGACTTGATTCTCTCTATATTATTTCTTAAACAATATCTAGTCTCAAACTACTAAAATGTCAATAAAAGTCACTTTGTTAAACTGTAAAGTTGAATATTCAACATCAAAAGTCGACAAAGCAGAATTTAAACTCCTATAATGCAATTCACAATTATAAATAAACAAGTAATACCACATAAACCACAAAATAGGGATTCTGATAATTAACATATTTTTTACATTGTAGCAATTCTTTATTTACAATGAGAAATATGAAAATTAATGTAGCCTTTTATGTAAGAGTGAATACGCTTGTACGTAGATTAATATTTGACAATATTGTACTTATTACTCACATACTGTAGTTTAAACAGAGATGGTAAAAAAACAGTAAGAATTGGCCACAAAAACACAGAGACTATTAAGATATATAGATTTTTAGGTTCTAAGATTTATAATCCAGAAACACTACTGAAAAACATTTGTGAAAACACAACTTTTATATTTATAACACTATTTTTAGTCTATTAAACAGTGCTGTTTTTTTTAGCAAATGCATATCTAACCTCTGTAATACAACGCAGCTTTCAACAGGTATTTCTTTTTAGATGGCTCACGTACCACTGAATTTTCAGCATCATCACTTTCTGCTCTAAATAGCACAGCAATATTGACATTTCCTAAACCGTAAATTGATGCTGTAGTCAAGGTGAAGCTCAGCCTATGAAACACAACTCATCCTACACGTATACCGTTACACGATTTGGCAGACGTGACCGCGATAGCAAGGCCACAGCGGCTCTCTGTAACGCTACACGCAGACTGTTTGCATGCTCCTACAGCAGCGCACATGTTAATGCCGTGAGGACTTTAAGGGTGGAAATGTTTGTATGACTCTGCTCTGGTTTCGAGGTTTGAGGTGTGGTTGTTTTGTTGCACTGGAGCTGGATGGGGGAATCTGGTTTCAAGGGTTTCTTTTTTTTTTCTTAAGTGCATCTTGATCCCCTTCTAGGTGAGTGATGATGATGTTAAGGGGTAATTGACGTCGAATGCATTCTTGCATTAAAACAATTAGATGCAGTGCACTGCAAATTTATTTGAGTATACTTGACTAACTGTTTCAGTGTTTTTATTGATTTTAATTAGTTTTTATTTTCTGAATCTTGTGCTTTTACCTGTTCTCCAGCACTCACTTTTGGGGATTTACACTTACCTAATTTTAATTGGTAAAAGTTCCTGACTCCAGTAAGCTACAAACACAAATTAGTTATCATTGGAAAGAAGACACTTGAGCTTTACTGTGGTAAAAGTTACATGCTCAAAATTATAAAAAGTTATACATTATGAAGTCATGAGAAAATAAAAGTATTGTGTTCAGTATTTGTTTTTCCATATACAAACACAGGAAAACATTAATGTAATGTCCTAGACATAATATGACTTGAAAGCCAAGTGTCGCATGAGTTTATATTTCAAATTTGTTTACGATAGCATGCAAATTGAGATTTCTGTAAAGTTTTCTGAGACTACATCGGTGTCCTCACCGTCAGAGGCAATTTCTCAAAACTGACCTTCCCAGACTTAAACATTAACAGTTGCTAAATGATTTGGTCTACATTCACAGTTTATGTATTTTTGCAAAGAAGACACTTTGGACTTTATTATCCATCATCTAGAGGTTAAAATGCTCAAAATTAAATAACTTATAGTTGCTTAAGTAATGTAAAAAAATTGCACCAAACTAAACCATTTTATTATTTCATTAATATATGAAATTAGTCCAGTTAGACATGGGAGCACTTCTGGTCCTGTTGAAATTAGTTAATTTTAGGTAAAATTGGCATGAAATCAAAATTTACAATGTATTTTGTAGCGCGTGTTGTTAATCTTAAAGTGAATGATTAATACATGCAAGTTAATCCACTGATTAAAATAGTTTGTTTTGGTAACTCTAATTTCATCAGAAAACTAATAATTTGTTTCTGCTCTTTAATAGCAGTCCTTCTCTGATGATGATAGTTTGACATTGTGGGTGGAATACAGCGGGGAAAATAAGTATTGAACACGTCATGTTTTTTCTTTGGAATAATATTTCTAATAGAGCTGTTGACATGGAATTGAAACAGATTTTGGTAAAAACCCAAACAATACAAATAAAACAAAACAAATCTGAAAAATGAGTTGTGTAATAACAATGGGCTGACACAAGGAGAAAGTACTGAGCTACTGAAACGTAATTAATACTTTCAATAAAAGGTATTTTTGGTGATGCAGTTTAAAGACACCTCTCATATGAAGAATGCACACATGGTTTGCTCAGGTGTGAGTTTTTCAAAAACTTCAACAGACTGTAAAAATCTTGATGCTTCTGTGGGTCTCGTCTATCTAATCTCAGCTTTATTTTGTATTTTCTATTTGGATGCAAGTCAGGTGATTGGCTGGGCCATTCTACGCCTTGATTTTCTTTCTCTGAAAGCATTTGAGAGTTTCCTTGGTTGTGTTTTGGATCATTGTCTTGCTGAAATGTCCACCCTGGTTTCATCATCATCATCATCATCCTGCTAATGTAGATGTTGGACTGAAACAGCTAATATTAATTTACAATGATGAAAGGCTGAAGAGCTCCCTTTCTTCACGTGTTCAATACTTTTTCCCTGTGTCATTTAATTTTATTACGTATAACTTTAATTTGTAAACTAATTAGATTTGTTTTCTTTGCATATATAGTTTTCTTTGGTTGTTACCAACATCCGGTAAAAATTTCAAGTCAACAGCACCTTTAGAAATATGTTTTTAGAGAAAAATTATGACGTGTTCAAAAGTTATTTTATTATTATTTATTATTATTACTTTATTATTATTTTTAAACTTATTTGTTTTAAACTTATTTGTTTTATTAAAGCTCCCCTTAAGCAATATATATATATATTTTTGATTGTCTGCCGAATAAACTACTGTTAATTACCCTAACTTGCCTATAACTAAACCTAATTAAGCTTTTAAATGTCACTTTAGGCTAAAGAAAGCTAAGAATATCTAGTCAAATATTATGTGCTGTCATCATAGCAAAGATAAAATAAATCAGTTATTAGAAATAAATTATTAAAACTATTATGTTTAGAAATGGGTTGAAATTTTTTTCCATTAAACAGAAATTGGGGCAAAATGGGCTGCTAATAATTCAGGAGGGCAAATTATTCTGACTTCAACTATTTGTATTTTCCCGCCTGTAAATAAGGAAAGGGAAATAAATTCAATAGAATAAAAATATGAAACAAACTGTGCTTTAAGCATCTTCACTGTAAGAAAAAAAGCTTTAATAATAGCTGCAAGAGTCCTTCAGTCAAGAGCAGTAAGTGATTTTGTCGTTTTGTTGTTTGTCCTTTTGTTGTTCGGCAGCAGGAATATTGCTCGCTGTCACTTTAAGAGCAGTGCAGTTCAGATTTATGGTTTCACATGTCTTTTGATTCTCAACTTGTTTGTTTATTACCTAAATGAGGGTTAATATAAATAATAACTAAACACAGAGTTTTAACACAAATTTGCATGTATTTGATCATTAAAGCGCTCACATTAAGATGACTAGATGTGTGCGCTCTGCTCGTCTCTGAGGCTCAGCATGCATACACACAACAGCATGCAATCTCTTGTGCTTTTAAAAACATGAAAGATTCAAATCTACATCAATGAATGATGCGCATCCTGTGCTGCAAAAGTTACATTACAGCACATGCTTTTAGTAATTTTCATGTGAAACTGAGTTTTGCAGAGCAACACGTGTTAAAACTGGAAAGGGGGCGGTATATGATGCAATAATGGTTTTATCTAGATTAATGCTTTTTCATAATCTTTAGAAGTCAAAATTTAAATCGAACTGGAGTTTAATTACACAGCCCTTTGTAATTTATTTGAAAAGAAGTCACTGTCTTTATGATTGACTAATTTTAAACATGCAGAATCTTAAAATAAGACAGAATATTTCAGTGACAGTGGAATCAAATTTCCTTACATTTTCAATTTAAATGTAAACACTGTTCAAAAGTTTAAGGTGGTGTTTTTAATTTTTTTATTTATTTTATTTATTTTCTATTTTTAGTTTTTTTTTAAACAAGTCTCTTATGTTCACCAATGCTGCACTTATTTGATCAAAAGAAATCATTTGAATTGTGTTTTAAATTATGTATTATTCTTTCAATCATTCATTTTCCTTCAGCTTAATCCTTATTTCTTTATTCATCAGGGTCAGAATGAGCCACCAACTTATCCAGCGTATGTTTTACACAGCGAATGCCCTTTCAGCTGCAACCCAGTTCTGGGAAACACTCATACACAGTCATTTACACTTATACACTACGGCCAATTTAGTTTATTCAAGTCATCTATAGCGCATGTCTTTGGAGCACCCTGAGAAAACCCACGCCAACATGGGGAGAACTTGCAAACTCCACACAGAAATGCCAACTGAGCTGGGACTCGAACCAGTGACCTTCTTGCTGTGAGGCGACAGTGCTAACCACTGAACCACCGTGTCGCTCAATTATATATTATCTATATTAAATTAAATATTATATTATGTTTATATTAAATGTATAATTTTTTGTTCAAAGCTTTTTAGCATCATTACTCCAGTCTTCATTGTTACACGATCCCTCAGAATTCATTTTAATATGGAAATTTGTTGCTCAAAAGTATGTTCATTCATTCATTTTCGGGGATTGCCACAGTGGAATGAACCGCCAATTTATCCAGCATATGTTTTACGTAGCAGATGCCCTTCCAGCTGCAACCCATCAATGGGAAACATCCATACACACTCATACACATACTCTACAGATAATTTAGCTTTCCTAATTCACCTATACCAGATGTTCTTGGACTCCACACAGAAATGCCAAATGACCCAGCCGGGGCTCAAACCAGCAACCTTCTTGCTGTGAGGCGATTGTGCTACCCGCTGCGCCACCGTGCTGCCCGCTCAAATATATGTAACATTTCTTATTATTATGAAACTGTTGTTCTGCTTTATTTATTTATTTATTTATTTATTTATTTATTTGTTTATTTATTTATTTATTTGTTAGTTAGTTTGTTTGTTTGTTTGTTTGTTTGTTTGTTTGTTTGAAAATCAGTTATTTTTCCTGCAGGCTAGTTGTAGGCTAGTTCACCCTGCCAGAGGTCAGCATGTTCATTTTCTGTGTAGAGCCAAGCAATAACTCCTGGAAGTGAATTTAGTTCTGTGTGAGTTTGTGAAAGCAGCTTCTGTGTGTGGAGAGCTGGCAGATGGTGAAGTCTGAATAAAAAAACCTGGATGTGAGGTTTGGTTTGACTGAATAAATAAAACTGCTTAATATACAAGTTTCAACAAGTGTAATTGAATTGATTTGCACTGGGTTTGTGAAACTCTTGCAAGGTTAATGGGATAGTTCACCCAAAAAAATATTGTTGCTGTTAATATACTCACCCTCAGGCAATCTAATGTTTTTTTGTTTGTTTTTATATTTAGTAGAATATTAAAGACGTTTTTAAGTCAAACTGTGATCCTCTTAACTGCTATTAGAAATTTGAAAGTCAAAAAATATCCATAATAGAGTAATAATGTAAAAAGGAACATTACTAGCAATTTTATTACCTTTAGTTAGTGAGATTACAAACGCTTCAGGTTATTGGCGCTGTAGTGCTGTAATGTAGCAGAGAAAGCTAAAATGCCGTCCAAACAATGCTATTCCCACAGAGCTTGTTCTGTTTCTGTATTGGGGCTTCCAAATGACACGACACAGAGAGAAGTGCTTACAGTTAATTTACTTTAACTATGTTCCAAAGAATTATAAAAAATAGATATAGCTCTAGCATTTGACAAAAGGCAGCTTTCAGAATCTCTCCCAGTTCAGTGCTGGATTCGGCTAAAAACTCCTCAAAGAAGAAGCAGCTCCAACCATAAATAGAAAAGCTAAATAGGTAAGCTAAATTGTCCTTTGTGTATGAGTGTGTATGGATGTTTCCCAGTGATGGGTTGCAGCTTGAAGGGCATCTGCTGCGTAAAACATATGCTGGATAAGTTGGCGGTTCGTTCCACTGTGGCGACTCAAGATTAATAAAGGTACTAAGCCGAAAAGAAAATGAATGAATAAATATCGTTATCACAATACTCAACAACAATAACGCATATTTTCCTGCTATTGTGCAGCCCCATCTCACATATATTATTATATGTGATAAGAAACATACACTCCAGACTCATGGATGTCTGTCTGCAAAGGTTGTGGAGGTAAAATCTGGTAAAGAAAAAAAACAGTTTGCTTCATAATAACTTTCAATGTATTTTCTTCCAAAATATTATTAGCCATTGACTTTCATGGTTTCAGCTAATTATATTCATAGAGTGCTCATCATGTATAAGTATATGCTTAGCCTCACAAATCTCTTTTTTAAATTCATATTTTTAATAGGAAGCTATACAATATTATATGTGTGCATATACATCGGATTAGTCAGTACTAAAGCCAAATTTGGAGCTTAACTAACAAAATGACTTGCGATAACAGTCCAAAAATTAGTACACCCAAATTTATATGTTATAGAAAAATATTAAATACAAATTTAAAATAAGAGGAAAAATCAAGAACAAATTGTAAGAGTCTAAATTATCATATGCATTTGTTTATATGACAAAACATGTTGACTCCAAAGGCAGATATTGATAAGATCAGGACCTGTTGTGTGGACTTTGGGGGTTTTACGATGTGGTCACATGTTGATTGGTCAGATTGAATGTCTCAGCATTTGGGCTTTAGTCACATGGTCAAGAAGATACAAAATAGCTGGTAAACTTTGCTCTGTCTCTTTTTCTGGTCTGTTCTATTGCTATTCTGCTCTTTTCCTGGTCTGTTCTCTTCCTGGTCTGCTTCTCTCCTGTTCTGCTCCTCTCCATCTCTGCTCCTCTCCTTCTCTGGAGGTTATCTTCTCTGGCTCTACTGCTCCCAGACTCTTTGAGGCCTACTTACTCTCTTTGTCTCTCTCTCTCCCCCTGTCTCTCCCTATCTTTTAGGTAACTTTAAATTTACATTTAAGCTGGATACAATTTATATCATATGTTTTTATCATTTCGTGTTTTATCATTTTATACAGTTATTTTATAACTAATTCAGTTGTAACCATAGAGAATTATTATTTACCATCATGCTGATAACTTTTTAGTCACTCGGCAGAACTACAGTTCGAACCGCTGTTGTCAAAATACCATTCTACAAAATTAAAAAAAAATTAGTTGATTTTTATTTTTTTATTGTATTATCTTTCCATTTCTAAAAATGTTTGATGACTAAAATATTATTTTAATAAATATATCTGTTAAATAAATATGTTACATCTCTATGGCTTAAGTGTTTTTACATTTTTTTTGTATGAACAGTCCTTGTAACAAACGTGAACAGTGTGACGCTTGTCAAGCACTTTTTTTGTTCTTCTGTACAAATTGTGTGTTGTTTGCGCTGCATCGCTGTCTAAATCCCCTTTTAGTGGTAGGATTGATTGTTGTATTGGTTTATTCACTCAAAAAAGGACTTTAGCTGCTTGTTCAAACTAATTTAAAATGAGTTGAAACACCACAATTCTTAAGTTTTTTTGGGGACAAATCAATATGTTCATTTTCAACTTACTTAAATTTGTAAAAACGATTTAGTTAACCGATTTGTGTTGGGTTAACATGAATGAATTGTGTGGAACCCCACATTTTTTACATTGTTAAAAGCCATTTACCTTATGCTGCGTTCCAGACAACTTGAAATAAGGAGTCTTCATTCTTCCTTGTAAACAACACACAAAACTGCACACATTTACACTGTAAAAATGTTGCTGTCTAAAAACGTTCTAGTTGAATCAAATTAACTTTTCTAGTCATCTTAACTCACATTAGCTAAACTGGCTATAAATATTAAGTTAAACTTTGTATAATTGTGTGAAACCAAGCATTTTTACAGTGTTTTTAATTTGCTCCATGTAAAAAGAGTTGTATACTGATGGATGTTTTATCTATTTCTGATATACTTGAGCACATTGAGTAAAAGCTACATAGTTCAGCAGCTTAAATATTAGATGAAGGTTACAAACTGAAGGTTAAATAAAACATTTTTTCAGTGTTCATACAATGGCACATTCCTTTAACTTCAAGTCCTTAAAACTGAGCGTCACCCTGAAGTCAAGGTCATGCAATTGTCAATCAGATCTCCTGTTTTCTTATGACTTTTATTTCTAGTTTTCCTTTAAACATCTAGAAAGCATTTCTACCTCCTCTGTTTTAAAGACAGTCTTCTGCTGTTGAATCTAACCTTGCGCTGTTTAAAATGCCACACTTTCCTATTCAGATTTCCCAATAAGAAACAAATGTTGTTGTTTTTCTTAGACTTGCCAGCTAAACCAGGAGAAGAGTTTACTAAGGTCTGGACTATTTAAGAGAATTCCTTTCAGATGCTAAAACATGTGCATGACAAATCACTGTCTACTCAGATTTAATTGCATGAATCAGCCGCAAACGTTGTTGTTTTTCTCGGACATGCCAGCTAAAGCAGGACAACCAAACTTTGAATTCGTCAAATGCACCAGACATATTTTCAGACGGCCAGATGTGTCAGAAAAAAAAAACACAATTACACCACTTTACCATCAAACAGCATGTCTCTGGGTTTCAGTATGTGACAGAGCCATGGAATGCGTATTTTGGAGTCATGGCTGAGTGAGATTTACAGTACGTCTGTAGTGAGAGAGCGAGAAAACATGGAAATGGTGTGTGTGTGATGGTTTTTGTAAGTTGAAGTTGTCACTATAGATTGGCAGCATGGTGCTCGAAGGCCTGCTGTTTGATTGTGTTGCTCGCTAGCTTAAAGGATAAACTCTCCAATGGGTGGTTCCCACACTTTTGTTGTTTTTTGAATGCCCGTCTCAGGAAAGATCAATGATAAATGCTGTAAGATGCTATAACACTTCAGCATAGCTTAGTGAGAATCAACTGTAGGAGATTATTCATTCATTCATTTTCCTTTGGCTTATTCCCTTTATTCATCAGGGGTCGCAACAGCGGTATGAACCACCAACTATTCCAGTGTATGCTTTACACAGCAAATGCCCTTCCAGCTGCAACTCAGTACTGGGAAACACCCATACAGACTTACATTCACACACATACACTATGGCTAATTTAGTTTATTCAGTTCACTTATAGCGCATGTCTTAGGACTGTGGGGGAAACCAGAGCACCCAGAGGAAACGTACAAACTACACAGAAATGCCTACTGACCCAGCCGGAACTTGACTTTCTAGTGACTAGTGACCTTCTTGCTGTGAGGCAACAGTGCTAACCACTGAGCCACTGTGCTGCTCTTGTAGGAGATTATACAAAGAAAAAACTAAAATACCAGATAAACCCTGAAACAGGGGCGTTGCTAGACCCCATTTACTGGGGCACGTGCCCTAGTAAAAATCGCCAGTACAGTAAGTGCTTTGAGATATGATTTACTTCATATGCAAAGTGTATTTATTAAGAGTTATAATTCCGAAATAAAAACGTTATTCTCTATGTGCAACCAAACTAACACTGGTGAAAGCAATGTAGTTTAATCAAAAAGTGAACTGAGCATGTGCGCAGAAAAAAACATACCTGTGCGCCTCACGCACTGCTCCTGCTTGACACTGATGTGCTGCTCTGCTCCTGGTGTAAGTCCCAGTTGCAAACATGCACACTGGAAAAATAGCCACGCTGCTCATGCATTGTGAATCCGGCGTAACAGTCTTCTGTTTGGAGGTGTTGGCACACAGTGAGTTTTGCGAGTCAACAAAACAAAGTTTAAATAATATGATGGTGATCTTATTTAGACTAATCATGGCTCCTTGTGTGAAGCAAAAAGGAGGGAGATGAGTCAGGGCGGTAAGACTTAATTAACCTAATGCTTGACCATGAGTCGGGTTTAAGACTACACACACAGATAATTCTATAAAACATTTTTTGTTGTATTCTGTAGACTTGTCTATAGAATTTCATTTAATTTAACTTAATATTCATGCAAAAGAGTCAGTTGAAAGCATCACTCCAGTTGTGTCACTCCAGGATTAATTTATGTTATTTATTTAGAATAATAGTTGTATAATAACAATATAATACTGTTATTTGTTTAGAATTTTATT
>CAIGQZ010032409.1:12401112-12412639 GCA_903798205.1 Danio tinwini
TTTTATTTTTATTTTTTATTTAATTTCATATATTTTTATTTTACTTTATTTTTATTTTAAATAATATAAAGTAAAATATGTTTTATTTTATTTTATGTTATTTTATTTTGTCTAAAATCAACAAATCATTCAAATTGTGAGGTGAATTAATGTATTGGATTACATTTTATGAGATCTTTTGGACTTAGTTTATCTGCAGTCTGTCTTTTCTCACACACTTATACACACAAATGCATGCGCACAGCAGTGGATATTTCATCCCCGGCATGCTCTCAAAAGTGCAGCTGACTCAATTGGTATCTTTATGTTTCTTTATCCTCTATCATCCAGCCCAGGAATCCTCCAGCTGTAGCATTAGTGCAGACTGACTATTTATGCAGTTTTTTTTTTTTTGCTATTTTGAGATTAAAAAGATCACGATTTCCCAGAGCTCACCATTCCCCTTTTGCAGCTATCCATTACGCAGTCCATTTAGTTGAGGTTTGAGAGGTCGAGGTTCGGGAGGAGGCTTTATGTAATGTATTCAGTCCCGCAGAACCCCAGACACACAATAACCATTTTTGTGTGTGTGTGTGTCTGCTGCTGCTGCTGACAGGTACTGTGTAAGCCCTTCATAATTGCTCATGCCCCCCTGGATGAACTGTCTTTCTTCCATTTACTTAGCTTGCATGAGACTTTATCTGAATTAATCTGGACGAATTTTAAAACAGCTTTTTAAAACACGATTTATTCACATTAGCATTATCCAAAGGTTTTTCATCTACACTGAAATGTCAGAAAATGCTGAGTTAATCTTGCTCTGAATTTGGATAATATAATGAAAGTTCACTGAGATTATGCAGAGAAAAAAAAAGGCTTCTTTTGACATGATCATTTCTGATACCCCACCACTTTCAGATGTGTACACTCACTGGCCACTTTATTACGTACACCTTACTAGTACCGGATTGAACCCCCTTTTGCCTTCAGAACTGCCTTAATCCTTCGTAGCAATGATTTAACAAGGTACTGAAAATATTCCTCCGAAATTTTGGTCCATATTGACATGATAGCAGGTTTGTCGGCTGCGCATCCGTGATGCAAATCTCCTGTTCCACCACATCCCAAAGGATCTGGTGACTGTGGAAGACATTTGAGTACAGTGAACTCATTGTCATGTTCAAATAACCAGTCTGAGATGATTTGCGCTTTATGACATGGTGCGTTATCCTGCTGAAAGTAGTCATCAAAAGAGGTAGGCTGTGGCATTGACACAATGCTTAATTGGTACTAATAGGCTCAAAGTGTGCCATGAAAATATTCCCCACACCATTACACCACCAGCAGCCTAGACCATTGAGACAAGGCAGGATGGATCCATACTTTCATGTTGTTGACACCAAACTTTGACCCTACTGGCGGCGTGGAAAAAGAGCCGGCGCGCTCGTCAGGCTGAGACAGCGCAGCTACAGAACAGCGCTGCCTAGCATCCATCTAGCGAATCTCCGCTCGCTTCCTAACAAAATGGACGAACTACTTCTGCTCTCACTCGAAAACAAGAACTTTAACAACTCTACTGCGCTGTGTTTCACAGAAACCTGGCTGAACGAAGCCATTCCGGACAGCGCATTACACTTACCGGACTTTCAGCTGTACAGAGCAGATCGCGATACGGAGTCAACGGGCAAAACACGCGGTGGTGGGACATGCTTTTACATCAACAGGAGATGGTGTACGGATGTAACTGTGTTAAAGAAGATGTGCTGTCCTGATGTGGAAGCGCTTTTCATTAACTGTAAGCCGTTTTATGAACCGCGGGAGTTTTCCTCGTTCGTTCTCGTCTGTGTTTACATTCCACCACAAGCACATGTGAGTACTGCGTTACAACAGCTGTCTGATCTGATCACAGAGACTGAACAACGACACCCGGACTCTGCTTTTATCATTCTCGGTGACTTTAATCAGGCAAAACTCACACACGAGCTGCCTAAATTCAAACAGCACATCACATGCCCCACAGAGACAATAACATTTTCGGATCATTGCTACACCACAATAAAGGATGCATATCGCTCTGTCGCCAGAGCAGCTCTAGGACTCTCCGACCACTGCCTGGTTCATCTTATACCAACTTACAGGCAAAAACTTAAAACTACTAAGCCAGTATTAAGGACTGTTAAGAGATGGACCAACGACACAGAGCAGGTCTTACAAGCCTGTTTTGAATGCACTGATTGGAGTGTTTTTGAAGCTGCAGCCACCGACCTAGACGAGCTCACAGAGACTGTAACATCATACATCAGTTTCTGTGAGGAGTTATGCATCCCTACCAGGACCTACTTATCATTTAACAATGATAAACCATGGTTTACACCAAAACTTAGACAGCTTCGTCATGAAAAAGAGGATGCCTACAGGAGCGGGGACAGGATTTTATACAATCAGGCCAGGAACACACTGATAAAGAAGATTGGTGTTTTCTGCCAACGACCCTGCATCAGTGTGGAAAGGCCTGAAAGACATCACGAATTATAAAACGCCATCCCCCAGTATCAACAGCAACAAACATCTTGCAAACGAGCTGAATATTTTCTATTGTAGATTTGACACCTCTGACCAGACACCTCACACCCGCCCGGACCATCTCCCTACACAGCCATCAACACCTCCAGACATCTCCCTCCCCCCCCCTGCACTTCAGATCAGTGAGGATAATGGGCATCAGATCCTCAGTAAACAGCCATCAACACCTCCAGCCATCTCCTTCTCCAGCCCGGCACTTCAGATCAGTGAGGATAATGTGCGTCAGATCTTCAGTAAACAGAGGAGACGAAAAGCACCAGGTCCAGATGGTGTTTCACCAGCCTGTCTGAAAACTTGTGCGGACCAACTGGCTCCCATTTTCACACAGATCTTCAACAGATCACTGGAACAGCGCAAAGTTCCATCCTGCTTCAAATGCTCCACCATCATCCCAATACCAAAGAAACCAAAGATCACAGGACTCAGTGACTACAGACCTGTTGCCTTAACATCTGTGGCCATGAAGTCATTCGAAAAACTGGTGCTAGCTTATCTGAAGGACATCACTGGACCTTTGCTGGACCCCCTGCAGTTTGCCTATAGAGCAAACCGGTCTGTGGATGATGCAGTCAACATGGGACTGCATTATATCCTAGAACATCTGGACAAACCAGGAAACTACGCAAGGATACTGTTTGTGGACTTCAGTTCTGCCTTTAACACCATCGTCCCATCACTGCTCGAGAACAAACTGACCCAGCTGTCTGTCCCTAGCTCTGTCTGTCAATGGATCACCAGCTTTCTGACAGATAGACAACAGCTAGTCAGAATGGGTAAAATCACATCCGACAGCCGCACCATCAGCACTGGTGCCCCCCAGGGATGTGTTCTCTCCCCACTGCTCTTCTCCCTGTACACAAACGACTGCACTGCAAAAGACCCCTCCATTAAGCTCTTGAAGTTTGCGGATGACACTACTGTTATCTGCCTTATCCGGAACGGTGATGAGTCTGCATACAGACAGGAGGTGGAGCGGCTGACTTTATGGTGCAGATACAACAACCTGGAGCTGAACACGCTCAAAACAGTGGAGATGATAGTGGACTTTAGGAGAAACCCCCCTGCACTCCCCCCACTCACCATCATGAACAGCACTGTGGCTGCAGTAGAGTCATTCAGGTTCCTGGGCACCACCATCTCTCAGGATCTGAAGTGGGACATTCACATAGACTCCATTGTAAAGAAAGCCCAGCAGAGACTGTACTTCCTTCGTCAGCTGAGGAAGTTCAACCTGCCACAGGAGCTGCTCGTACAGTTCTACTCAGCTGTCATCCAATCCATCCTCTGCACTTCAATCACCGTCTGGTTCAGCTCAGCTGCCAAAACCAACCTCCGTAGACTACAGCAAATAGTCCGGACTGCTGAACGAATCACTGGCACTACCCTTCCTACACTTCAAGAACTGTACTCTTCCAGAGTGAGTAAATGGGCTCGTAAAATCACTCTGGACGCCTTACACCCAGCACACTACCTGTTCGAACTGTTACCGTCTGGTCGGCGCTACAGAGCACCAAGCACAAAAACAGACAGACACAGAAAAAGTTTCTTTCCTCAGGCCATCTACCTCATAAACAGATAAATATTCCCCTACTGTGCAATAAACGTGCAATACTTTCTCATACGCACTTGTACACAGCACCTTATAACCTGTATATTTACAGCATATCTGTACATACAATTCAACATCCATATCTTTTTGACTGACTGCATCTGTTTAATGTTTAATGTTTATTGCCTTTTCTTTCTTGTATTTAATTTTGTGTTGTCACTCGTCACTTTATGTACACTGGAAGCTTCTGTTGCCAAAACAAATTCCTTGTGTGTGTGAAGCACACTTGGCAATAAAACTGATTCTGATTCTGATTCTGATTCTGAATGTTGCAGCAGAAATCAAGACTCGTCAGACCAGGCAATGTTTTTCCAATCTTCTGTTGTCCAATTTTGGTGAGCCTGTGTGAATTGTCGCCTCAGTTTTGTGTTCCTGTTCCTCGGTTTCCTAACGTGTTGTGCTTTCAGAGATGCTCTGTTGTAACGAGTGGTTATTTGAGTTACTGTTGACTTTCTATCAGCATGAACAAATCTGGCTATTCTCCTCTGACCTCTGGCATCAACAAGGCATTTATACAAGGCATACATACATACATACATATACATATATGTGTGTGTGTATATATATATATATATATATATACAAACAAAATGAGTAGTATAAATTGTTAACTTATGTATATAATGTCTTATGTCTATAATGTAGGAGGAAAAAAGCCATTTTCATAATTATGTACATAGGAGAGCGTCTTCAAAAAGCTTGTTTTCACAGAACAAAAACGCTGTCTCTGTGTGGGCAGAAAGCCAAAATATTGAGGAAAAATATGTTTTAAATTTCATCCAGATTGTTGTAGATTTAGCCATAGTAAACTTCTTTAATTAAATAGTGCCTTGGCTGAGAACACACTAAAAGATAAATTTTTTTTATATCTTACAAGAATTTCAAAATGGGTGGCATGGTGGCTCAGTGGTTAGCACTGTCGCCTCACAGCAAGAAGGTCACTGGTTCGAGTCCTGGCTGGACCAGTTGGCATTTCTGTGTGGAGTTTGCATGTACTTCCCATGTCCCATGAATTGGATGAACTAAAATTGGCTGTAGTGTATAAGTGTGTGTGTGTGTGTGTGAATGAGACTGGGTTGCAGCTGGAAGGGCATCCGCTGCGTAAAACATATGCTGGAATAGTTGGTGGTTCATTCATCTGTGGGTGACCCCTGATACATAAGGGTCTTAGCTGAAGGAGAATGAATGATGTTTGAGACTAGACTAGATTTCATCATTTTGCTCCTATAGTTTGTCCTGAATGTGAACACAAAGTTTTGCAAATTCTTTTAAGACTTGAGAATAAACATGGCGGATGAATAAACATTGTGCTGTTGCCACAAATCAACAAGTTGACCCTCGATTTCTCCTCTCCAAATCCACTTTGTGCTGCGCCATGACTGTGTCTGTTATGCTTGCGTCTTCTGCCAGCTGCTCTCTGATTGGATATTGTTTTGTCATGTGATAATCTCCAACTCGTATGGAATACGCACACTTGCACACAACACCCCCCCCCCCCCCCCCCCCCCCCAACTGGTATCCCCCGCCCCCCCCTCCCCCCCCCCCCCCCCCCCACCCCCCCGAAACCTTTTTGGCCTTACCTTCAATAACTTTTCCCGTGTGAAATGCTCTCCCAGTCCACCCCTGTTTACACACACTCAAACACTGCGGCCAATTCAGCTTATTCGATTCACCTATAGCGCATATCTTTGGACTGTGGGGGAAACCGGAGCACCCGGAGAAAACCCATGCGAAAAGGGGGAGAAAATGCAAACTCCACACAGAAATGGCAACTGTCCTAGCCAGAGCTCGAACCAGCAACCTTCTTGCTTTGAGGCGACAGTGCTAACCACTGTGCCACCACTGCGCCACCGCATTCCCCGCCAGATAAGAATCGTATTTTAAATATTATTCAGGTCTTTTTTTAGTAGGCCAATGATTGAAAGGACAACATAATACTATGCAAAATGCTTATTGTGCATGTGTTGTGAGTATTTGCAGCAGGTTTTCTATTTACCTTTGCATTGAGCCTTTGTTGTGAGTATTTGCAACGTGTTGAAGGGATTTTCCTAATATTCTGGTGTTTTTCCATTTCTGTTTTCTTAAGTTGCAGTGCATCGAGCTCTCTCCGCCATCTTAGTTTTTACTACAATAGAAGACATCAGCTCAAGTCAGTGCAGTGCTGATTTTATGTACTTTCAAAACCACAGAGAGCTCATCAGTTATGAAATTCTCCAGCTGAGCTATAAGCTGCATTAAGAAGGACAGTAAAGTCATTCTGTTGTCATTCTCACCCAGTAATTTTAGCGCAGTCAAGTTGATAAATGCAATGAACATCAAGACCCGTGACCATGAGGTATGTGAGTCGGGTCTCTTCTCAAAGGCAACAGATGGGCACAGGAGGTCAGTCCGTAGCTCTGTGCCCGCTCCCCAAGCAGGGAAGCTTGGCTTGAGCGTGCGGAGGGGAGGAGTCAGAGCTCAGGGAGAGAAGAACATTCAGCCACCCGTGTAGCCCACACAAGAGCTCCAGACATCCACACTCACACACATACACATTCCCACTTCTCGACATTGGTGGTTTTAGGATGTAAACACTCCCCACCTGGTTTCCAAAAAGCTCAGTGTGGGGTGATGCTCAATTTGGAAGGTGAGTCATCTCGAGACCTGGTTTGGATTAAACAGTTTTCATGCTTCTAACTAGGCGAGATCGGATACGCGGCTAGCTGGAAGTGTGATTATGCACATTAAAATAGCAGCATTTTTCTTACACTGTGTAACATTAATTAATATTTTTACAGTACAGTGATGGTTGGGGTGAGGGTAGGTGTTAAAAATACAATTTATTGGGTAATTTAATAGATGGCATAAATAATACTTGATACAACTACTGTTTTTACCTTACTGTGACAATTTGGTTTAGGGTTGGGGTGGGGTGGGGGTAGGTGTTAATAAAATACAATTAATGTGAAATTTAATAAATAATATAAATTATACTCGTTAACTTCTGGCCACAAGCATATCCGAACTAGCAACAACCCTTCTGCAGGTATCAAATTTTCTTGTTGGGATTAATTGCTGAAGCTTTTATCACGGTACACTGAAAAAAAAAAATCAGTTGATTAACAGTTTTCGTATTTTGTGATTTGTGTTTTCCATGTATTTATGGTTGTGAATTGCATCATGGGATGTTGATCTCTGCTCTGTCGACTTTTGATGTTGAAAATTCCACTCAGTTTAACAAAGTGACTTTTATTGACATTTTTAATAGTTTAAAATAATATACAGAGATATAAGTCGAGTAAGGCGACGCAGTAGGTAGTGCTGTCGCCTCACAGCAAGAAGGTCGCTGGTTCGAGCCTCAGCTGGGTCAGTTGGTGTTTTTGTGTGGAGTTTGCATGTTCTCACTGCGTTCGTGGTCCCCCACAGTCCAAAGACATGCAGTACAGGTGAATTGGGTAGGCTAAATTGTCCATAGTGTATGAGTGTAAATGAGTGTATGGATGTTTCCCAGAGATGGGTTGAGGCTGGAAGGGCATCCGCTGGGTAAAAACATGTACTGGATAAGTTGGCGGTTTATTCCGCTGTGGCGACCCCAGATTAATAAAGGGACTAAGCTAAAAAGAAAATGAATGAATGAATGAATAAAGGAATAAGTCAAGTAAAAAATGTACTGGCAGTTTATTACAAGGTTTTTGTGCCATAATAAACAACAGTAAACTAACTTTTCAAGGTTCAAAGTTGTGGAAGAAAGATCAAGGTCTCATAATGCAATTTAAAAGCATAAATAGGGAAAAATAAAAACACGAATCACAAAATACGGAAAGCTGCTAAATTATGAATATTTTCTATGGTACGGTATTATTAGTATTGACCTAAACCTTATACAAAGTTCTATAGCAGGTGTAATAACAAAGAATACTTTGTGTTTTGTTTTATTGTCTCAGTGAGGGCAAATGTTTAAACCAAATTAAATTGCAAAAAGGTTAACAATTTAACCTTCTTACAGCAAGAAGGTCTCTGGTTCAAGTCCCGGTTGGGTCAGTTGGCATTCCTGTGTGGAGTTTGCATGTTTTCCCTGTGTTGGCGTGGGTTTCCTCCGGGTGCTCCAGTTTCTCCCACAGTGCAAAGATGTGCGCTATAGGTGAATTGGAGAAACTTAATTGGCCATAGTGTATGTGTGTGAATGAGTGTGTTTGGATGTTTCCCAGTACTGGGCTACAGTTGGAAGGGCATCTGCTTGTAAATCATATGCTGGGTTAGGGCTGGGCAATTAATCGAAAAATAATTTAAATTGACATTGAGAGCCTATAATCGATCAAATTTTTCCAGGTCAGTTATTTCAATTACTTTCCTTACTGCGTGGGGAGGATTGGGAGGGCATGATGGAAAGAGCTTATGGAGGAAATTTGGCCGGGACATCGGGGTTACACCCCTACTCTTTACGAGAAGTGACATGGGATTTTTAATGACCACAGAGAGTCAGGACCTTGGTTTAACGTCTCATCCGAAAGATGGGGCTCACTGACATTATAGTGTCCCTTTTACTATACTGGAGCATTAGGACTCACATAGACCGCAGGATGATGCACCCCCTGCTGGCCTCACAAACACCACCTCTAACAGAAACCTAGTTTACTCATGTGGTCTCCCATTCCGGTACTGACCAGGCTCAGCCCTGCTTCGCTTCAGTGAGTAACCGCTCTTGGGCTGCAGGGTGATATGACTGTGGCTATCAAGTGCCCACAATATCAATATGGTCCATGTTCATCATCACGATATACTGAATTATTGAACATTTGGAATATGTCTACGTCTAACCCTCATTGTTTTGTTGATCCGCAGGTATGAAAACCCCCTTGAGCCCCACCCAGCTGATTGAAAACGGACAGTTGTGCTTTGCCATCCCTGACTGTGTGGAGGTAAAGGAGCCCACTAATGCCAACGCAGACATGCATCTCCAGCAGGAGAAGAAGAAGCTGCTTTACTCGCTGTGTGATGTCTGTAACATCCAGCTGCACTCTGCCGCTCAGGCCCAGGTCCACTACAACGGCAAGTCTCACCTCAAGAGGGTCAAACAGTTGAATAATGGAGAGGTGCCCAAAGCAAGCGCCACTTCTCTGCAGTCTCTTAGCAGCAGCAGCAGTCAAGGTAAGACCTCCGGCAGCCTGGGGGAGAGCTTTGAGATGACATGCTCTGTGCAAGCGTACACAGCTCTGATGCTAATGTGCCCAGAGTTAGCATTTGACTCAGAGGGCATGGATTGTCGTTTCATGTGGCATTTTTATGAAGAGTGTTTTCTTAAAGCCATGGTTTACTCAGACATGAATATTCTGCCGTCATTTACTCTTCACGTCATTTCTAAATGTTTTTGTCTACATAAGAGTACACTGCAAATAAATGCATTTCTTAGAGTATTTTACTTGTTTCTAGTCTAAAAAGATAAATCTTAAAAAGCATTTTTTTGACAAGCCAAAATATCATCATGTTTTTAGGAATAATAAGTCAAAGATAAGCTGTTTTTTTTCCTTAAAACGAGCATAATAATCTGACAATACGGGGTAAGCGGGATAATCTTGTTTCCGCTTTGAAATAAGACCATTTTGCTTACCCCATTGGCAGATTATTTTGCTTGTTTTAAGGAAAGACTCTCTTAATTTTGACTTCTTATTTCTAAAGACAAGACTATAGCCCAGTTTCACAAACCGGGCTTAGATTAAGCCAGGACTAGGCCTTAGTTAATTTAGACTATTTAAGCCACATTTATAAAAATAGCCTTAGAAAAATATATTACTAGTGAGCACCTGGAGAAAAAAAAAGACACTGATGTATTTTAAGACATCTCACTGCAAGTTATTTTGATTTGAGACATGCAATTTAATCTTGACTAGCCTTAAACCTTGTTTGTGAAACCGAGGGTATATGTTTCACTAGTCTTAAAGATGCTTCTTGGTTTAAGAATATTTGAATATTTGGCCTAGAAACAAGACAAATACTCTAAGAAAAGGAGCCTTTTTTGATAAATAGTTTTTTGTGTTTGTCTCACTCTCAAAAAATTATTATTAAGGTACCATTTGAGTCTATTTTGAAATGCTCACTCTTATTTCATGACTTATTTGCCTTATACGTTTTTTTTTTTCAAGAAAGAGCTGAATTTAAGTAGAATTAATTGGAAACTAGATTTAGAATGGTTTGTAAACATTTTTTAGTTGTATATTTTCCACTTCACAATTAATTTGTGATGCTTTTCCATATTAAGTAACTATTAGTCAGAAGGAGAAGTTATCTAGCTAGTAATGACACAAGACACAATTAATTGGACGTTTGGCTCATTGGTATAGCACTATATCATCATTAATGATGTCCCGCAGGTGGTGGATTAAAAGCTTCTACTTAATATTTAGTTTGAGATCAAATTTATTTCATCTTGTTGCTGTAATAATGAACATTGCATCTGAGGGCATCTGTTGCTTGTAATTACATATAGATAGTGTTGTAGCTCCTATTACACACGTTTTTTGATGCCATTTGTGAATTTTCGAAACAGAATCATAAAACAACCTACTGTACAACCACAGTTCACTAACAGTGCTAGCAATCTAATCAAACTGAATTGAATCTCAAGTTAAAACCCATTGACTGATTTATCTGGGGGTGGCACGGTGGCTCAATGGTTAGCACTGCCTGCTCACAGTAAAAAGGTTGCTGGTTCGAGTCCCAGCTGGGCCAATTGGCATTTCTGTGTGGAGTTTGCATGTTTTCCCCGTGTTTGGCGTGGGTTTCCTTCGTGTGCTCCAGTTTGCACCACAGTCCAAAGACATGCGCTATAGGTGAATTGAAAAAACAAAATTGGATGTGTGTGTGAATGCGTGAGTGTATGGGTTGTAGGGTATGCTGCATAAAACATATGCTGGAATAGTTGGCAGTTCATTCCGCTGTGGCAACCCCTGATATATAAGGGAAAAAGCAGAAGGAAAATTAACGAATGCATAATGGTTTATCTCGTCAAATATGCTAACAATATATAAAATAAAATATATAAATAAATATATATATTTTTCCCCATTACAAGTCCTCATCACTTTTATTAGACACAGTATAATGGTCAGGATATGGGTTTGGAACAACAATTAATGATGATGAGGAAATATTTTAGTTTGTGAATGAATTGAAACAGACATTTAGCAAAGCGAGAAGCATGATTACTTCTTTCTGGTTAAGTATCTTGCTCAGGTTCATCAGGTTCATGTACAAGTTCATCTTTTATGGGATTACAGACTTCCACTTTCAGATTCTGAACATTAGATCCTTCAGATAGCACTTCTCGGTTGTGTTCTTTCTCAGTTTTTCCTTTTTTTTCCTGTGTCGGAAATTAAATTA
>CAIGQZ010032409.1:12413039-12461278 GCA_903798205.1 Danio tinwini
TGAGTGAGTGAGTGAGTGAGTGAGTGAGTGAGTGAGTGAGTGAGTGAATGAGTAAGTAAGTAAAATATGTAAAATATGTAAAATACATATAATTAATACATATAATAATCTACTGAATGTTTTTGCACTGTGGCAGGGAATTTAACCACGCTGAGGAAACCCATGCAAACACAAGGAAAACATAAAGTACATACTCTACACAAAAAGGTCTCCTGGTCTGTCCAGGACTCAAATCAGATGCCTTCTTGCTGACAACCTCACTAACCACTAAACCACCATGCAACTTCTAAAAAATTGCAATTAGTTGGCATTGTTACACTAAACTGTTTTCTTTAATTACGGCAAGTAAAACAACGCAAATTTTTTTCAGAAAATATATTTTTAAAAGTTCTGATGACTTCAATTTTCCATCAGATGTCAGTCACAACCAAAGTAAGCCATGCATGCTAAGAAAACAAACCTAAATAATTGAGATTGTATGTAACAGTGCATCGCATTTATAAGTACACCCCTCACAAATCTGTCTTTTAAATTTATATTTTGTAGTAGGAAGCTATACAATATTATATTTGTGCATTTACATTAGATTAGTCAGCACTGAAGCCAAATCTGGAGCTTCATTCATTCATTTTCTTTTTCGGCTTAGTCTCTTTATTAATCAGGGGCGCCACAGTGGATTGAATCACCAACTTATCCAGAATATGTTTTACACAGCGGAAGCTGCAACCCATGACTGGGAAACAAATCTGGAGCTTATCTAACAAAATAACCTACGATAACGGTTCAAAAACGAGTACACCCAAATTTGTTATAGAAAAATATTACATACAAATTTAAAAAAGAGGAAAAATCAAGTAAAAAATTGAAAAATTTAGTTGAAATTTTGTAGGTTGTAATTTTTTTGCAATAGTTAGCTTAAATTCCATTGTATTATCTTTCAACTTCTAATTATGTTTGGTGACTAAAATCTAATTTTAATAAATATATCTGCTTAATAAATCTGTTTTGTTTAAATGCACCAAATTACATTGCCTATATTCACTGAGAAATGGATAAAAATATTCATTTTCAAAATGAGGTGTACTCAATTATGCTGAGCACTGTATGTACGATAAAATGAAATGGCACAGGGAAAAAGTATTGAACACATGAAGAAAGGGAGGTGTAAAAAGACATGGAAAGCCCAGACAACAGCTGAAATCTCTTAGTGGTTAGAAAACAATCCTGCCCCTGAACGTTAGCTGTTTCAGTCCAACACCTACATTACCAGGAGGGTGAGGATGAAACCAAGGTGGACATTTCAGCAAGACAATAGCTACATTTCCATTCACTTATTTTTATGCGCATATATGGATATCTGCATAAAAAAAACGGTTGATGAAACGCTGATGAAAAAATTGTGCATAAAACACATATGCACATAACTGAGTAGGATTAACTTTTAATTCGATAAAAAAAGAGGCACTTAAACTACGATGGAAACGCTTTTAACAAAACAAATTCCAGTATGCGCATTAAAAATGTTACAAAATTAATGTGATTTTGTTATAAGAGATCATGTGATGATACAAATGTGTGTAAATGGACAAACCAGCAGGCTGAGCACATTGTAAAACATCTGAAATGTTGTTTTTGTCATTCTAAAATGCTTTAACCATTTCAGTATTAGTGTTGTTATATTATTAATGACCTCCAAAATCAAGAGAGTCTGTGCTCAGCATCTCACACTTTCAAACACCACTGTGCATTCACTGCGTGTCAGGATTTTTTCTGAGGTGCAAGTGTCATTTATTAAATGAAGAAAAGATTCACGCAGCTTCTCTTACCGCAGCTAATTCAGTTTTTACTTTTGATATTTGGAGCCAGAAAATTAGGAAGTGACTATTTTGTTCTTTGACTCAGTGGATGGAAACACTGCTTTATTTGCACATCTTTTAGCGATACAGTTTTGCGCATAAAGTTAATTCGCATTTTTGGATGGAAACATAGCTAATGACCCAAAATACAGGAACACAAGGAAACTCTAGTCTGGTTTTAAAAAAAGAAAATAAAGCTGTTAGAATGGCCCAGCCAATAACCTGACCTGAATCCAATAGAAAATAAGAACTAAAGATCAGAGTTCATAGACAAGACCCACATTCTCAGAAATAATGGTACAAGAGCTGTCACTGTGGTGGTCCCTTTCAAAAGGTACAAATTTGTACCTAAAAGGTCTATATTAATACCTCAAGGGTACATATTGGTTCTGAGAGTGCACAAAACCATCAAGATATTTAGGCTCTTTTGAAGAAAAAATCTCTCCTGAATTATTACCAAAAATATTACAAAGTATTAAATACATTTCAGTTCAGTACCTTGTCCTTGTGTCATTCCATTGTTTTTACCCATAACAATTTTTGTATTGTTTTAATGTTTGTTTGTATTATTGTTTGTATTGTTTGGGTTTTTACCAAAATCTGGGTCAACTTCATGTCAAGAACCCCTTTAGAAATATATTTACCATAAAAAATTCTGACTTGTTGTTCCATACATTCTCAGAAATGAAGGTGCGCGAGTTGTCACTAGAGTGGTACCTTTTCAAAAGGTACAAATTTGTATCTAAAAGGTCCATATTAACCTGTATAATCAATATTATACATATTGTTACCCTAAAAAGTACAAAAGTATTCCTCTTTAAATTTGTAGGTACTAATATATACTTCTGAGGTACCAATATGGACCCTTCAAGTACAAATGTGTACCTTTTGAAAAGGTACCACCCCACACAGCAAAAAAAAAAAAAAAAAAATCAGTGTACATGTAACTCAATTTTAAAAAGAGTTAAAATAACACTTTCTGAAGTGTGAAATTTGTACATCACTCTCAGAGTTCATTTTAACACAGTAAGAGTTTATTCTTACATCGAACTGGAGTGTGTGTTACCCTTCAAAGTGTTAATATATTACCTTTTTTCCTATATTATCAATTGGTGTTTGTGAAAGATAACACTGATCAAATATGTTGAAAATAGTTTTAATTTATTAAATGTTCAATAATCTTTTCAAAAATGATTTCAACACACTACATCACTAGTAGGAAATATACTGTATACTGGGTTAAAAGTTGGGTTAAAAGTTTAAATATACACTCTTTCACACTCTTGGATTAAAATGTACTCCAGTTTTAACACTGAACAACACCAAAAAAAATCACACTATATATTTAACACTGGAATTTTTGCTGTAGTGACAGCCCTGGTACCTTTATTTCTGAGAGTGTGCTTATGTGACATGCTGCAAGTCATCCAATGAGAAATTAGAATTAGTATTTATACCCTTTTTAAAAAATAATAATAGTATTACCAATAGGATACCCTAAATCTGTATCGCTGACTTGATTTGTCAGTGTGTGAGATGAAGTCATGCGATTGTGCTGATGCTGAGCTCTTGTGATTGAGGCTGTTTGAGTTGGTCAGTGGCTGGCGCTGCAGGCGGTGTCAGTGGCTCTGAATCTTTAAGCAGGCTGCTCATTATTTGCTGTAGTCTGAGCCGGACATATGTAATTACAGCAGGGAGGATGTGCTGCACTTTACCGTGGTGTCCTGTTGACTGACAGTAGATCAGGTCTGCTTAAAGCCTTCAGACTATTGAGGAAAAGAGCTTGGCTCGCTTCCTCACATCTGTGTGCTGACTTTGATGGATTATTAAGAGAATTTCTGCCAACGTGGCACTTCATTTACTCACTATATACCGAGTAGTCTGTATGTGTGTGACTGTATGTCACGCTCTAGTTGTGGTCAGAGCAGCAGTTACCACTAGATGGCAGTGCTATCATCTTCAAAAGAGACGTTTTCTTCATTATGGCTCAGAGTTCATTGCAGGTGAATGTGGCAATGTTTTTTTAACTGAGGTTATAATACATGTTATAATTGTTTAGTAAGGTTATACTATTTATATATTTTTATTTGTAAACATAATGCTACATAGGTGGCGTGGTGGCGCAGTGGGTAGCAGAGTCGCCTCACAGCAAGGAGCCCCAGCTGGGTCAGTTGGCATTTCTGTGTGTAGTTTCCATGTTCTTCCCGTGTTCGCGTGGGTTTCCTTCAGGTGCTCCACAAGTATCCCCCACAAGTATGTGTGTTTCCCAGTGATGGGTTGCAACTTGAAGGCCATCCGCTGCATAAAACATATGCTGGATAAGTTGGTGGTTCATTTCGCTGTGGTGACCCCTGATTAATAAAGGGAATAAGCCAAAAAGAAAATGAATGAATAAATGAATAAATAATGCCACATTTTGAGTTCAAGTAATGCCTTCCACTAATATTGGTATGAGAAATGAAAGTTCTTTAATATTTGCTTTTGCATATTCTGCTGTTTTTTTAACCAAAAATATAATAATAACCCTTAAAACAAACTCAAAAAACATTATAATAATAATAATACTGACCAAAAAACAAACAAACCATATCAATGTGAGCAAAATATTTCCTATAGTCCCATATTTAACAAGTGTGCCAATATTAGTAGAGGGCACTGTATTTCCAAATCCTGTTTCCTTTCACTGTTATTTCTTTCCACTTTATACACTGTAATGTGGCCAAGAAACATATTGACTAATGACATGAATAAGCCAGACAAACTCACTCTTCCTGTTTTTTTGAGTCACCATAAGTCATGCCTGTCTTCTCCGATTCTGTTTGAACTACCTCAGATTATAACAAACATGCCTGCACCGCAGATGAGGGTGGTTCAGATGTGATTTTTTTTTTCTCTTCTCCATCATATGAATCACATTTCCCTCCCTGGTATTGTATCCAACAGTATTCATTTTTGTTGTGTAAGAAAATACACACACTGTAAACAAAAATGCTGGGTTCCACACAATTCCATCATGTTGTCTCAACACAAATTAAGTTAGCTTAGTCGTTTTATACAAATTTGAGTGGATTGAACTTAAAACTATTAAGTTGTCCTCCCCAAAAAATTGTGATGTTTCTACTCATTTTAAATATTTAGTTTAAACAAGCAGCTAGTATTATAAAAAAATCTGCTAATGTATAATTAAAGATTACTACTAATGAATTCAAAAACAAAACTGATGAAAAACAATATTACAAGATATTATAAAAGAATACATTTCAAATGTTTGGGCTTGTTTTTCTTTTCAAGTTCATTAAGGCTGAATTTATTTGAATAAAAATGCAATAAAACATAAAATTGTAAGAAATAATCAGAATTTTTACTGTTTTAAAATGCTATTTATTCCTACTACATTTTAAGCAGTCGTAACTTCAGTCTCATTCTGACATGTTGTTTTGCTCTTTGTGTGTTATTATCAATTAAATGTATTCAATTCATCTTTATTTCTATAGCACTTTTACGATATAGATTGTCAAAGCAGCTTAACATAGAAGTTCTAGCAAATTGAAACTTAAAAAAATGTCAGTGTGGAAGTTCAGTTTAGTTCAGTTCAGAGTCGTTTGATTTTCACTGCTAAAAGTCCAAAAACTGAAAAGCAAATTTATCGATGTTCAGCTTCACAGACCCCAAATTAAGCAAGCCAGTTGCGAAAGTGGCGAGAAACAAACTTCACCATTTGACAAAAGTGAAAAAAAAAAAAAAAAAACTTGAGAAAAACCAGGCGCAATTGGGCACAACCATTTCTCCTCTGGCCAAACTTCTTGTGTAGAGCTGCAGTCTAGGTGCTGGAGGTTGGAGAACTCCAGAGGCTGAAGAATTATCAGTATTGAAAACGGTTGTCATTCTTAATATTTGTGATATATATATATATATTAGTATGTATTTCATGCAAAAACAAACAGGTAAGTTGGTTAACAGACGAGTTGGTAGAAGCATTGCTGATTTAGACAGGTGTCTGATACAAGTCAATTTATCATCCATGCAAACAGCCAGGCTGGAATTTGTTTGCATTTATGCCACTTTAACTGGACAGCTTTCATTTCTTGTACATACTGTATACATTCAAATCATGTCCCACCTTTTCATACTCCTATTCAGTCTGTGTTACTGAGGTCTTGTTTGACTTCATTGAATGCATTATTCAAATTTTGCTCCTTCATTGCCTCCTGCCCTCATAATTAATCAACAGCACAATTTGATGCCAGCCTTCACTGCACACGAACTTCACAGGCATTGCCTCTCTTTATTTGTTTCCTCCTGATGAAGGTGCCAGTTTAAGGTCTTATATGCTTGCGGGTCAATTTGGAAACATCATCTGGTGTCAGGAATGGGCCACATTTGCAACCCAGGCTTGATGAATATATTTCCCGCAGCCTATAATTTTGTGAAAGGTAAAATACCTTTGATGTACTATGTCTGCATAAAATGAAATCGGAAATGTGACTCAGAGAATTCTACGATTCTCATGCACACCTTGTCAATTATGCATGGCTCTATGATCACTTACTCTCCTCTGAAAGGCAGACGGCGCTCTTGTGTGGAAACTGCAAATGTGCCACAATGAAAATACACAGATTATCAAACAGATTTGAGAATTTCACTGCCTTTATTGATTCAACGTGATTAATAAACACAATTACTAAATCATTTAACATAATGATTTATTTCAATCACTTGACTGAAGTTATGTGGTGAGTTAGAAGATTAAGTATTGTGCTGATTAAATAATCCGCAATCTTTCATGTAGTTTTCCTAAATCTAACCAATAGTGCTTTCCAAAGCAAAAACTTAATTTACATTGCGTTTTAATTTTTCTGTTGTGGTATTTTTTGGTGATGTGTAAGTCTCGCACAAAAAATTGTTTATTCATTGAAAATATGTTCCTGTAAATATTATTAATGTGAAAAGGAACAAAATAATTGGGTGCCATACTGCCCCCTAGTGTTCATTTTACCTAGAAACTGCAGACAAATGAATATTGAGGTACATTTTTTATTGGGTTTAAATATTTTTATTATCTGAAATTTTAGCAGACATTTACTTGTAAATAAGCATATACATTTTAACGATTAGATATTTGAAAAAATAAATAAAGAAAACAAAATTTAAAAAGCAGAAAAACAACAACAAACAGTCATAAAAATAATAATTAAACAAAAAATAACCATGCATTCCCCCAACCAATCACCCACCAGTGCTATCAAATAGTAAAAGTAGCTACTAAAGGCATAGTAAACATATTATTCACTAGTTTGTAGGAAGGAAATGAAAGGGGACCAATTTTCTTTTCAAATAACAAAGCCTTGTCTATTAGGGTATACCTGATTTTTTTTCCAGATGTAATGTACCCGTTAACTCTGTCAACCATAATTTAAGTGTTGATCGTTTTTTTGGGAGACATCAACCCATATGAAACAAACTGTTGCTGTATCCGTGTAAGTCTCAAACATTCTTTGGAAACTCCAAATATAATTAATATAGGATCTGGTTCAAGCGGAAAGTTTAATGTATCTGAAAAAAGTTAGTTTTTTTCCAGAAACTCTGTAGTTTGGGACACTTAACATAGGAATGAGACCGGTTGGATTCTAAAAATGGCTTCACTTCTGGAAATATTTTATTCAATTTACACTTGGAATAATGAAGCCTGTGAAACACTTTAAACTGAATGAGACGGTGTCTTGCGATAATGGGACATCTGTGAACCAGTTTAAGACTTTGTTCCCAAATTTCACTTGAAATTTCTACTAGAAGTTCTTTTTCGTGCATTTTTTATTACACAAAATTTTATTGTATGTCTTAAATGCAATTTTTTTATACTGTATCATGCTTTTTTATCATTATGAGTAGGCTAGCACCATTTTATTACTTTATCACTAGTCAACTTACAGCCATTTAAATCAAATGCAGTTACCAAGATGTAAACTAAGGCAAACATGCCAGGCAAAATGTTAATTTCAAGAGCTTTAGATGCAAAATAACCACTTCAAAGACTGGGTGCTTTTGTTGCTTTAAATTTGTTTTCAAAATCTGTGATACATTATCCGTAGTTGCTCTCATAATGGCGATTTAAAATCTATTTAAGCACAAACTATTTTAATATTATGCAAACAACAACAGCACCTTGCTTTTCTGTTCGTTAAAGGCCATGGAAATTCAGCTTTTTAGTCAGTGAAAGTTAGAGAATTTGATATTTGTTTTAGAGTGGGATCCCTGCACATTGTAAACTACAAAAGCCAGTAATTCCACTCCCTTTTCTTTGGCTTAGTCCCAGCCACATCCCAACACTGAGAGTACAACCCTCAGTGCTGGGAAAAACCCACACACTCTCTTATTCACACACACACACGTATACACTACAGCCAATTTAGTTTATCCAATTCACCAATACCACATGTCTTTGGACTGTGAAGGAAACGAGAGTATCCAGAGGAATCCCATGCAGATATGAGAAGAACCGTCGGTACGACATCCAGGCTTCAAAACGTGCTTGTGAATTGCGTTTTTTTTTTCGGTTTTACATTCAAATAATTTATTTGTGTTTTATTAATCTCCGAATTGACTATTTGTGTGTGCCTGTAAGTCTACGAGCTGAGATGAGGAAACTCCTCCCCTCGAGTAAATATTTAATCACTATGCTCTAAAGTTAGGGGTCACTTAAAGTCCCCAAAAAATCAAAACTAATCATATGATTTTGTTAGCCCACATTGATAATTTTGTGGTGAACAATTCAACTGTGTGTGTGTCATTAAGAAAAAAAGTTTAATTGAAATCTGAAAATGAACTTCCTGTTTGTTTTCAGTTAATTTATCAGATTACGTGATTTTGAGGTAATGGGTGTGGCTAACGCTGCTGCAACTCTCAGCTTTGACAGCAAACAGGAACGGTGAGCAGGAGTGGTTTGCTAGGTTGTAATAACTCTTCTAAAACCCCTTTCCTGATCTTTCTGAATGAAATGCCTACTTTACGTCTATTCAGCCTGGTAGAAAAAACAAGCCACGCCCACTGTTTGCTCATTTCAAATTCCATTTATTGAGGAACTGCGTCACATTACGAAAAGAAGAACGATCGCAGCTTCCGGTTTATGGGGACTTTAACCATCATTCCACACTTTAACATGGCGAGCGGTGGTGAAGTGAGGCAACAGTACGAGGAAGCGCCGGCGCCTTTCAAATCCACTGTGTAAGGACATTCTGGTTTTGCCATTAAGTATAATGCCGAAGAAGAAAAAACTGTGAACAAAAAAAAAGACTGTGCGCAAGCATTGTTTTACACCATGTAGCCTACACAAACGGAAACGCTCCCAACATGACTGCACATTTGCGGCGCCATCACCCAGCAATATCACTGTCTAAAGGCAGGATAGCAGAGAAGGTAAAAAAAGTCCTCCAAAAAACAACAATCCCTCGCTGAATCTCAAAATACAGGTATAAATAGCTGACCTAAGTGAAATTGTGCTTTACATTCTAAATGAAGGATACTGTACTAGAGTACTGTTATGTTTAATTAAGGTGGTTTATGTTTACTGAAGTACAAATGTGTTTATTTGAAATGGTCAATTTTGTTTATTAAATTCACACGTATGCTTATTTTCAAAATGAAGGAATATGTGTTCCCCAGTTTGTACATGGGCTACCAGCAGCTGTGAGATTTCAGTATAATTTTTTTTATTATTGACCTTATTCTTTAATGCGGAAGTGCGCTCTTTTTTTTTTTTTTTTTTTTTTTTTTTGATTGGTTTAGAACTTCCGATTCAGTTGCCTATGGGAGAAATGACTAGGAATAATAAACGGCTGAAAACGGTCAAACTACTCGCTCTACAAACAAGTGTTTGCATGATTATACAGACAAAATAGATAAATATAATAATAAAAAACCTTAGTTTGCAACATCAAGCAGCAGAACAAGCTGTTTTTAACATGATTTAATGAATGGAAGTGAATGAGACCGGAAGTCTCGAGCCAAAATGATTCAAATGGCTGCGTGGAGAATAAGGTGAATACAATACACTAGGAACTAGTGTACTTTTCTTGGCTTTAAAGTAAAATAGAGAAGCATTGCAATAATTATTTTATTTATTTTTTCTTACTGTTCCTATTGCCTAAGCATTAAATAACAACAACAAAAAAAAACACTTATGTGTCAAGCCATCAGAACCGAACCAAACCGAAAACTGAGGTATGTATTGAACCGTAGGTTAACTGTATAGCTGCATTCCTAGAGGCAACAGTGCGAACCACTGAGCCACATGTGCATAATTATAACAAAAACAATGGGTTTACTCATTTTTTTATTAAAGTCAAATTGTTGCTTTTAAGCTAACAGATTTACTCATCTTTATACATAAACTAAATTGCTGGTAATGCACACAATCATTAAAAAAAATTAGATTTGAGATAAAAATGTTAAATCAATGGAATTGCTCCTCAGTGTTTGGACTCTCAGTAGTGATTATTAACCCACACTGACCTGAGCTAAACTGAAGTGAACTTAAACTCTGAAAACTGAACTGATACTGTTTCAATTTACTATAATCTTCTATGTGAAGCTGCTTTGACACAATCTACGTTGTATAAGCGCTATACAAATAAAGGTGAATTGAATTGAATAAATTGTACAGTTTAAATCCTCACTTTTTTTGTAAATAAACTCTTTAATGATACTCCTTGAATTATGCAGCATGTTGTAGAGTAGATGTCATAAATCATTTGGCCAGTCGTCTGGTGAAATGCGGTTGCCTCACAGTGATATAGTCCCATCTGATGAGTCCTGATGTGTGTGAGAGGTACGGCCATCACCGGGATGAAACTTTAATGGTCCGTGCTGAAAGATTTACACTATTTAGAGCAGCAGGGGTGTGAGGCGGCGTTCTCACATCATGTCCTGAATGTGGCCCTCGTCTCATCCTGGGAAAATGAGGTTCTGGGAGCGGAGCTGTGAGAACATGTAGCCCTGGAGGCTTCTCTGCTGACTGAACACTTCAAACGCACAGGCTGTCTTTGCAGATGACATTTACATGCAGCTCATACCCGGATAGTATGTGCAGAATCTTCAGCTGAATTGCTTTTATATGTTTCAATTTGAATGAGTGTACAGAGAACTGAGCTCATTCATCAGTGCAGCATTTCACTTCCTCTTTGTCTTTAGCTTTTCCTTCTGTGTTCCTTTTCTTATTTTGATCTTCTCAACCATCGTCTTCACCTTTTTGTGCACCACTACATTCTTCATTGTCTGTGTTTCACCTCGTTTCTCTTAAGCATTCATCATCATCTCATTCTTATTCACCTTCTTCTGCTTCTTGTCAATCTTTTTCTGCTATCCTTCTACACTTTCTTCATCTTTTGTTTCTTTATCATTGTCTCATTATTTGCTCTTCATCCTATTCTCCATGTTCATCCTTTTATTTGCCTTCTTCCTTTTCTTCACTGCTTTTTTTGTTGCTTCTTTTCTTGCAACATCTTCATCACTTTTTATTCTCCACATCAATCTCTCACTTTCTTTTAGACCTTCACCTCTGTCTTGCTTTCTTCTTCCTCTTCTCCACCCTTTCTTCCCACGTTTTCCTCCTATTCCTCTTATTCTTCTTTAATGTTCTTGTCATCACCACCTTTATTTGTCACTTTCTTTTAGACCTTCATCTTTGTCTTGCTTTTCTTTCTCCTCACTTTTTTCTTCGTCTTTTTCACATTTGTCCTCCTATTCACCTTCCTTTTCTTCTTTAACTTTGATATCATCTTTTTTAGTCTTCACTTTCCTCTCCATCTTCTTTTTTGTCACCTTCTTCAAATTTATCTTGTCTGCTTTATCTTGCATTCCATCCTCTCCTCATCTTCTTTATGATGTTTTACTACAGTACTTTATCTGCTTTATCCTCCTTTTTTCCTCATTTTCTAGACCCCCCTTGCCTTCATATTTGTTTTCATAATTTCACTTTTCTTTCTCTGCCTTATGTCTTTTCACATTCTTCAACTTCAACTTCCTCCTTATTTTCACTTTCACTCTTTTTTTTCTGATTGTTTTTGTTAACGTTTAACTTGTTTACCTCCTTCACCATCTATAATTTCTAGGGGTGTAACGAATCACGGTTGATCAGTGATTTGTACGGACCACAACCTACGGTTTGGAACCGCGTGACATGTAGATTAATATATTTTTTTAACTTGTAGATTAATTCTAAATTTGTAATTATGGCAGAGAGTTCGCCTCTCACATCATTCAAATCACATGTACTGTATGCTGCACAATTAATTATTGAAAGATCGGGATCTCAACACCCACGCAACATAAATTATAAATGATGGTGCATATAAATGATGGTGCATATGTTTATTAATCTTTGAATTGCTGCATTCAAATCTGTGTTTGAAAAACGCAAAAATCAAGAAAGAGATTCAGTCTTTAGTGTTTTGAGTTAGTTATAAGGTTACAAACAGTCAAATAACACAGAAGTACTGGGATTACAGTCTATAGTTTAGATAAAACCACTTGTGTTTTATGGTAAAGATTACACTCATCATCATATGCATCTAACTTGATGCTTAAAAATGAAAGTTGTAGGCAGCAATTACATTATTTAACCAGTAGGTGGCGACAACCAGCCTTCAAAATTACGCCACTGAATAATTCTTAAAAAAATGACACATCTAGCGATGAAACATGAAGTTTTATGAGTGAATAACTGAATCATTTATAAAAAATTAGACTAAAAATAAATGAGTTGTACAAATTTTAATGTTAGATTTTTACATTTAGCATTTTCAGCAACAGTAGTAACAATTAATTTTTAACTGAATATTTGTACTGAATATTTTACAATTTATTTTTGTTCAGCTGAGTATTTCTTTATTTTATTTATTTGTTTTCGTTCATTTTTATATGTTTTTGTAATAAATGGAAAGCAAATTACATTTGTCTCCTCCCCTTTTTGGCTGATCCGAAAAAGGTCCGATCTGTGACTACCACAGCCATATCACCCTGCAGCCCAAAACTGGTTACTCACTGAAGCTAAGCAGGGCTGAGCCTGTTTAATACCTGGATAGAAAACCACATGGGAAAACTAGGTTGCTGTTGGAAGTGGTGTTAGTGAGGCCAGCAGGGGGGTGCCCAATCTGTGGTCTGTGTGAGTCCTAATGCCCCAGTAAAGTGCAGTGGACACTGTAATGTCAGTGAGTGACATCTTTTGGATGAGACATTAAACTGGTAAACTCTGTAGTCTTTAAAAAACCCATGGCACTTCTCGTAAAGGAGTAGGGGTGTAACCTTGGTGTCCTGGCCAAATTCCCTCTATTGGCCCTTACCGATCATGGCCTCCCAATCATCCACCGAAGCACTTTGGGTGTATGACCATAAACAATAAATCCGCTATATAAATACACATTGCTTACTTACTAAAAAAAAACGTAATGTAATCCGAACCGTGAGATTTGTGATCCATTACACCCCTAATAATTTCTACATTTTCTTAATCTTATCTTTTTTTTCTTCATGTTCTTTAACTTTTTCTTCATCAGATGTAGTTAGCGCATCACTAACCTGAGTGAGATTTCAATGGTTTGATCAAAACCCATTTCAGGATGCATTTACACCTGGCTTATGATGCTGTAATGTGCTAACCGAATTATGGCTTGTCTATTACTGCCAGGTGTAAATAAGCCATACATGTGTTTCTGAAAGAGAAATGGAGGCGTGGAAAAAATCATCTCCTTGTTTGAGTAAGAAAAATTATGCAAATGTTCAGATCCAATTTTCCATGTGAGTGCAGCACTGCACGGGCGATTTGCTGTTCAGACACCATCAAACATTTTCTGAATAGACAGAGGGTAAGACAACCCACCCAACAGGCGTTTGATGAGTCTAGGATGGCCAGCGCTCGCCTCCCAGCAGATGGCCTGTCCTTCCCGTCGGCCTGTTTTCCATGTGGGTTTACATTTGTCCATGTGTCCGCGAATGAACTTGTCCCCCCCGTCCAGCTCCTTTAGATTAACCTTCAAAACATATCCTGGAGAGAAATTGTTTGGGTCACACACACACACACACACACACAACACACAAACAGAATATGTGGAGTTCTTCATTGCTTTGAGATTATGTGTGGCATGCATTTCTTGCTCTCTGTTTGTTTATATTCAGCAGGCACCTTATCTTCATTTGCCTCTCTGACCCAGCGCTCTGCGTTGTAAAATAAGTAGCCCATGATTAGTTTTGTGTGGGTTTTTCTTTGAATACACTGTGCCTTGTTCTTGAAAACAGCCTTTACTCTCCATTTGAAGTTGAAAAAATGGGCCCGCGTGTTTGGAGGTAAACAAAAGATATTTGAATTATTTTTCACTGTTGTTTACATTATTCAAATGCGTGTTCTCATAGTTATGCTGAAATGTGCTTCACAGTGGGATGCTGCTTTGTGTGACCACAAAAGCATATAAACGTCTAAAAGCAGTGTTTCATGAACTGGAGCAAGAGAAAGAGAGTCATTTTGTACTATGCATATTATACAGTTTTCATCAAAAAGCAATTAATGTTTGTGGATAGTGTTTTCAGCACTTAAAGCATCCAAGACAATAGCTAATTATTTATAATATGTTTAGGGCCAATATACAGTGCTCAGCATATATGAGAACATCATTCACAAATCAATTTTTTGTTTATATTTTATTATTGGATGCTATAAAATATTATGTCTTTTGCATATACATTAGTCTAGTCAGTGATGTAGTCAAATCTGGAGCTAATCTGTCCGGAGCATAGAGTATCTATTTCTCCCAAAAAATGCCTGAAATACTGATTCATCTGACCACAGTACATGTTTCCACTGTGTAATGGTCCATCCCAGATGCCGCCCAGCCCAGAAAAGTTGACGGCGCTTCTGGACACTGTTAACATTTTAGCACAGTACAGTTTTAACTGGCATTTGTGGATGTAACTTCATATTGTGGTTACAATTTTGGCAAAGTAGTTCTGAGCTCATGTGGTGATTTCGCATATAGATGAATGATGATTCTTGAGCAGTGCCGCCTGAGGGATCGGAGGTTACGGTTGTTCAGCTTAGACTTGCTCCTTTGTCCTTTACACACTAAAATTCCTCAAGATTTTAAAAATATTTTTAATTATGTATTCCACTGTTGAAGGTGAAATATCCAAATGTATTTCTATCTTTCTTTGAGGAACATTGTTTACAAACATGTCAGTAATTTTCTCACGTATTTGTTGACAAACTGGCAATCCTTGGGTCGACTTTGTTCCTTAAGGACTAGACCTTTCTTAGGGTCCTTTCACACCTTTAGATTGATTGTTTTGTTCCGAAACAGGGATTAAAATTGTTACAATGTTGCACTTTGTTCTTGGTGCTGCTCTCTTTCACACGGCAAAGTTTCTAAACGGACCAAAATAGCTAAAACAGTTCACGTGTAAACTCTCATCACATTGGTATGAGAGTAAACTCTCATCACATTGGTCAGAGTTTCACAGTTTATTTTTCAGAGTCCCCCTCAGCTGTCCTGCATCCTTATTTTATTTTATGACAATAAGCAATAAGACATTATATGTAAAAAGCTGCACTTTAATTTTAAATGGTGACACCCACAGACATCGTCACTAAATATAAATCATAGGTAAGACTTTCTCATACATAGCCGTTGGCAAGAATTATGCATTAAAGGGTTTACAATATAGAGAGAAATAATAGATAAACCAAGACTGCAGTTCGGTCAATTTTCCTAACGGATTATCAGCTCTCGTTAGTTAACTCTCTAGTTCAGCATGCTTTCACTTTCATTATTGACATGAAGCGCACATTTACCAGTAGGAATGACATCCCGCCCTACTCATGATTCTCTTTTCATATAGTCATATATGCCTGTTACATATCCATAATACACTGTGATATAGCCTTGTTCGTTAGTTTGTTAGATTGTATTGCTTATATCTATTCGATCCAGAGTTTGCTTCAATCGAGCCAAGACCACCTCATTCAGGCGATCTTGGACCCATTGTTTTGGTGTGGATTCGAGCACGATTGCTGGATTCACATATGCCGGATTCACATAACGAACCGCGCTAACTGGGGAAACAAACCAGGTTCTGAAACAAAAGTCTAGGTGTGAAAGTACCCTAAGATGTTGTTTTTGTACCAAATCATAATTACTGTTGACATCACCGGTTTCAAATCACATCGTTATTTAACCATATGACCTGATTGCTAGCCATAAATTGCTCCTGTTCTTTAAATATGTTGCAAAAACCAAAATTGGAATACGTGTTTATTTAAAAAAAAACATGTGTGTGTGTGTGTGTGTGTGTGTGTATATATATATATATATATATATATATATATATATAAATAAAAATCATGAGAACAACTGTAAATAATCTTATGAAATACAAGTCAAAGTAAATTTTTTATAGTCCCAACTTTTTCTGATTTGTGGTTGTATTATATTTCTTTTTCTAAAGCAGTTCGGTGACTAAAATGTTATTTTAATAAATATATCTTTTCATTAAAACTTTTTGTTCAAATGTGCCATAATATTTTACCTATATTCACTGAGAAATGGATATAAATATTAATTTGCAAAATAGGGTGTACTTATTTATGCTGAGTACTGTATATTATATGGCCGATATGGCCATAAAGAGTCATCAAAAAGTTTCTTTTTTCAGATCAGTGGATATGAACATTTATCAAATTAAATGTCAAATCTCTATCTCTTTCAAGCTTTAAACAAACTCCTGAGTAAAAGTTTGTGGAAATCAGTTAATTTTTATATTTTTAATGTCTAAACATGACAATCACGTCAACCAGGTGAACATTTCAGAAATTGTAAGTGCACAATTTGCAATGATGAATATTTATAAAACTTGTATTGAGTAAACCTAAAATCTTATATATATACATACACAGTATTTGTGTTCCCCAACTCTGAGGACATAATGCAGATTTAAATGTATGTTAAGTAAAACAATAATCTGTAAAATATATTTACAAATTCAGATTACAATTTTATTCAAATGAATCATTGTCATTCCTAAAATATGTATTTATAGTTCGACATAAAACCCACAGCTCATTAACACCTCATTAACATGTTAAAATGTAACTGTGTGGTTTCTTAGATAATTGTATGAAAGCTTGAACACATTAAGTATAAACACAAGTGCACAAACTGCTGTTTTATCTGGCTTTAAACTAAAATTCAGTCCATGTGACGCAAACAAGCAGTGCCGTTTAGTTCCGCTTTGAAGCATATAAACATTCTATCCAAAAGTATCAAACACGTGTTATCGTTTTATCGAGGGCACATCTTATTGTGATAATTATCGTTATAGTTTTATCGCCTAGCACTAAATTATAATCAACTAAAACGTCTTCATAGCCCAGTGTTGATAAATCAATCGACAGACACCTGGTTCTTGTTTATTTATTTTTTTGTTATGCTGCACATCTGCTCCAAATGTTTCACCATCCATGTTTTACTAAAATAAAACCAGCCAGTCATTATTGCATAGTAAAAACAGATAAGGTCTTCTTAAATGACTTTATTTTGTGATAATGACCGGCCAATTGCACTTTGTCTTGCCTATTATAAAGGCCATATACACTCACCGGCCACTTTATTAGGTACACCTTACTAGTACCGGGTTGGACCCCCTTTCGGCTTCAGAACTGCCTTAATCCTTCATGAGATAGATTCAACAAGGCACTGGAAATGTTTCTCCGACATTTTGGTCTATATTGACATGATAGCATATCACAGTTGCTGCAGATTTGTAGGCTGCACGTCCATGATGCGAATCTCCCGTTCCACCACATCCCAAAGGTGCTCTATTAGATTGAGATCTGGTGACTGTGGAGGCCATTTGAGTACAGTGAACTCATTGTCATGTTCAGGAAACCAGTCTGAGATTATTTGCGCTTTATGGCATGACGCATTATCCTGCTGGAAGACACCATTACACCACCACCACCTGCCTGAATCGTTGATAAAAGGCAGGATGGATCCACGTTTTCATGTTGTTGACGCCAAATTCTGACCCTACCATCCAAATGTCGCAGTAGAAAATTAAGACTCATCAGACAAGGCAATGTTTTTCCAATCTTCTACTGTCCAATTTTGGTGAGCCTGTGCAAATTGTGGAGTGGCACCTGGTGTGGTGCGTCAAGGTTTGACATGTTGTGCATTCAGAGATGCTCTTCTGCATACCTTGGTTGTAACCAGTGGTTATGAGTAGGCCCACACGGAATCTGCGCGTGCAGAATTCCGTAGATTTTTCGCAGATTTTCCGCAGATTTCCGCATATTTTTAGCCCATCATTAATTCTGTTTATTTACTTACAGTTAACTATTTACTCTTAATCTAATTGGATTTGCATTTTAAACATTAAATAAAAGTTACAAATATATTATTTTTTATTTCACATTTTAAAGTTTTAGTTATAAAACTCCTAAAATAATTCCGCAGAAATCCGCAGAGTTTTACCAAAATTCTCCACAGAAATAGCAAAAAACGTCTGCAGATTCCGTCTGGCCCTAGTTATGAGTTACTGTTGCCTTTCTATCAGCTCAAACCAGTCTGGCCATTCTCCTCTGACCTCTGGCATTTGTGCCCTCAGAACTGCTGCTCACTGGATATTTTCTCCTTTTTTTAGACCAATCTCTGTAAACTCTAGAGATGGTTTTGTGTGAAAATCCCAGGAGATCAGCAGTTTCTAAAATACTCAGACCAGCCCGTCTGGCACCAACAACCATGCCACTTTCAAAGTCACTTAAATCCCCTTTCTTCCCCATTCTGACGCTCTGTTTGAACTGCAGCAGATCGTCTTGACCATGTTGAGTTGCTGCCATGTGATTAGCTGATTTAAATTTGCGTTAACGAGCAGTTGGACAGGTATACCTAATAAAGTGACCGGTGAGTGTATAGCCAAATACATGAATAAATAAAAATAAAATATTGAATAGACCCAAAAATGTTTTATCATATGAAGAGAAAGAGTGATGCAAGTCGAGGGATACAAGAGAATATGAAATGAGATACATGAAACACTTTGGTCATCGGTTGTAAAATTTGAGTCAGTGGTCAATCAGAATTAATGATTCCAGAGAGCTGTGAGATAAAATAGTTATTTTGATATCATTAGTCATTTTAGAATGATTCTTCGACTGCAGTGGATTGCAGTTATATTGTATGGAATGGAATTATATGGATCTTTCAGTGTTCAGTATTTTCTGTAACTGGTTTATTGTATACTGTGTTGCCACACTTCTTGAAAGTACTTGAAAGTACAAGACATATGGATTCAAGGCCTGGAACGTACAAACATAGGTGCTTAAAATTGCTTGAATTCAATTTAAAATAAAAGTTGTTTATGATTTTATTTGAACAATTGTACTAAATTTTCCAATTTTGTCAATTATTGCCCTTCCAGCCACAACCCAGTACTGGGAAACACCTATATACTTTCACACACACACACACACACGCACGCACGCACGCACGCACGCACGCACGCACGCACGCACGCACGCACGCACGCACGCACGCACGCACACACACAATACTTTTAAAGGGCACCTATTTTACCACTTTTTCAAAATTTAAGATAACTCTTTTGTGTCTCCCGGATGTGTCTGTAAAGTTGTAGCTCAAAACACTCAGATTATTTCAATCAGATGATTTATTCTGAATGTGGGAAATTTGAACTTTTAGGTCACTGTAGCTGGGTTTTGTTGTCTGTGCCTTTAATGCAAACGAGCTGTTTCTTCCCACCCACCGTTCCCACGTGCGTAGCAGAGCCATAGAGATTGCTTTGAGGGTGCAGACTTCACCTTCTGTGTCTCACATCAGATAAACAGAAAAAATGTGACAGACAAGAATGAAGCAGAACTCCCTTACTATAGTAAGAATATTCCTAATAGTTATTTGATGCATTTGTTGTGGAGTTAATTCAAGCCTTTCTGCAACAATGAGTGACACATTGTTGTTACAAAGTGCGTGCTTGCGCGCACACACACATACATATATTTTACTTTGTGCTGTTTTGCACAGCAAATGTGATGGGATACACGTCAATATCCACTGCTGTGTGGTGTTGACTTACATAGGGATTGTACTTTCTTTATTACAAACATGCACTGTTTTAAAAACGTTTTAAACTTATAAAACTCATTCTTGAGGTGCTGCTGATCACAGAGAGCTGAACAGATCTTTTAATCCCGATTGCTTTGTGCACATCCTGCCTTGTTGATATGATTATACGCATTACTAAGGAGACATGTTAATTCACAGCTGTCAATCAGTTTGGTGGGTGGGAAAACCGCACTCCTACATCACGTCGCAGTGGGCTTCAAAATGGGAGGGATTTTGATCCTATTTTAACATCAGAAAATAGAAATAATAGACTTACTGTCTTTATATCACTCCAAAATGACTGTGGACACACTATACCTTCACACAGTTCTGTCCAAACTGCTTCCAAAAGATGTTTTTTATTATAGGTGCCCTTTAAGTAATAATATTTTAAGTCATTAAGTATTATTAAATGACATTATTTAGATTAATCATGCTTTTAAAAGTTTAAATTAACTAATCAATCAAGAATCAAGTTGAGCTGTGACATTTTTTTACAATGGGTTTTTGATGATTTCTTTGAGTGATTCAGTATTTGTCATGGGTTTTCATTGCATTGTCAGCAACACGTCCTGTCTTACTTCCTGTTGCACAAGAGCGCTCAAAGCGTGTGAGCTGCTCTAACCAGAGCCTGGATACAGGAGAGATGGCTAGGAACGTAAATGAGAAAAACAGCGGGATGCTATTCCAGAGGTGTGACATTTCATTAACAATGGATTTAAGCCTAATGGCTTTACCCACGGCATTTCACTGGATGATTGCATGAATAATTTCCTCTCATGCTCGGGCAGATTTGTGTCTGAGCAGTTGTTCAGTTGTTAGGCCGTTCGTTGTTTGTATGTGGAGCTCTTGAGCTGGAGTGTGCGCAGTTCCGGTGGAAGGCCAGAAATATATTCTGTGGTCTTTTGGTACAGATTCGAAGACGTCACCGCATATAAAGCAGACCCTTAATGCATTGCAGCATAACATGCGCAGTGAAGAAAAGTACAATAGCTGACAAAGCAGGAATTGACTATATAAATGATAAAATAGCCTCAATTTTAAAACATTTTTGAGACTTTTTTTTGTTTTGTTTTATTAAGAATTATTTAAATGACTCAGTCAGTTAATTATTCGAGCTAATTAAACTCAATCTAATGGTTTTAATTACAATAATACTGTTTTAGTGGCTGTAATTTACTCTTTATTTAAACATTTTAATATTTGCTTCAGTTATTTGTAGAATATTTATATTAACAAATAAACATAATTTTCAATCATTTAAAAATGTTTTATTGTTTTGTTTTTTACTTTTCTTAAATAAATTAATATTAATCAAGAAGCTCAGGCAGTCAGGGAGTCTGTCAGTTAAGAGATTTGTTCTTATTAGCTAGTATATCACATCATTATTTTATTTGAGCATGCTAGCTTAACTGGATTGAAGTCAATTGTAATTCAACCCCCCGGAGGCTGCCTTTGAGGAGTTCTGTTTTATGATCCTGTTTGTATGAAATAGTTCCATTTCATTTACAGTAGCACTTTTAAATTCACTACTGTGCATGCATCAATACAGTTTGGGGAATACATGCATCAATGCAGTACTGGGGGGAAAAAAATGCAATTTGTGATGTTGACGATTTTGATAACAATTGTTCACATAATATTATATTTTTCTAGAGGAATGTTTTTTTATTCGCTTTTTTAATTTATATATTTAATGATCAAAATACAATGAACAACTAATGGATATTTTTCTGATCTAATTTAAGCAAAAAAAGTGTCAAGGTGGAAACGTTTTAACATTTAACTCTTTAACAGTCATTATCCTTCGTTATATTCAAATCAAATACCACCAAGTGTTACTGTATATCTGCTTTACAAATATTGTCAAAGGTATGAACAAATATGGTTCATATTCCTTAAAACATAGGGAGCGCCCTTATATGGTTATTAGTGGAAACTCTATATGATCCTGTGGTGATGTTTGGTACTGTGGCCAAACAAAATCTTACTGAAAGCTCATTTTTTGAGATATCAATTTCAAATTTGGAACATAATTTGTTCGGGTATTTAGCTTTGATTTACGGTAAATTTTAGGCTTAAACTGTTTTTTCCAAATACATATTTTGTTTAATTATTTTCTTAAACATAAAGGCACACTTATTTTGTGTTTACTTTTTTCACTTCAGCAACAATTTGACATCTGTTGTCTTTAAAATTGAACCAAACGTAAATCTATATGCACCAAACCGTTTTAAAGTGGTGTAATGGATCACAGATCTCACGGTTCGATCACACTATGGTTTTTGAGTCAAGGATCAAAATAACCAGCTGAAAAAAAGGAAAATATTCAATATGAAATGATCATTGCTACTGTTGCTGAAAATGCTAAATATAGAAATCTAACATCTTGTACAACATATCATATTCATTTTCAATGAATGATTCAACAATTCACACATTCATGTTTCATTATAGGTGAATCATTTTTGAAAACCTATTCAATGACATAATTTTGATCGTTGTTTTTCGCCACCCATAGGTTACACAATGTAATTGCTTCAACATTCATGTCAACTTCCATTGAACAGTGATGCTAACCACAAACATCAGTGTTTATATTTGAACTACTGTATAAACTGTTCTCCCAGTACTTCTGTGTTATTTAATTGTTTGTAACAAACTGAAAAATTGTAAAAAGCTGAATCTCTCTCGATGAAATACAGATTTGAATGCAGCACTTTGAAGGATTAATAAACACGTGCAAATCATTATCAGTTTTCATTCATGTTGCGCAGGTTTGAATTGAGATCACAATCTTTTAATGTTTAATTGTGCAGCTTTACACTGAATGCATTACTGCAGGCTAAACAAGCAGTGACAGAAAACACCTTTAATTAATAACCTAAGAAAGCATTTAGGTAGGCCTCACTACAATTTTTTTTCCGTCGTCATTATATTTTACAGGGAAGCCAAAATGCTTTCATACACATGATGTGAATGACGTGAGAGGCGATCTCTCTGCAATTGTTATAAATGTTGGATTAACCTACAGATTTAAAAAAGGTATTAATCCACGGGTTACGAGAATTCCGAACTGTGGGTTGTGATTTGTATGGATCACGGATTAACCGTGATCTGTTACACCCCAATCATTTATGTTAAACAAGTCATCTTTATGTCTATGTTCAAAAAGTGACAGTTCGGTTCAGCAGCGGTTCAACACTATGAAAACATTGGCAGATTTCCTCATTCTTTTTTTTTGTTCTCAGTTGTATTAATTCCTGATATTAGTGCTTACTGACATTGTACAAGCTCTGAAACACTCAGTCTAGCCAACAGCATTTATTAGAACTACTAGATAGTAAAGACCAAGGATGTGACAAGATCTCGTTGGACGAGATCTCGCAAGATTAAATCACGATGAGATTTCTCGTCGAGGTAAAAAGTTGTCTCGTGAGTAGATGTTATCATGATGAAGCGTGAGGGTAAAATTAACATTGAAGATTGGAAGCAGGATTGAATTTTAACCGCAAATCAAGTGCTTTACACACACCTGGTAAGGCTGGCCTCTGTGTTGCACATGCCACTCTGTTGGGCTGTGACGTAACCACTTTTTTTTTTCTCACCGGTCAAAGGTTGCTGCGTTATTTATGTCCAAGCAGAGGCTGCAACTATAGCCACTTAAATTAACCATGGGCATTACCACGCGATGGAATGTCACTTTAGATGTGCTGAAAGTCGCATAATTGAAGTGCAGTACATATATGTAAACACCGAAATCAAACTATTAGGCTACCATCGTGTAAGTCTTTTAGCTGCATTTTGCAATAGGACACACAGCTGTTTGACACAATATTCTTTGCACCTACACACATCTCTAAGCGCGCACACACATACTGAACTGCTGGAGACTCAACACACCTGCCTTCATCATTACCAAACACGTTTATGCTGTACGTGAAAAGCGGACATTTTCTTTTGCTGGTTCAAGTGACCAAATTCCACACAGGGACTAAAAAAGCTTTTATATGTGTGAGATGTAGCACAATTATTTAAGCATGTTCACGAGAGTAAAAAATCGAAGTAAATTCATTACAAGTTAATAAAAAAACACCTAAATTGTTTTGCATTTTGTGATTTTATTTTATTATTTCATTTTTTTATAAAAATCTATTTTCCATTCATATATTAGCAAAATATTTTAATTCTAAGATTATTCCATTGATATTCATCATTAAGGTTTTCTTTAAAATAGTGTAAAAATCTCATTTCGTCTTGTTCTCGTGAACCCAATCTCGTGTCTCGTCTCGTCTCGTGGAGTAGGCGTCTTGTCACACCCCTAGTAAAGACTCATCTAATTGAGCAAATTTCGATAAACAACCTATTGTATTTATGTAACTCACAAATAATGTGGTATATGCACACAGTCTTTTAGTTTCAGCCAGCCAGCCTCAGAGCTTCCGATGAACTATCTTTCCGTTATAAAATTGCTATGTTTAGGCCTAATTCCAATTCTATTTTTGTACCCCTTCCCCTTCCCCTTGGCCCTTAAAAAACGAGTGTGAAAGAGAAGGGCTTCAAAATTTACCCCTAAGAATTGGGACAGCACTACAGCACCTGCACAATTCATCATACGTCATCGCGATCTCTTGCTTCATATGAGATCAGACCATTGCGACTGCTGTAGTTGTTCCAGTTGTGTTATTTTGTGGTATTTATCTTCAGGAAATCACTGAAGGCATATATTATGTTATCATAACGATCTAATGTGGCAATAGGATCGTAACTGTACTGTGTATTTACACCGTGGCCATATTCATCTGTAAACACACGAAAACAACACTAACATTATAGCAGACACTGTAAAAGGCTCATTCTCAGCCACTAGACTTTTCTGACAGGGTATTTGAGTGTCATCGAGTGTCAGAATGTTGTGGGACTGCTGTACAGGAGTTATGATTAGGGATTACAGATTACACAATTTAGCGGTTTTATTTTAGCTTTTTTTATAAAAGCATGATGGTAAAAAATTAACGCGGTTATGAATATAATAAAACGTGTTTGTTTGTTGTAAAAATTCATAATAATGACAAAAAATACAAATTTGTGGCTCTCCTTACTTCTGGGTGCAACGAAACTACCGCTGTAGCTGGTGCATTCTGGGAAAGTTTCTTACTTCTTGGTTTCAAGTGTGGTCCTGAAAAATCTTTGTTTAAAAGGGGGTATACCCCTTCCCCCTAACCCTACGCCTTCAAGCTAGAGACAATTGGGACACCACTACCCCTTCACATGAACGCGCAAAACGAGAGGTAGGGGTAAGGGGAAGGGTTAAGGGGTAGAATTGGGATTGATTTCTTTAAAAATCTGTGATCTTCACTGCCTGATAGATATACGAAATAAAGTGGGTCTCAGACCGGATAGAAGCACTTGCTCTGCCATGTCTTTAAAATATGACATTTTATTTAACCCCAGTGTTTTCTTTGGAGTATTTTCAATGGAGTGATCCTGATGGCGCTATTGGTTAAACGCTTGAACAACTAAATAAATGCTTAAGTAAATTTAACTGAATGTATTGTAATTATATTACAACATCAATGCTGTAAAAGAAACCTTAGGAAATTAAAAATAGTCACATTAATCTATCACCGGAAGTTTATTATTGGCTGAAAAACACTAGCTGTGCATATAACCTATTGGCATATGCGTAGTAATAAAAATGTAATTTGGATATGGATAGCACATATATTAATATTGCGATGACAGAGTCTGTATTTTATGTTCACTCAGTATGTTTTACATCTTGTCTTTAGTGTGGCTTAAATAAAGATTATTTTCTCATCTGTCTTATTTATCAAGCGGTCATCAGTGGAACATTGTCACTGTTCTGTAATTACTGCACACACACACAAACAAACAGGTGATGCTAGTCTTTGGAAACGATGACTAGATGTAACCATGATAGCCCAGTGTGGCATTACTGGTGGCTGGCTTAGTCCAACCAGTGCTGAAATATTGAGTTACACGCTGTGTTAGTATGTCATTTGGCAGCTGCTTGAAGCTTTCTGAGGCATGGGGTAACGGGGCTCATCCGGTGACATATACTCACACGTTTATCTAAGCCAGCATGGCCGTTTACTCACAAGTGTCAGATTGTGCAAGCCACTTCTCCATTCATTTTGTCACCTCCTATGGCAGAGCCCGTCCATCTGATTCTCTCTCTCTTTCTCAGAGGCCTGGTCCTTTAGATCACCAATCATTCTGATTTGACAAGTCCCATCTGAGGGACAGCGGTGCAATGAATGTGCCATTTGGTTTAGTACAGTCATCGCCTGTCAGATACTATAATGCTGGGACATTATTTCAATGGCATCATTTTGTTAGACTTTTTTTTCTTCTTTGGAGATTTATTGTACTGTAAAAATGTCTGTTATTTACCAGTTTTATGGCTGCATATTTAAGCAGTAATTAGCCCCTTTCACACATACAGACCTTTCCGGAAAATTACCGGCAATTTTCTGGAAAGGTCTGTATGTGTGAACAGGCCCTTTTTGAAAATACCGTTAAATTCGTTCCGACAATTTTCCAGAAAGAGAAGTTGTAACATTACCTGTAATTTGCCGGAATGCTGCGCTGTGTGAACACAGAAGGAAGATTGCTGGAAAGAACGCGTTTACGTCAAGAACGCGCTGACGTAAGACATCTACCTGAGCCAATCAGAACACTCAGGCGCATTCACATCCATGCTGTTTATGAAAATAAAAGCTTTTAAATATTTTTCCAGACATATTTAGCTGCTAGATGTTAGTCAGATAACGTTTCTATGTTCCTTCTTAATGCCAACTGTAAAAAAAAATATCAATAAAATGCTGATGATGAGCCTGTGAGCGCCAGCAATCACACAAATTATGAACATCTCGACATCTGAAAGTGTTCCTCCATATGTTTTCAAATAAGTTGTTCACAATACTTATTCATCCACAGAATGTGTAATGTAGTCAAGTGTGTAAGTGTTTGCATTTGGATGTCTCTGGGACAAAAGCAGCTGCATGAATGCTAAACCTTTAAATAAAAGTGAAACCATCAAAAAAAGGCTGATCCCTTCTATGTTTAGAAATACAAACGCTGCCGTTTATAGGTCATTTCTGGTTAATGATGTCAGAATTTACTGGTATTTTGGAATGGAACGGATCATTATGAATTTACTTGTAAAGTCGTTCTGGAAATTTTCTGGATATTTGCAGGTATCACTGTGTAAAAAGGGGTTATAGCAGTGGTCCTCTGAATTATCTTTTATTTTGAAAAATCTTTTATTTTTATTCTCTCGCTTACATCTCGGTCACTTGAGCACCCAAATTTAATCCACAAGCTGCAAAATGATAAAAAAAAAAAACAGACGTCTTTGGAAAGTTTCTTTGGCCCAGTGAAGGACCCCAGAACTGCCAAGGAATGAATCTGCAACCCATTTGTCAACAAATCAGATGAATCCATCATGTCTGTGAAAGATGATCAACTGCCGGAGATCACAAATGACGGCGACCTTTTAGGGGCCGTTCGCATATTGCTTTTGTAGAGTCCGCACAAGTTTGTTATTTCCAATGGAGGTGTGCGGCTTGCGCGTGTAAGCAGCATGACACGCTCGCGCCTTTCAGACTTCCTTCCAGACGATTTCCTAGTGTGATTAGTGAACAGCTTAAGCCACGTTTACATAGACCTGATAGGCTCCATAGGCCTCATATGCATGCAAATGTGTGAAATCGCATCATGTGATTGTGTAAGACCAATAGAAGATCAAAACATGACCTTAGTACAGAAATGTAAAATATAGAGCAATCGCCCGCGTTTTTACTGTGTAATCATCTTGTTTAGTCCTGCCCCTTTTCACAACATACGTCAACATTTTGCATGCACAAACTCCAGTGTGACTGCAGCTTAAGACTGTGTTTCAGTACTGTTACACCCAACAAGTCATGTCTGTTCTGCAGAGGCTTGCACTGAGACAGAGAAAGACGAGTGCATTGCGAAGATCAAAGCTTATCAGTGTATTCAATGAAATACTGTTTGTTTTCAGTTGTAGAAGATTGAATAGTAGTAAAACAAATTATTTCTGGTTTGTAAAATACATGTTGGTGTATACGGAGATGGCACTAGCTATGTTTCCATCCACCTATTCTTATGCGCATTTTAGATATGCGCATAAAAAACGGTTGATGGAAATGCCATGATGCGCATAAATTTTGAAAATGCACATAAAAAACATATGTGCATAACTGAGTAGGATAAACTTTTTATTCGATAAGAAAAGATGCGCTTAAACCACGACGGAAAAACTTTTACCTCACAAATTCCAGTGTGCACATTAAAAAAAGGTCATGTGATTTTGTTTTAGGAGATCATGTGATGATAAAAATGTTTGTGAATGGACAAACCAGCAGGCTGCACATTATAAACCATCTGAAATATTGTTTTGGTCATTCTAAAACACCAAACCGTTTAAGTATTAGTGTTATTATATTATTAATGACATCCAGAATCAAGAGTGTCTGTGCTCCGCGTCTGACACCTTCAAACGCCACCGCCTGTTCACTGTGTGTCAGGATTGCCATCTGAGGCGCAAATCATTTATTAGATGAAGAAAAGATTGACACAGCCTCTCCTACTGCAGTAAATTCAGTTTTTACTGTTAATATTTGGGGCCAGTAAATCATGAAGTGACGATTTTGTTCACTTTGACTCGTTGGATGGAAATGCAGCTTTATTCACACGTCTTTTATGCAATAATCCAGTTTTGCGCATAAAGTTCATTCACATTTTTGGATGGAAACATAGCTAGTGATAATCACTTTAAACTAATCTGATGATGTGTGTTCACAACAGATACACACTGTTTACGCAATTGGATCGTTTACTATATTTTTCTCAAAGTTAAACAGTCACTTTCATGTTTTCTGTAAGAAGTTGAGGAATTATCGTGTTGTAAATCCAGCAGCTCTAATTTCTCCACTGCAGCACCAATCATCCAACATAGATCAACTAAAACGGTCAATATTGTTAAGATGTTTAAACAATAAAACATGTCCCTTTGGAGTTAAAGGTGCAGTAGGTGATCTGCCAGAATGCTAGCATTAGCATAATAGCTTAGAAATTTTACGACCCTCCCCTGCCGTCCAAAGCCACGCCTCCTTAAGTCATAAACATGCGAACGCGCACTGATTTGATATAATGCTAGATCATGTCATTCACCAGTTAGATAACTCTATGGAGACACACACTTTATCAAGCGTAGTTGTTGATAGGTCAACGGGTGTAGGAATTAAATTTCCTTAAAACTGTTTCACAGGCTGTCACTGTTCAAAAATGAACAAATGTGTGAATATAAATCACCTCAGTAAAGCTGGTTAGGTGGAAAAGCACATTTACTTTTGTTTTGTTATTAAACTAAATACAAATTAGATCAGAAAAAGGAGCTAAAAACAGAAATATTTTGTCATCTTTTACATTACACTTATGTTTATGTTATCAAGACAACAAGTGACTTTTAATTTTCAGTCGTGCTCGCTGATCCTAGTACATCGCTTGTTTTCAGCTCCTTTTTTACTTAAACAACTAAGCGAATGCTCAGGTCTATTTAATCGACTATATCATCGATGCTATAAAAGGTACCTCATGAACTTGAAAATAGGCAATCTTTTGCCGGACGTTTTCAGTGGCTGAACACTTCCCTGCTTATAAACCCATTCATAAACAAGAACACAATCAACATAAGCTTTGCGTGGCTAAAATAGTTTTAAAACATACCTGTCTAAAAGAAATACTTCAGCTGTGGTGTCACCCTTCAGATGGTTGTTTAAGACGTCACATTGCGCTCCAGCGTCCAAAAGTAATTCTGATAATGATTTAAGGTTTAGAAAAGGTTTGATTCTGCATTTTTGGCAGAAGCCCTTTCAGAAACAATTTTTTTCATGGATACAAGGCCACGTTGGTCTTTCAGAAAGAAGTTCAGGTTGATATACAGTGTTTGCCTTATGGCGTCTCTCTGTCAGCGGTAGGTCTGTGCTTCATGTGTGCGCGCGAGTGACATATCTGTCAATTTTAATTTTAAATTTGCTGTCATATTTGAGTTATTTGTCGGTCCGACAAAATTTAATTGGATGTTTTTAGTTTTATGCCTTATCCAGAATATAAAAATACATATAAACAGATTTAGATCATTTACTTTTATCACTACTATTGGAATTTGAAGAGACTTTCAACCAGCACAACAAAAAAAATGTTTCTGAAGACAATCACCTTCTGCACCTTTAAATTTGAGATGTGTAACATTCTATGTGTTTTTATGACCAGGCATTGTTTTGTGTTTAATTGTACATTTTGAATGAGTCCATGTGTAGACAGTTTTATATAGAGTACAGCTTACAGAGTGTATAATTACATTTACATTTTCAATATTTATAGAAAACTAAATTTATTCTAATGATATATTTGCATTTCCCAGTGCTGGGTTGCAGCTAGAAGGGCATCCGCTGTGTAAAACATATCCTGGATAAGTTGGCAGTTCATTCCACTGTGGCGACCCCTGATTAATAAAGGGACTAAGCTGGAAAGAAAATTAATAAATAAATAATATATTTGCATTAGGGCTGTGCAATTAATCAAAATTGAATCACAATCGCGATTTGAATCGTTGCGATTAACTAAACGCAAGAGGCTGTGATATGAAATATATATATGTATTTAATTTTCCCCGCCCAGAGCAAATGCGAGACTCTGTGTCTGTGCATGACAGTCTTACTAGCCAATTGAGTGAGCACACTTTCGTTTTGCCCAATCAGAATTGTGCAACTGAACTATGCGAACGTCCACAATAAAAAACAAACAAACAGAAAAATGCGAACAAGTGGGATAATGGCGTCTGTCGCTTCAGAGCATTAATAGACTAATTAATATCAAAGAAAAACAGGACATCGATAATATGGGAATATTTTAGTTTCAAAGTCACAGACACCGAAAAAAAACAGGTTATCTGTAAGAATTGTTGCCACAGCCTTAGGTAATACAACAACCAACACCTAAAAAAGCACCACAGGCGGGTATATGAGGAGCGTCTTGCTAAAAAGTCAACTGAAAGTATTGCCAGTGACACTCAATCAGCACTCTCAGAAATAAAGGTAGGCAAGTTGTCACTGGGGTGGTACCTTTTTATAAGGTACAAATTTGTACCTAAAAGGTCCATATTAATACCTCAAGGGTACATATTGGTTCCTAAAAAGTACAAAAGTGTTCCTCTTAAAATTTGTTGGTACTAATATATACTTTTGAGGTACCAATATGGACCCTTCAAGTACAAATGTGTACCTTTTAAAAAGGTACCACCCCAGTGACAGCTCTCATACTGTACCTTTATTTCTGAGAGTGTAGTAGCAAGCAACAGCAAAGTACGATTTCAGCCATGAGTTGTTTCAGCCATCTTAGTTTGCTAAGTGTTCTGTATTTTTACAATTATATATATATTTTTGTTTTTATAATAAGCTACACTATCTCCCTAATTTGAGTTCAAATTGTTTACAGAAAGGTAAGGTCATTTTATTTGTGCATTTATTTATTTATTGTTTCATTTTTTAATATTTAAAAACAGATTTGAAAAAATGTTTAAGTAAGTCAGTGGTGTCCAAACTCCCTCCTGGAGGGCCGGTGTCCTGCAAAGTTTAGTTCCGACCCCAATCAGACATACTTGGGCTAACTAATCAAGCACTTACTAGGCTTTCTAGAAACATCCTTGCAGGTGAGTTGAGGCAAGTTGGAGCTAAAATCTGCAGGACACCAAGTTTGGACACCCCTGAAGTAAGTTAATATCTTTTTAGTTCCTTTTTTAACGAACACTAAACACTCAATGAACACTGGCATCAGTAAGAAGCTACGATACAGATTAAATTGATTACAAAATTAAATCGCAATTCAAAAGAAATCGCAATATCTGGCAATTAGATATTGTCCCCAAATCGCACAGCCCTAATTTGCATTATTTTTTTTATTATAAATATCTTGATATTGCATTAGCTTTGAACAGTGCAAAACTAAATAATAAAGGTTTTAATATAAATAAAATGCAAACATAAAAGTATGACTTTATATATTTTTTGAAAGCGTATGAAAAAACATGAATATTAAGATAACTTGTTCATCCTTAATGGGTATTTATTAGTTTCTCATTCATTGCATTTGCAAAGAAGTAATCATTTAGCACCATTCAAACTGCTGGAGATTTAAAAATGATGTGTTTTATCATTGACTTATGCCTCCATTATGATGTAAAATATGTGGTCTGTGCATAACAGTGAATGAGCATCAATGACCCGAGGTAATTAGCCGGCTGACACAGTTTTTCTCTCTCTCCCTCCTCCTCATACAGATGCGTGTATGTGTGTGTGTGTGTGTGTGTGTTTTCTGTGCCAGAGACTCAGGGAAACCTCTGAGAGGGGAAATGAAGCAGTGTCTGAGGAGGTGCATTGATCTTAAAGACTATTGTCACACAGATGATAAGACGCAAGGCTGAGATGCTGTAGCGCTGCTGAAAGCACTGCACAATCTGTAGGATTCACGCTTTACGCTTTTGATTTTTCATTTTTTTCACTGTCGTCATTTGAACACATCATTGTTCATGAAAATGTGGACCAGCTTTCTCAACAGAGGTGAGCAATCCAGTTTGTGTTAGTGTGTGTGTGTTTTTTTTTTTTTTTTTTTTTTACATATTAGTATTCCTGCCAGTTGCAGAATAAATAGTGTGTTCTGTAATTAAAATCATGATGTTGTGGTCACATTTGAATTGTTTGTTTTTATATGAAGTGCTTTGGGAATAATCATAATGATTCAAAGGAGCAGTGTGCATAGCATGGAGAAATTGCGATAGAAGTGTTTCTGATATCTCAGTTTTTTTCTAGACAGCAGTGACATTTAATGGAGACTCAGTACTATGTCTGTTGTGTTTCTCGTGTTTCTCCTGAGAGTTTCTTCTTTAGAGTTTCTTTAGAGAAATATGCAACACTGGACACTATATGGGGTGGTATGGTGGCGCAGTTGGTACAGCTGTCGCCTCATAGTAAGAAAGTCGCTGGTTCGAGCCCCACAAGTCCAAAGATATGCGATATAGGTGAATTGGGTCGGCTAAATTGGCCATAGTGTATGTGTGTGAATGAGTGTATGGGTTTCCCAGTGATGGGGTGCAGCTGGAATGGCATCCACTGTGTAAAACATGCTGGATAAGTTGGCGGTTCATTCCGCTGTGGCGACCCCTGATTAATAAAGGGACTAAGCCGAAAAAGAAAATGATTGAATGGACAGTATATAAAAGGACTGCACAATATATCTTTCAGCATCGATATCGCAGTGTATTCATCCGCAATAGTCACATCACAGGATCTGCAATGTCGAATCGAGATTAGTGGAGTCCTTGCAAAGTTTAATAATAAAGTTAGTGAAATGTTTGTCGTTTGGTAAAACATTAAGGCAATTATAATGTTTGTAATAAAAAAAGATTAATTGTATGTATGTATTCATACGATAAAGGCTCTACATTGTTTTTTATATTTAATTATTCAATTTGTGCCCCTGAATATTCCTATACTCCAGACAATCAGAAAGCACTGTTTATTTCACTTGCATCCTAGCTGTAGTCTGCTGTATTTATCAATGCTTCTGATTGGTTTATTATATTTTATGCAGATGCTCTTCCTTACTAAATCAACACAATTAGTCTAAAATTGTGAATTCTGTCCTAATAGAGCTATTCCAGTCATCTTGTGAAATGATACTCAAAATTGCAATATGTATCACAGAAAAATAAAATTTTGCAATGTATTTTTTTTCTAATATCATGCAGCCCTACCATATAACGTAAACATTCTTTTTTTTTTTTGGTCATTTTGTATATGTATATTTGTATACAAATGAATTCATCCTTGATATTAGGTCTGTGCAATATGACTAAATATTGTATGGACAAATCAAAAAGTCTATCATTCCATATTATGCTATGGATATATCCATATTATGGTGTCACAAAATACACTGTTTATGGTAATATTTATACATTTTTCTTCGGCTTAGTTCCTGTATTTATCAGTGGTCGCCACAGCGGAATGAACCACAAACTTATCCAGCATATGTTTTTTTGCAGCAGATGCCCTTCCAGCTGTAACCCAGTACTGGGAACACACATATATGCTCACATTCACACACATACAATACGGACAATATAGTTTATTCAATTCACCTAGAGCGCTGGTGTGGTCTTCTGCTGCTGTAGCCCATCCGCCTCAAGGCTGGACAAATTGTGTGTTCAAAAATGCTCTTCTTTATACCTCGGTTGTAACAAGTGGTTATTTGAGTTACTGTTGCCTTTATATCAGCTCAAACCAGTCTCGCCATTCTCCTCTGACCTCTGTCATCAACAAGACATTTGCACCCACAGAACTGCCGCTCACTGGATATTTTCTCTTTTTCAGACCATTTTCTGTGAACCCTAGTGATGGTTGTGCGTAAAAATCTCAGTAGATCAGCAGTTTCTGAAATACTCAGACCAGCCTGTCTGGCACCAACCATGCAACGTTCAAAGTCACTTAAGTCACCTTTCTTCCCCATTCTGATGCTCAGTTTGAACTGCAGCAGATCGTCTTGACCGTCTACATGTGTAAATGCATGGAGTTGCTGCCATGTGATTTGGCTAATTATAAATAAGAAATAGCAAGCAGTTGGACGTGTACCTAATAAAGTGGCCGGTGATATATACATTTACATTTATTGTATGCACATCACATGAAGGCTTCCAGATGGACTCTTTTGAGAAGAAAGCTGATTGCAAGCCATTCATTTTCCACTCTGATTGCACTCTGAAGGATTGTACTGCACTCTTGCTGGTATCCAAGGTAAAACGTACCATTCCTAAATGCACATAAGTCCAAATTGCTTTCACTGTCATTCAGATTGAGCCCAAATTTATGTGAAGCTGAACTTTCAGATAGTCTTAGGTTTGATCCTATAGTGCTCCCAAGTGCACACGACAGCTGTCTGGTTTTTCATGTTAACCGTTCCCTGTTTTAAATGAAACTGCTAGTGTGAAAGCACCTTAAGTGGAAAAAGTTATACGTGGTTTTATTGCAGTTAAATAAAGAACAAATGGAAATTTTACAAGTCTGTTGTTTCTCCTGAGAAAACGACAAAAGTAATCTGTCATTTGTCGTCTTTAGAGTTTTAGAAAATACCTCAAACATGTCTCAGATTTGTCACAAGCCTCCGATCTAAGCTAAGAGTCTCAACATGAACTATTTCTCAGTAAATACCGCATTAGCTGTGATACTTCTTAATTATATCTCTGTACTCGTTCGGTACATCAAAGGTTGTGTTTTTATAAATATCTTGTCAGGCAAGGTTATTTTAGGTTTTTGTGAAAAGAAATAAACTCAAGAGTACTTAGTATTCATAATATTTAAAACCTTTTTTTTTTATTTTTTACATTTTGTATTTATTAAGAGTTTCCTCTAAAGCAAGTTGAAAGTATAAAGCGTGTAAAGCGGCTGCTTTAAATAAGTATCACTGTAGCATTTTATTTCTCTTATTGATTATTGTTTGAGGCGGTAAATACTTTCTAAACAACTTTACCTCGTTTAATCCAAAGCTCTGTTTTTTTTTTTACTTTGCTTCATGTCATAGTTTTGGATTATTTTGCATATTCATTTGTAAGTCATCTCCAGCCTTCAGGTCAGCAGCAGGGCAGCGGAGACTCATGAGACGAGGGGGCAGGAGATTTCTATGTCTGTGTCTGCATCCAGGGGGCATAGCAGACACACTCTTCTGTGTGTGTGTGTGTGTGTGTGTGTGTGTGTGTGTGTGTGTGTGTGTCTGAGGCAATGGAGTGTGACACGCAGAGGAAAGGAGGATGCTGGGATCAGGTGAAATGAAAGAGAGAGATTTCAGCTTGTTTTGCACAATATAGAGCAAATCAGGGATTTTAGGCAGATTATACTGTGCTTCACTGCATGCAGATGAGGAGGTAATCCATACGGAGAGGTGTATAATACCTGGAGGAAGATTTCTGTTGGCATTGCCATCTCTGTGGCATCTTTGAAACATTCACCTGAGCTATGAATGCCATGTGACTAATCAGATTAAAGCCTTAGGATAATGGTAACTAATTGTATAACACATTTTAAAACCCCTTAATAGTGGCTATTTTGAGCTGTTATGTCAGCTGACAAGTATTAATATTTTCCAAAAATAATCACTACACAATGCAGTATGTAATTCAGTAAGGGTGAAACACTATATGTAAATTTTCTTTTCAGGAGAGAGCAACAGGCAAGTGCTAAATAACCTTTTCAGATAAAACAAAGGGAATAAACAACACCTAAATAGCAAGGATAAACATTACGTACAAAAGAAACTGCCAACTTGTCCCTACAGCTTCCAGCTTAATTATAAAACAAAACCAGCTAACACAAAAGAGATACAATGCTTTAGAATACTGTGACAAAGAATAAACAAAAAGTAGTGTATTACTTAGACCAATGCTAGACTAATGCTGAGTTCAGATTGCATGATTTTAGCCCTGATTTTGACTCGCCGACAGGTTTTGAGAAATTGCCGACAAATGCCTGAAATCACAGGCAAATCGATGCCCGTGCATGCGAGTGACAATCAAACAGTATGAACTATCAAGGACGCGTTATGAGAGAATCGCAGATGAGTCGCCGATGCCCGTGAGATAATTGGCATGCTAAATATCTGGAGCTGTCGGCGATGCAAGTCATGCAGTGTGAATGTGTTCTGACTGAAAATAACATCCGCGATCACCTACAGCCAATGAGAGAGCAGCATTCACTAGCGTGGTTACCTGCAGGCCAGCGAGAGGCTGGGGGAGAAGCTAAAAGCTCTCATTTTTAGTTTGTTTGGACCCAAGAAATGGAGGAAAAACTAGTGTAAATTTGGCACAAGCACTGTGTCTGTTTGACGTGTCATCTGATCAATATTACAATCAGGTCGAAAAGTAAAAAAAAGTTGAGGAGAGATTGCTAATTCTCTTCAAAAGCCAGGTGAGCAACACACGTTTCTAAAGCTGCTAAAGCCTTCTTTTTTCATTATGTAGTTAATAACGAAAGATATATTACGTGAGCTCAGGTTGTTTCCATGTCACTTCTCGTGTTTGTTTGGCTGTGAGACGTAGTTTGGACAAAGTTGTCTGTGATTCTATATTTTAAAGTCATGAAGTGTGAACTCTCCTGTCGTCGATCCATCCTACAATGTAAACACAGCGCAGACAAAACGCTAACCCAGATAGTCATGCAGTGTGAAAACATCCGTGACACGACTACTTTGAAAATCATGCAGTCTGAAGTTGGGATAAGTGTTAACATTCAACTGGAAAACACATACGATTTCACATTCAATAGACTTAATCTCTCGATGTTCCTCGCCACTGTCGCCTCTGTCTTGCTTGGTTGGGACTTGAGCAGTGATGGATTTGCTTTTCAGTGTTTTGTACTTCCTGCAGTGAAATTTAAACCTCACTGAACTGAACTAAACTGAACTTCAACTCTGGAAACTGGACTGACACAGATTCAATTTACTAGAACTTCTATGTTTAGCTGCTTTGACACAATCTACATTGTAGAATCACCATAGAAATAAACATGAATTGAATTGAATTGCAAAAGTTTTAAAGGAGGAATTGAACCATTTTCTGCCTATGTTATCAGTTTTATCAGGATGGTTTCAGCTTGATTTTGGAAGCAATGCCCGCTGTTAAAGAAGCATGCATCCCGGACGAGCCCCCATTTAATTAGTTCAGGGTTGTGAGAAGCCGTTACAAGGAATAACTTGTTCCTGGGGCTACAATCTGCAGGACATTGTCCCTCAACGTACAGGTTAGCACACCCCTGATTTAACCCTAAACTGGGAGAGGTAGAAGATCAAGCTCAAATCCACCACCTGCCTCTGTCTGTTGAAGGAAGCTCTGCCAGTTCAGGATGTCCTTATGTGGACATGCCAACGGCTAGAGAAAGATCAGGATCTCTTTCTAAAGGTTGGTCTATTGATGGCAAGATCAAACGGGATCACAAAAAATAAATAAGTTTTTCTTATCAGTCTTTCTGAACTCCAGACAGCTCTTCTTGATTTTTCTCAGTGTGCTTTGAAGGCATGAAATTGCATTTGATCTGTGCTCTCATTCTGTTTACAGGCTCTTTTATTGCAGTGGTCAGTTTGTGGTTCACAGGCAGGATTGGCCGCTTTCTGTTTCTAGCCCTGATGCACTATCAGGATGGCCAAGGTGTCTGTGTGAGATAAAACACCACAATGACACACCAGAGAGCAGGCTAACCATCCAACCGAGACGCCAAGGGCGTTATTGCATTAATTCACTGGGATCACTGTCAGAGCTGGGAAATGCACGATTCATTACCGCCATCTAATTTCATATAATGGCTTTTCGTGCAGTGTTTTGTGTTTATGTGGGAAACACAGCGGGTATGTATGTGTGCTTGTCTCTGTGATGTGTGAGAGTGTTTTACAAGCACCACGTGAGCGCGTGCGGCTGACAATGCACATGAAGTTTAACTTCCTTGGCAGATCAATAAGCACTCGGCGTAAAGGAGCTGTATGTCAGCAGAGCCGCGGCGAGTCGGCCGGCTTTTAGAGCATGATTTTATTAGCTCCACTAATCGATTTCTGCCTTTAGACCACACAGCTGCCGCAAACCCATCTCTGCCTCTTTTCCTCCGTAATCGCTTGGCACGCTGAGTCCTTTCCTTTTTCCCCTTCACAAGAACTCTGATCCCTCGCTGATTGAAGTGAGGACACTTTTAAGAAGTGAAAACCCTGTCATTAATTACTTTCAGCCTTGTGTTGGGCCTGTCTACTTTTTTGTAGAACACCAAAGGAGCTGCAGAATACATCTGGTCAGATAACTGCTTTTACCATTATTTACACTTGTATGCTAAACTGATTGTTGTAGAACAATAATATTTTCATCCTGTTTTAAGAATTTTACTTTAAAGGGCCACAAAACACCAAAACACATTTTCTAAAATGTTGATGTCCCACGTTGCTAAAAACACTATTAGGACACGTATATGTCTCAAAAAAGTAAAAAAAAAATTGGTTGTTTTTTGCATTATTTTGCGCAAATTCGTTCTTCTGGTTTAAAAAGAAATTTAGAAGCTACGTCACGGCCATGATATCATTGTGTAAAATCCAGTGTGGAGACTGGATCTCTGTACTGGCTGGTACAATGTGACGTCTTTGAGTTTTCAGCTTTAATTTATGACAAAGACTTCCAAGTCTTTCCAGACCGCCAATCAGCACACTCTGTTGTGAATGAGTTGCAACTTCCTTAATATGCATGATATAGCTTCAAAGACTGTTTTTACCCGTTACAGTGTTCAGAGAGACAGCACGTTGTGGTGCCAACCATAACTAAAACAAGTGGAAGAAGAAGAACAATTGTTTGGAGACATGGGTCATCAGTGTTGCGTTTATAAATGTGCCGCAATGAAGGTTTTGTTTCCATTTTCCCGCAATGAGAGCACATTACAATGTTTGTAAGGAACATTTTTTTTTTTACTCGAGAGCTTGTCACATCTGGAAATGGTGAAATCCAGATTTGCCACTCATCTCCTTTTAAAAAATGACGCAGTTCCAGTTAGTGTTGATTGCCCTGTCTCTACGGATTTGGTAAGCGTGTGATCATTGTTTGTTTATTCAATTGGCAAAGTTAGTATCGTCAGCAGTACTCTTTCAGTTTTTAAAGATATACCTTAGTAAAAATTATTTACAGTACGTTAATATCACTACAATATTATAGACTGAAAGATCCACTGTAAATGCTGCTCTCCAAATGGAAACATGTAAATACCTTAAACTATTATCGTCGTCTAGGATTTTTCGCTGCATTTTGTGACAGGATAGTCTATACACATGGCACTTACCAAGTCTTTGCAGCCACAGAGAAATGCAGTTTTTTTTTTCTTCCATATGGCGTGTGGTATCAAAAATTCCATTAAAACAACACTCTTCCAGCAGTTTATACTCACAGCCAATATCTGGTTTGTCATGGGGGCCATGCATGAAATGTTCCAGAATGAAAGTGAAAGTGCCAAACTGCAGTTAAAGTCAACAAATTAAGAATGAAACATGCAAAATTACATGAAACTCCAGAGGAAATGTGGATAGCGCGCTGACGCAATGACTTTAATTGTATTATGTGCTATAACATGTAAAATGAGATCATAAAAAGAACATTCAAGAAGCAACTCCTTTAAACACTTTAATCATATTATTGTGTTATTCAGATTAAGGCAAATAATTCCATTACTGATGTCCATGTAAACATAGTCACTGTTTATCTCCCCTGCGTCTGTGTTGCCGCTGTGAAAATCAGTGTTTGCATGTACTGAAACTCCCCTTTTCATGCAAACTCTTTCCTCAATATGCTGAAGGACGCATATTGAGAAACAGCCATAGAAAATGTGCAGAGCTGTTAACCTCCAGGAACGTGCATGAGAATCACTGTTCTATGAAGATATTTTGTCAATGTCCTACCATAAATAATGTATATATACATTTTTGATTAGTAATGTGTATTAAGAATTTATTTTGACGATTTTAAAGGTAATTTTCTCCATCTTTTGATATTTAAGAACTCTCAGATTCCAGATTTTCAAACAGTTGAAGCTTTTGCCAGTGGTGGCAAATCGCTGAAAAATCATACTCAAGTAAAAGTACCATTACTTGCCCAAAAGTGTTGTGCAAGTACAGTAAATGTATCTGTTGTAAATATTAATATAAAAAGTAGACCTTTTAAGAGTAGTGAGTATTACGCAGTAAAAAGCTGATGCGTTTACATGCAATGTGTGTAAACGTAACATTCTGTAGTGCTTTTAGTGATTACCCAGTAGGCACACAACGTCATAGGAAATTAATATTAGGTTAAATTTAGGTTGTGATGTCAGGTGACCAAAATTCCTTAGCCATTTTTTTTATGTCCAATAATGACGTCAAATGACGTTGATATTTGGTCGATTTTTAGCTTGTGTTAGAAGGTGACCAAAATGCAACGTTGAGCCAACATCTCAAACCAACGTCATATTGGCGTCAAATACTGACATTTATTCATCAGGTATGGCTACTAAAATCCAACATCTGATAGACGTCATAGAGGTAACGTCCCCACGACGTCAAGCTGTAACATCATTAGATAACTATGCAGGACACCGGCCCTCCAGGACCGAGTTTGCCCACCCCTGATCTAAACAGTCTCTGGGTCAATGCGCGTAAAGATTTTGGACGTCTTGGACACTTTTAATGCTTCCAAACAGTTTGCTGCAATTATTAATTGCCATGTCCTATAAGACATTGCCATGTCCTATTTGTAATTTGTTACTTTACACCTCTGGCTATTGCTATCCAAAACATAAATAAATGGAAACTCGTCAATTCCCATTTCAGATTATAAATCTCAGTCTTTAAAAATTGACGCTTATGACTGCTTATGTCGCCCAGGTTCACAAATAGTATAATAATATAATGTGTAATAAAAGTTTACGTGTTTTTGGATATTGGATATCAGCCTTGTTAACATGAAAATACCAGTAAGTTCAAACTCTCAAAGCTCCAGAATGTCCATAAAAGCAAAACTAATAAATTCTGTATGATTTGTGCACTTTATTCATAGTCTTGTGAATTACAAACCCAACGTGGTTCACCCAGGATGGCTTTTGGAGAGAATTGCTCTTTTTAAAGGTTTAGAGAGATTGCTTTTGAAAGGACAGTGGCAGGTGTTTTTATCCCTTTTCGCTCTTTCCTAATTTGTTTTCTGTCCAGCTCATAAATCTTCACTGAGAAAAGTACTCATTACCAGCAGATACGGAGGACTGTTTCTTGACTTAATCTAAGGGGGGAGAAAAAAAGGAATATGAAGTGAGTTGATAGTGATGACTTGCAGCAGCTTCAACTGAAGCAAATTTGAATGTTTTAGCTCCAAGCTGGGCAGTTTTTATTTCATATGACCTTTTCACAGACTCATTTATATGATTTATTTCCCCTATAATTGCTTCTTTTCATCTTATCAGCCATCATAAGAAAAAAAATATCATAAAAAAAGCACACTGACCGTGAGGTGGAGTTTGTCAATAGCCATTAATGCTGCTGAATAAATGGGTAAATACGCAGTAGTTAAGAAGCACCATGAAAGCAGAGTGTATTTAACAGCTCAATCCGGTATCGACTCGCTTAAAAATCTTCTTTTGATTTTTCACTTCAGTTATCTATTTTAATTTCCTTTTCTTTTCTCAGCAGCCTTCATCCACCTTTTCGGTTTGATTAAATTGGATTAGCCTCGTCAATTGAAGTCACTTCATTTCACATATCCTCAATTTGAAAACTAATAGTGAGATAGGGTTTCTCCGGCATGTCGAATTGATACAAGGCTCTTTTCTCCTTGCGTTGTGTTTGCCACACAGTCCTACGAGGCCGCTGTCGGCGTGTATCTCTGGCTTTTCATCTGCAGCGTCTCTGGAGAAAACAATCTCTAATGTTGTTACTTCATCACCTTCAAGTAGAGCTGCAGCAATTAAGATTTGAGCGGTGATAGTGGGACAACACAGATGCTGCGCCAGTGTTACCGCTGCATTACTCTGAGCCTCTGCACGCAACCGCAGTCGTCTCTCATCACAGCTGATGACTATTGAATTGGACGTTTGCACACATGCACAGCACTGATGGAGCACCATAGAGGCATTCCCGGAATTCATTATAAATGAGAACAAATATTTTTGCGGTCCTTTGATTATTAGGATTTGCAAAGGTACATTCAGTGACCGCAAGTGCATATAAAGTAATAAACCACTTTAGGACATACACTGTAGTGTTTTTTTTTACATTTTTGACACTGAATGACTAAATCATCATTAGACACAATGTTGCATGGTTGTATTTTTGGCAATAGCCTTTTTTTGTATTATTAAGTAACTATTGTAGATTTTATTTGCAGTTTTGTATTATTATTATTATTATTATTATTATTATTATTATCATTATTATTTATTTTAATAACTATTATTAATAATAATAAAAACATAAAATAATAATAATAATAATGGGCGTCACGGTGGCGCAGTGGGTAGCATGATCGCCTCACAGCAATAAGGTCACTGGTTCATGCCCCGGCTGGGTCAGTTGGCATTTCTATGTGGAGTTTGCATGTTCTCCCTGTATTTGCGTGGGTTTCCTCTGGGTGCTCCGCTTTCCCCCACTGTCCATATATATATATATATGTTTGTGAGTTTACAGTCTACAACATACTTTGTAGAAATTTTGTCAATTAAACTGCACAACCCAAAAGAAACAATGCTAATCAAACAGATACGAGTCGGCTCACTAAAAAACAAACATTATTGATTTTATTTTATTTAATATTTTTGAATTTATGAGGAAAAAGTGTCGTTTTGAGTGTGACACTTTTCCGTTATGGATGTGACAGCTGTAAAATTGCCATCTGTGTGATTTTGGCAAATTAAATATAATAGTTTTAAACACTGACAGATACATTTATGAGTATTTTAAAGCACTGTAAAATACTTACTTACACAAAAAAATTAGAAACAGTTTCTCTATTTTAATGAAAACTTTTTGATGCATGGAATTGCTCAGATAGATAGATAGATAGATAGATAGATAGATAGATAGATAGATAGATAGATAGATAGATAGATAGATAGATAGATAGATAGATAGATAGATAGATAGATGAATGTTAACATTATATAGTACAGATTGTGAAGTAATGTAAACAATGAGTAGTTAATTGTGTAAAATTGTGCTTATTATGCAAAAAGTGCCTAGTCAATTGGCTTATGTGCTAACAACACTATAATGGCCAGAGCAGATTGAGTGCGGTTGTATGCATTAATAGTGCAAACTGAGACAAATAAAATAATGTGCTACTGAGCAGATCTAGCCATACAGTGTAAACAGTGTACAGATTGTCCATATGTTCCAAAAAAATGAAACTACTGGCTATACGTTTAAAAGTTTGATAAAAAGTCTAATTTAAAGTCTGATAAAAAGTCTGATTTAAAAGTCTGATAAAAGCTTAATGTTAATAAGACATATCAAAATTGTCATGAATTGTTGTAAAGTTGGTGTCAAAGTGATGGAAGCCAAAAGGTGTGTGTGTTTAGTTTTCTTAACAAAACACTGATTGTAGCACTAGAAATATGATTTTTTTTCCTGAAGTATTTGTGTCTGAAGATTGATATAAATGACCTAATATGATGATTTAGCCAGAGTTTAATGAGCTGTGTCGGTGTATATAAGAGCTATGTCACACTGGATGATTGGATTTGTGCTATTAGAAGAAGACTAAACAAACAGACTCCTTCCACCACAGCATGGAGGTCTCGACCTGCATGTGATGAAGATCCTCTCTGCATTTTATTATGTGCATTACGGCTTCATCCTCGCCACAAATGTCTGCTCTTGATGCCCGATAGTGGAATTATGGTGAGAAACAGCTGGTGCCTCATTCACATGCACTTTGCCAAGCTTTTGTGTGGTTTGTCCTCGGTCAGAAGAGACCTCCGCCATATGCAGGCCATTACTGTGTCAGTTTTTACTCTGCAAGATGCCCGAAACAGCCTGTGATGCCCTTGGATCTGAGACTTACATTTGATTCATGTTATTTCAAAGCCTGTGATCACATTGTGTTCAGTTTGCCTTCCTTTGTGAACAGGCCACCGTGACAGTGAGCGTGATGAATGAAATCCTTGACATTATCTGTAGCGCTAGTCTATTTTATATGAAGTTTTGTGACAGCAGTGTTCTTGAAACAATGCTTTAAAGTCTGTAAGTTGCTGAGACTTTTGTTTTCAGTATAATGATGTACTTCCAACTGAAACGGAATATTAAGTAGAGGGCGGGGCTTTCTTTTTGTGCATCATTACCTTATAGCAAACTAAAGGTAAGAGGGGTGTGGTTTAGAATACTGTGGCTGAAGCTGACAAACTGACATCATTAGAGAAGGACCGTCACACCAAACACAGAAGCAAATGCTCAGACTTTGATTGAAGACTATCAAAACAAATATTTGTTTCCTAGTGGATTAACTTGCACAGATGAATTGTTCATTTAAAGAATAACAATGCATGCTAGCAAAATAAACACTCTACATTTTAATTTCACACTGACCTTTCCTACATGTACTGATACAGATGCTGTTTCATATCGAGTTAGTTCAAATCATTAGAAAGACCAACAAATGAACTTTCTTTTTATTTCCAAACTTTATTTTGGTGGGTTTGAATTAGGGCTGCAACAACGAATTGATTACCATCCATTTGAATCCATTACTACAAGCATTGGCAACAAATTTCATAATCAAGTTGTCGTGTCGCATGACGTGGAGAGATTTGATTATTACGTTTCTTAAAGTTTGCAGTCGACACTACTGCTATAGGCCTCATTCGGAACGGTGACAAGTCTGCATACAGACAGGAGGTGGAGCGGCTGGCTTTATGGTGCAGATACAACAACCTGGAGCTGAACACGCTCAAAACAGTGAAGATGACAGTGGACTTTATGGGAATTCCCCCTGCACTCCCCCCACTCACCATCATGAACAGCACTGTGGCTGCAGTAGAGTCATTCAGGTTCCTGGGCACCACCATCTCTCAGGATCTGAAGTGGGACATTCACATAGACTCCATTGTAAAGATAGCCCAGCAGAGACTGTACTTCCTTTGTCAGCTGAGGAAGTTCAACCTGCCACAGGAGCTGCTCATACAGTTCTACTCAGCTGTCATCCAATCCATCCTCTGCACTTCAATCACCGTCTGGTTCAGCTCAGCTGCCAAAACCGATCTCCATAGACTACAGCGAATAGTCCGGACTGCTGAACGAATCACTGGCACTACCCTTCCTACACTTCAAGAACTGTACTCTTCCAGAGTGAGTAAAAGGGCTCGCAAAATCCCTCTGGACGCCTCGCACCCAGCACACCACCTGTTCAAACTGCTACCGTCTGGTCGGAGCTACAGAGCACCAAGCACAAAAAACAGCCAGACACAGGAAAAGTTTCTTTCCTCAGGTCATTTACCTCATGAACAGTTAAATATTCCCCTACTGTGCAATAAACATGCAATACTTTCTCATATGCACTTGTACACTGCACCTTATACCAATATACAATGCAATACTTTCTCCATTCGCATTGGTACACAGTACCTTATAACCTGTAGGTTTACAACACATCTGTACATACAATTCAACATCCAGATCTTTTTGACTAACTGCATCTCTGTTTAATGTTTATTGTTTATCGCCTTTTTCTTTTCTTATATTTAATTTTGTCACTTGTCACTTTATGTACACTAAACCTGATTCTGATAATAAAAAAAAAAAAACTATGGAGTGAATGCACTCTGCCTCTCTCGCACACTGATCCCTACAGAAGAGCTTTATAGACAGGGCGGAGCAAAAAAAACGAGCGGATGTAACGTTTAAGGAAAGATACATGGTGAAGGCAGAGAAATCTGTGCGACCCTAGTCATCTAAGGTGTGGGAGCATTTCACACTAAATAAACAAAATCGGCATGACAGTGACAGTGTTGGCTGGCACTGAGCCAGAGAAAGACGTTTTATATTATCACAATTAAGCAGTTTTTAACCACCCAATGCTTATTTTATATTTTAGACATGTAAATACACGTAAGTACTAGTTAAACAACACATTTACAGTTTGTAAATGGAAGTCTTACAATCCGTTTAAATATAACTTGCTGATGTGTATAATTCACATCAGATACACGGAGTGAAAGTAACAATAAAGTTCAATCTATTCTTCTCCCAGCTGGCCAGCCACTTGCTTGCATTTAATTTTGGAGTAACTGATTAATTTACATGCTGAATCCTGCATGTTTTGCTTTTATGAATGAGGCATGTGCGCGACCGCAAGTAAACATGACGATGCCCATCTCACATTATAGATCACGATCAAGATCATTTATACGTCTTTTAAACAACAAAAACACTCACACGTTTTTGTGAATTGGAATATTAGGTAGTTGATGACATGATGAGCAAGTGTGTATGCAGAGTTGAAGACAAAATGATTAGCTCTCCTCTAAAATTTAAATACTTTTTCAGATATTTCTTCAGTGCTGTTTAACAGAGGTACTATTTCTTAAGCACATTTTAAAACATAATAGTTTTAATAGCTAAATTCCTATAACTAATTTCATTTGTCTTTTTCGTGATGACACTAGAGATTCTAGTATTCGGATTAAGGTGCATTTTAAAGGCTTAACTACTGTAGGTTAATTAGACAAGGCATTATGCAACATTGACTGGATAGCCATTTAAAAAAAAAAAGACTAAGGAGTCTAATAATATTGACCTTAGCCATTTTTATAAAAAAAAAAAAATATATATATATATTTTATATATATATTATATAGAAAATATATATATAAAATATATATATATATTATTAGGGGTTACACGGAGTAGTCGACTGGTCGACTTTAATACTCTGCTGTGACGCTTTTTGATTGACTTCGACTAGTCGTGCTGCATAGGTCACGTGGTTTGACCTTAACTACATGGCAACTTTACACACAAAGTTGCCTCACTGAATGCCACTTTTTAATTTATTTTTCTTCTGTCAGCGTCAAAGACTCACATGATCTTTGAGTGAACTGTAAATCGTCAAACAGATGTCAGTTAGGTCACTCCATGCAAATACCCTCGAGCAGATGATAGCCAATCACGTTTACACAACCCTAAAAAAAATGATGTGATTGGCTGTTGCCCACTTTGAAGTGTAGACGCTGACATATTTTGTAAATGAACCGTGAAGTATGCAGAAACTGTGAAGTGCGCAGCATCGGAGGTGTGACAAACTTCACAGCATGTGTAAACGTCATTCCCAGTAAGCGTGAGGAGACGTCTGATTTTTGTTTTTGCACTAAAATTAGTCATTGGTAATGTTGTATTGTTTTTTTCAACGTGATATGAGCTGTCAAACAGCATGTGCATATATTTTTGCTGCAATTAAATCACAAATTGTGGCGTGTTGCAATTGCATCTTGTGTTTTATCGATGACATCACCAGCAACTAGTCGACGTCAACTTGACTTTGATGACATAAAAGTACCCCTTTTTATATATACATATATATATATATATATATATATATATATAT
>CAIGQZ010032409.1:12467541-12482015 GCA_903798205.1 Danio tinwini
ATAAATTCCAACAGAGAAATTCTGGGAAATCTCTGTAGACGGATGGCATTTTTATGCCATTCAGCCTTATGCTCTTAAAATGTGAGCAAAATTACCTGTTTTGTCATTACTTTAGACATTACGCTAGAGAATCATTCAATATAGTTCTAAAGTGATGTTTGTGAAGTAGCAATGGTTTATGCTGTTCTGACTTCAGTTGCAGATGTGAAATGAATGGCAGAAGAAAGTAGTTCCTCATACAAAAGGATTTTTAGACTCTCCGTGTTTGATTTTCTTTTTTATATACACAATTAAGCCATCAAACTGTTATATACACACAATATCACACTCCTAACAGTGCAATATGGCTTTATATTTATTTATTTATTTATTATTATTATTAAATTTTTTAAATGTTGGAAAATGTTATTGACTTTCATATTATTTATTTTTCCTACTACTATTTTTCCTACTATGGAACTCTAAGGTTATCAGTCTCCTTCAAAATATCTTCTTTTGTTTTCAACTGAAAAAAAGACAATCAAAAAGGTTTGAAACCACTTGATGAGTAAACAGTTTTTTTTTTTAAATAGTAGTAAAATAGTAAATTTTTTAAATAATAAAAAAAATTGTTGGGGTGAACTACCCCTTTAATAAGAAAAATATACAGATATTTATGTAATTTATTGCATAATTTATATGCATAAATGAATAAAGTGATATCAGTATAGGTAATAAATATAGTTAAAATCTAATAAAACTAACTAAATATTTAACTAACGTATGTTCATATATAATAAATATTATTAATATTCAACACACTTGCACACTTTATATACATTTTAAAGTATGTTCATTGTATTTAGGTTTGGCAGGTATAAAAAAAGGTCAAATTGTTGTTTAAAATCTTGTAGTTGTGCCATGTACACAAGCTTTTTATCATTTAAGCACAGAAGCTATGATTGCCTTGGAAAAAGAGGTTGAGAAATCATGTTGTCGTCATTGTTGTAAATTGATCTTGGGAGCTCCTTTTATGGGCTCTTTCATGAACTCCCTCTTCATTACAGGCTGCAATTTAGTCTTTACTGCTCTGTAGTCCTTAAAACTGGCAATTGCATGTAGTTTTATAAGAGGTCAGTGGAAGTCCTTTGTATGTCGACCCAGTCATTGTGCTTCGAACATCTAAAGGCAGCAACTCTTGTCTTCAATCTCAGACTAATTCCTCCTGACAGAGCACATCTAACGCTAACAATATTTCACCAACTGTCCCTTTAAGCTTGCAATTTAACTGCTGGATCTTAAGAATCAAGTGGACATAAACAAAAAAAACATCAGAGCTTCTTCCTCTATAAAAACTTGTAAACATGAACTTTTATGAACCGGAGTGCACCATCTGTTTGTAAGTTCCTGCATAAAGTGCTAACTAGAGCCTTAGTAAATACTAGCTAGTTTGTAACCAAATTTGTACTTAAACTTTTTTTTTTTTTTTAAGGCAGAACGTAGTTAGAAGGTCAGAAGATTTTGAATTGAAAATAAATTGCCTGAAATGCACATGATTTGTACTTGAAGAAGTTATCAAAGTCAAAACAGTAAACTTGGAAGACACTCATGGAAGAGAAGATGAACAGGAAGAGAAACTGAATCATGAAGGTATTCTCATTTTAATGTATGGATACAAACATAAGCTGCATCCCAAACTTGCATACTTACACTCCCTGACAAAAGTCTTGTTGCCTATCCAATTTTAGGAACAACAAATAATAACTTGACTTCTAGTTGATCATTTGATATCAGAAGTTGCTTATATGACAGGCAAATGCCTCTAGATTATGCTTATTTTACCAAAATTAAATATAATCTTGCCTTGATTTTTAATTATTTAATTGAGACAGTAAGGATTTGATTTTGCTTAGACAAAAGTCTTGTCACTTAACAGAAATAATGTACATTACAGAATATAAAGTCATGGTGCAGTGGAAAAAGAAATAATATTCTGTATGACTCCCATGAACTTGGACAACTGCATCCATGCAATGACTCAAATAACTTATTAATAAAGTCATCTGGAATGGCAAAGTTTCACGTTTTTGCAAGACTCCCAAAGCTCATCAAGATTCCTTGGATTCATATTCAATGCCTCCTCCTTCGTCTTACCCCAGACATGCTCAATAATGTTTATGTCTGGTGATTGGGCAGGCCAATCAAGGAGCACCTTGACCTTCTTTGCTTTCAGGAACTTTGGTGTGAAGGCTAAAGTATAAGGACTGCTATCCTGCTGAAGAATTTGCCCTCTTCTGTGGTTTGTAATGTAATGGGCAGCACAAATGTCTTGAAACCTCTGGATCCACTCTGCAGATCTCTTGCACACCCCCATACTGAATGTAACCCCAAATCATAATTTTTCCTTCACCAAACTTGATGGATTTCTGTAAGAATCTTGGGTCCATGCAGGTTCCAATAGGTCTTCTGCAGTATTTGTGATGATTGTGATGCAGTTCAACAGAGGATTCATCAGAAAAATCTACCCTCTGTCACTTTTCCTAATTACTAGAAGTTGAGTTATTATTTGTTGCTCTTATAACTGGGATCAATCAGGGATCGATGACAAGACTTTTGTCAGGTAGTGTATGAGCTATTCTACACCATTTTGCAGTATAAATAGTGTAAGTAGTGCATTCACACAGAACATTCTGAAAAAAAAACAAGTGCACTATAATTAGCCAGATGGTGCACTTTCAATGTGAATGCACGTCTTACACTATTTATTCTCTCTCTCTCTAAAAAAAATCCTTTGTATAATTATCACTTCTTGTTTGTATTGCCTCTTGTTGTTGCATTGCTGAAGGCCCCCTTGGACTAAGGAAGTCTGTTTTATTGTAAATGTAATACACTACTTACACTATTTATACACTATAGTATAAATAGTGTAAGTGGTGCATTCACACTGAAAATTCTAAAAAGAATAAGTGCATAATCCGGGTATTTAAAGTGCACTTATTGATAAGTGATAAAAAGAAGTATGGAATTTTGGACACTTCATACTTCATACATCAATGGCCACAGCTTTGCTCACGTAGCAGAAGGGGAGGGGCTACAGTATTTGGCTCTGAGGTTGGATTGCTTTATTTTAGATTGTGGAAGCAAAATTCTCTGACCTAATTGATTATGCCACCTCCCAATGGTGAATGTGGTTATACACATTACAGTTACTATTTAGTTGTTTGGTCATTAATTTCCATTATTGGTCAATAATTTGGCAACTGTAAATCTTCTACTGGAAATGATTTGAATTTACTTATATTAAAGCGAACATCATTGTTTCATTTGAGATGACACTAAACTCTAAACACTTAAACACTATAAGGGCATGGTGTATTCGTCTATAGTGTAGTAGTAGGTGGTGTGAGAAAAAATTGATTCATTGATGCTTTGTGATTCTTTCTGTAGCAATTCTGAATCAATTCTCAAAAGTTCAGAATTGATTCTGCATTCAAATTAGATTGCAATGATGTGGGCCTGTGCGAGCGCAAGATAAAAAAAAATAAAATTGTGTTAAAAGGTGCGTAAGCATAAATGATGGACAAAAGATCAACCAGGTGGTTACGATGCTTAATAAAGTGATAAAGATGTGCCGTAATGTGATATCTAAATAAACTAAACAAAAGTAAAAGGCTGTGTGCAGGGGGAGATCTTGTTCAATATCAGTTTCAATGTTTGCACAATATTGGAAAAATCCAACATTGCAATATTTTGTTATTCTGTGATTTTCATATTGCAATATGGATTGTTTCACCAGATGACTTAAATATTTTGATTTGGAAAGAACTGATCATTTTAGGTTGATTAGAATGATTCTTTCGGGCAGTGAATCTCCACAAATTCTAATAAACTAACTACAAGCACAGATGAATACAGTAAAGAAAAATATACCAATGAAATAAACACTCTTCTATTGTTTTTCTTGGAGTTTAAAATTGTATTAATTTTATTATTATTATTGTTATTATTATTATTATTATTATTATTATTATTATTATTATTATTATTATTATTATTATTATTATTATTGTTGTTGTTATTATTATTGTTATTATTATTTTTATTATTGTTATTATTATTATTATTTTCTACTACTACTACTACTACTATTATTATTATTATTATTATTATTATTATTATTATTATTATTATTATTATTATCTACTATTCAGGTACAGCAATTCAATAATTTAATGTAAGTTAATACTACATAGTCTTTGTTTTATAACTAATTTAATAAAATTAATCATTAATAAAGGACACACATTACCCCTTTTTCAAGATTTAGGATAATCTTCAGAATTTGTCTGTAAAGTTTGTCAGAGTGTGCCTCAGTCTCCGCTTCGGCTGCGTCAGATAAACAGCACAGTGACAGACATGAAGGAAGCAGATCTCACGTCACGTTTGTGAGAAATACTACAGTAAGAACCTTCCCAATGACTATTTGATGTATTTGTTGTGGATTTAATTCAAGCCTTTCTGCAACTATGAGTCACACACAGTGTCGTTACAATGTTCACGCACATACACAGAGAGACACACACAAACACACACAGCGAACACAGTGCACATGTTTAACTTTACACTGTTTTTGCATGGCAAATATGACAGGATACACATTATAATCCACTGCTGTATAGGTATCCGTTATGTTAATGTACAAAATAAACCTGATTGTCCACAAACCGGGATTGAAGCGTCTTTTTTATAATTGTACTGACATGCGGCTGTGCTGATAAAGTAAAGATGGTAAAATTGCTGTAATTTATTACAAACACACTGTTTTAAAAACATGTTAAACTAGTAAAACTCATTCCTGATCACATTTAATGTTGGTTGATGATCACAGAGAGCTGAACAGATCTTTTAATTCCAGTTGCTTTGCGCACATCCTGTCTTGTTGATATGATTATACGTGTTACTAAGGAGACATGATAATTCGCAGCTGTCAATCAATTTGGTGGGTGGGGAAACCACACTCCTGCGTCACGTTGCAGTGGGCCTCAAAATGGGAGGGAATTGGATCCTATTTTAACGTCAGGAAATTTAAAAAAGAGACTTATTGGCTTTATATCACCTCAATATGACTGTGGACACCCTATACTTACACACAGTTCTGTCCAAACAGCTTACAAAAGATGACTTTCATCATAGGTGCACTTTATTTTAGTTACAAACGGTTCGATTTCATGTAAAGTCCTCACACAGTCACAGGCCTCAAAAACGCATGCAAATGATAAGCTATAATAAAGACTCAACATCGTATATCCTGCGACATGACTATTGCAAATGATCAAATTGTGATATCGATGCTGAAACAATGTATTGTGCAGTCCTAGTTTCATTATCATCAATGTAATCTAATTTTGCTGAGATCTATTTTCTACCGTCATTTGTGGGAAGAGACTGTCGTAAATATTTAGTTGGACCATAGAGTTCAGAGAACTTCAATGTTCAATCTTCAAAATGTCAATGGTGCAACACAAAAATATGTAGTAGTCTGTAAGTGGTAACTTAGTAAGTTCTAACTACTTTTTAAGTTATGCACGGCTGGTGCAACCGGCCCCTGGATATTACAAAGCTCTAGTTGGAGTCTCAGGGCTGTAATGGGGTGGTCGAGTCGAGAGGGAATTGGGAAAAAAAAAGAAGATTAGCATGAAGGACATCTTGCTGGAAGATTTAGGAGGAAAGTCCAGATGGAAAACGACAGCCTGCCCTGTCCAATGTGCAATGAAGTACGCCCAGCTCTTCTCAAACAGGAGGTAAATCCTTGACTTTGACCGGCCTCATATGCTCCTCCAGACTACGACTGGCCACATACGCCGCTCATTACGTGTTCTTCATACTCTTGAGCAAAGATAAGCGTATGCAAATTACCCTGAGAGATGCAACCTAATTTTTAAAACTGGCAATGCGTAAGAAGACATGGTTCTGCTCTGAGGGAATCACTGCGATAGACTCTTCAATGCGTATGCTTGAGTCTTTATTTGGAAAAGACTTGATATGAAGCCCCTGTAATCTATTTTTGATGAGCTTCCTCTGATGGTGTCGCCCTTCCAACGCTAGCAAACGAAAATCTCCCCGAGAAGTCTCTGGGTTAGCAGCTGGGTGGACTGACACGTTTCAGAGCCAATTATTGAATAAGTTAACTCTACAAAAATAATTAAATGCAGTCGGAATGAGTAAATTGAGTGCCATTGACTCTTGAGGCATTTTAGTGGGCTTATGATGGGGTCCCCATAGCTGCTGTTCTTCAGAGAGTTTCCCAGCAGGCCTCTGGTGCACGGCGGCACTGATGTAGCGAGACGTTTAAATGTATTTGATATTCTTACTTCAAAAGCTTCTGATGTGTACAGTATTAGAGCTGTGAGATTCGGCTTTCTGCTCCTGAAGCGGCGTTTCAGGTGCTGTACTAGCTTTGTTTGCTATGGTAAATAACTCATTCGCCCAGTTGTGAAAACAAACAGACATTGTGTTTGGAGTAATGGACTTACAGCTGAGGTCTTTGGGGCTCCAGGGTGAATGTTGAAATGTGGATTTAAAAAAAAGACATGATGTATAATAAATGTCACATTTTAAAAGCATAGTTCACCCCAAAATAAAATGTACTCACTATTTACTTACTATTTAGTGTTATACATCTTTAAGGGATTCTTTGGCCTGTTGAACACTAAAATTATATTTTAAAGAAAGCTGAAAACCTGTAACCATTGACTTCCATAGTAGAAAAAAACACTATTGAATTCAATGGTTACAGGTTTCCAACATATGTGTGTTTTACGGAGTGTGGCACAGTGGGTAGCACGATTGCCTTACAGCAAGAAGGTCGCTGGTTCAAGCCCCTGGCTGGGTCAGTTGACATTTCTATGTGGAGTTTGTATGTTCTCCCCGTATTCACGTGGGTTTCCACCGGGTGCTCCAGTTTCCCCCACAGTCCTAAGACATGCACTATATGTGAATTGAATAAGCTAAATTGGCCGAAGTGTATGAGTGCGAAAGAGTGTGTATGGGTGTTTCCTAGTGTTGGGTTTTGGCTGGAAGGGCATATAGTAAAACATATATGCTGGATAAGTTAGCAGTTCATTCCTCTGTGGCGACCCCTGATTAATAAAGTGACTAAGCCGAAAAGAAAATGAATGAATGAATGAATGTGTTTAACATAAGAAATGTTTACTACAGTAAATCTTTAATCTTTACTACAGTTTAATCTTTACTACAGTAACCGAGACTTGTGTTTTTTACTAGTTACCATGTTATTATACAGTTTAATTATGCAATTAAGTAAATGTGACTCAATATGAGCAAGAATTTCTTTTACTACATTAGTACATAATACTTGATATAAGGTTAAGATGACTTAATTGACCTAAGTAAACATCAAATCAAATCAAATCAAATCACTTTTTATTGTCACATCATCAGCAGCACGTGTGCTATGATGAGTGAAAAGCTTAGGTGCTGGCTCCAGACAGTGCAAAATACAGACTGCAAATACAACGACAGTGTAAAATACAGACAGTGCAAATACAAGGACAGTGCAAAATACAACAACATACAAAAAAACAAGACAGTGTAAATTTGGCAATGTTGACAGTGATGCATACGATGGATAGGTGTACACATGGTTGTAGGCAGTATTGTTTAAGTATGGATTGGTTAAAGTGCAGTGCATGCTACATCTTTATGGTGTGCAGTGTGGGGTATGGGAGAGTTTGTGTGGGGTGTGTTAAGTGTTCATCAGCCTGATAGTCTGAGGGAAGAAACTTTCCTTCAGTCGGCTGGTGCGTGACCGAATGCTGCGGAACCGTCTGCCTGAGGGTAGCAGAGAGAAAAGTCTATGGCTTGGGTGGCTGGAGTCGCTGATGATTCTCTTGGCTTTCCTCATGCACCTCCTGGTGTAGATGTCCTGGAGGGAGGGAAGCTCACCTCCTACTACACGTCCAGCAGTTCGCACAAATATGTAGACCTTTGCGATTGCTGCTGGTGCTGTTTCCGTACCAGGTGGTGATGCAGCCAGTGAGGATGCTCTCCACGGTGCAGGTGTAGAACGAGCGGAGGATGTGGGGGCTCATTCCAAACCTCCTGAGGTGCCTGAGGAAGAAGAGGCGTTGTTGTGCCTTCCTCAACACTGCGTCTGTGTGGGCAGTCCATGTCAGATCCTCAGCGATGTGTACTCCAAGAAACTTGAAAGGGCTGACTCTCTCCACTGGTGTCCCGTTGATGGTGATGGGAGTGTGTTCGTTCTTCTCCCTCCTGAAATCCACCACCAGCTCCTTGGTTTTGCTGATGTTGAGTGAGAGGTGGTTTTCCTGACACCACTGCGTCAGAGTGTGCACCTCCTCTCTGTAGGCCGTCTCATCATTATCTGTGATTAGGCCCACCACCGTTGTGTCATCAGCAAATTTAACATAACTCTCACATGACTCAGTATAAGTAAGAATTACTTTTTCTACGTTAGTAAATAGTACTTAATGCAATAAAGTTACAATTACTTAATTGAATTAATTGAATTTGCATTATTTAATTAAGTAAACCTAACAAATTACTTTTTATAGTGGAGTTTTATTCAGCACATACATTCATTTATTTGAGAGACAATTAAGATTTCGCTTAGCATTTTCATCCATATCACAAAATATAGCAATTTCTAATAATGGCTCTTTTTCTGAAATTACTGTTCTTTAAAGTAACACACACACACACACACACACACACACACACACACACACACACACAAACATACGCACACACACACACACACACACACACACACACACACATACAGTTGAAGTCTTAAAAAAAACGCAAAAATAGAAACCACTAAATTTGGAATCTATAATTCATAATAATAACTCCTGTACAGCAGTCCTACAACATTCGGACACTCGATGACACTCAAACAACCTGTCAGAAAAGTCTAGTGGCTGGGAATGAGCTTTTTACAGTGTCTGCTATGATGTTTTTGTGTGTTTACATAGATAAATATGGCCACTGTTTAAATGCACAGTACAGTTATGAGCTTATTGCCATATTATATCATTATGAAAACATGATATTGTTGCATTCCTGAAGATAAATACCCTCAAATAACACAACTGGAATAACTACAGCAGTCGCGATCATCAATCTCATATGAAGGAAGAGATTGCGATGACATGATGACGTGTGCAGGTGTTGTAGTGCTGTCTCATTTCTTAAGGTGTACATTTTGAAGCCCTTCCCCTTCACACTCAGTTTTAAGGGCCAAGGGGAAGGGGTAGGGGTACAAAAATAGAATTGGGATTGGGCTTAAAAATAAAAATATTGCTGTGAAATGCAGTCTATGTCTAGTCTTTAAAGATATATTGACTGCTTTAAACTTGACCAGCAACTTGTTCAGGCACTTGAACAGAAAATCTGGAAAAGACAATACTCGCCGCAAAGGATGTTTTAAAAGTAACTTCAAAGTAAAGTAATTAGTAATCAGATTACTTTTTACATAAAGTAATAAGTAATGTAATCAAAGTATTTTTCAGCAGTAATCAGTCATTTGTAATCAATTACTTTTTAAGTAACATACACTCTTGTAGTAAATATCTCTTAAGTGTTGTTTAATAAAGCAGTTTTTCACAGTATTTCATATTATACATATATTTGTTTCTTTTAGAAAGCCTTATATCTTTTAGTTCGAATGAAAAAAAGTATTTAGAAAAGTTTAAAAACTGCTTTGGTCAGTATTAGCCCCCTTAAGAAGTTATAGTTTTTTCTCGGCTACTAAGCAAACCACTGTTGTTCAATGACAGGCCTAATTAACTCAACTTGCCAAACCAGTTAAGCCTTAAAATTGCACTTTAAGCTGAATACTAGTATTCAATAGCAATATCTTTCAAAACAACTAATGAAATAGTATGTGCTATCATCATGGCAAAGACAAAATACATTAGTTATTAAAACTATTATATTTAAGATGTTGAAAATCTCTATGTTAAACAGGACATGGGAAATATTTGAAAAATAGTTAACATCATTAATTATACTTTTGACTTCTTTTAGCTGTTAATGTAGCTTTTGTGGGCATACGAGACATTTAATCAGTCTGTTGAATGGTAGTGCATGCCACAGATGTTGTCAATAAAACTTAACTTATGGACTTCCTTTGACCTCATTCAGATTTTGACAGGGCTGCTGGTGTTCGGTATGAATACAAATAAATGCAGCAAGTCATTATTTTCAGACCGTCAGAAATAATTTACAGAGGAGCTCAAAAGTAAGATGGGAATCTATTAGAAGGGTACCATGAGGGATTAAATTTTTTCTTGATCTCTAAAGATAAAAAGAGTTTATTGTTCTTTGAAACGTACTGAAACTTCAGACCTCAGAACTGTGTCTGCTATGAGGAGAAAGTGACGTTGCTGTTTTGTTATCAGATACTTTGCTCGCTGGCTCATATTGTGAAAATATAGGATATGGTTTCGGAAACCTAACTAAAGAGCCATTTTTGCACATGCATATGATGTGTTCATTACCTGACAACTAAAACAACATCTTCATAGACAATGAGTAGTGTTCCAACTGGGCTGGTATGCATAATGCATAACTTAACAGGTTTTTTGTTTCTTGTTGTTTGTTATAATTTGTTAGTTTTTGTCATTTTTGCAGATTGTTTTGACAGAGTTGTGATGTATTTGCAAACCGTTTTTGTTATAACTTTTCTGCAATGAAAAAATGGCCATTTTAGTATACCCTTGTGCAACATAGGCTCATTCTGAAAAGGTGCCCCTATATATACATTTCTGGAGATCGTGAAATATGTAGCCAGAGGTGATGATGCCGCTCCTTTTCACACTTACCAGCTGACTGTTTATCTTCAAGTGTGCTTTTCCGCTGTTACCAGTTTATCCAGTGGCTCGTCACGTACGTCGAAGGGTTTGAGACGCAGAGTGGATGTACATTGGTCAATCTGTGCTTTACCTCCTGGGATGCATTTGGCGGTCTTCAGAAATGTATATAGAGCTACGTAATCAGAGTGAGCCTGGGTTGCCCTTGTCATGTAAATGTACGTTAAATTAAATGAAAGTGTAGAACGTTTGCCAAACCTTGTGATATTTCTACAGATTTTTATGTTTTGATGTTTAAACCAAACAGCTGGAGTTGATTTGTTTGACAGGCATATTCTATAAAACATTTTGTGTTTGCATCTGAACCAACCTACTCTTTTGTGCTTGAACCGGCATAGCATATCTCAAATCCAGCGCAATCTCATGGCAGTTCATAACCTTCTTGATTTTGTGGCTAATTTGACTGAATTTATTCATTCTCATTTGTACATTTTAGTATGGTTTGTTCATTTCCCAGTGACATTTGGGACATTGGGACATTTGGGTGACATTTAATAATTGTATGTTTTTGTATGAATTAAATTGTATCATTTGTACATTTCCTTGTGAGATTGGGCTGCTCAAATTGCATAAATTCTTCTTTTCTTCCTTCCTTTCTTCCTTTTTTCCTTTCTTTATTTTTTCACCTTTTTCTTTCTTTCTTTCCTCCTTTTTAAGTCATATCAATTAATAATGAAAAGACCAATGTTAATTTATTTAGTTCGTTATTTTAAATGTATTCATTTATTTATAAATTTATTATAATTTTTTTAGGGGTTTTTCACCTTTTTATTGTAAAAGGATTGTGCAGGACTGACAGGAAAGCATTTAGAGCAGAGAATGGAAGGATCGGCATAGGACCTCCAGCCTAGAATTTGCAACTTGGGTCGCTGTGAGCACCATGGTGCTACAGTATAAGTCGCACTTAACCACTAGGCTATTGGTGCCGACTAGTTCGTTATTTTATCAAGGGCAGATCAATCAAGACTTACAACTAGGATTGAATGATCAATCGACCTAAAATCACATTTACGATTTATTAAAAGATGTGATTGTCCTGCACATTATTTGAGGAATATATGGTGTACAGAGGAACATACACAAAAACATAAATAACTATTAATCAGTAGTGCAGAAGACAGTATCGCACAGCTAATTTTACAAAGGAACTTTTCAGTTGCTCCAAGTTTAGCTTTTTCTATTCTGTTGCCTATTCAGGGCGCTAGAGAGTAGCACATGGAGTAAGATGTGTTTTCACACAGCTCCATTAACATTTTTTAAAATAAATCTGATGTCTATTCAAATACATTTCATTTAACATTTGTTAGTATTACATGTAATTATTATTTCTATTGGAAAGACACTATATACTGTATAACTGCAGGTTTACTAGGTTTATATAATGTCAACCCTTTACACAACTCCTTAACTATTATGATTTTTACTGTAATGTAATTACGTGCACCTTTTGTGAAGCTGCTTTAGAACCAACATAGGCTCATTCTAAAAACGTAGCCCTACACTGTCAAAAATTTCCAGCTGGGGTGCCGGAAAAAATAATGTAAAATAATGGGCGGTAAATTACAGAAATTTACAGTAAAATAAAGGATGTGAAAATACAGAAATTTCCTTAAACTTAAAAAAAAAAAAAGTTGACCTCTGATGGGTTCGAGTCTGGCGAAGAACAGTTACAGAAAGTGGGTAAGACAAAAACAGAAGCCAAAAAAATGTAAAATCTGAAAGCGTGGTAAAAGTTCAGCTGCTGCGAGGGCTTTTCTTTTTCGGGATTGCTTTTGAAAACACTGGGCAGGTCAATCGGTGGCTTGGGTTTAGGGAAGGAGAAGGGTGGGTCAGTCTATCGATCGATCGGTCAGTCAGTCAGTCAGTCGACAGCGGCCTCTGGTGGTTTTACGTGAGAACAGCAGGCACGAATGGTGAAATTTGAGATCTCAAAAAGCATAAACAGGATTCGGCAAAACCAAAACTGCAACAAAACGTACCTCCTGGGACGTATTTGGTGCTCTCCAGAAATGTATAGGGTACATTTTCAGAATGAGCCTGGGTTGTTTAGAATGCTATACAAGTAAACTTGAATTAAATGCCCCATGTTTCCACAGCTTTTGGAATTTGGCTCTGGCCCCAGCCTGAAAAAGTGATTAAAGTGATTATCATGATTAAGCAGTTGTGCCACACTTGACACAAGTGATCATTGCACTTAACCGCCAAAATAAATAGTGAGTAAATAAAATTTTGTTGGTGAACTATCCATTTAAAATTCCATTGGAAAGACACTATATACTGTATAACTGCAGGTTAACTAGGCTTATATACTGTCAACCCTTTACACAACTCCTTAACTTTTTTCTGATTTTGACTGTAATGTAATAACATCCACCTTTAGTGAAGCTGCTTTGGAAGGATAATTATTGTGAAAAGCACTATACAAGTAGCTTGAATTGAATTGAATGCCCCATGTTTTCCCAGCCTGAGGGTCAGGATTGGGATAGTATTTGGATCCCAGCCTGAAGGAATCACAGCAGGATTAAGCAGTTGTGCCACACCTGACACAAGTGATCATTGCAGTCACCAAGGGGCTGCAGCTCGGATGGCGATGACAAACAACCAATACCCGAGTGGTAATTCAATCAGCGCTCCACTGGCATGCCAAGGAGCCCTCACTGCAAGATAACATCCTAAAATAAAGACGTTTAAGGAAAAACAAAGAGGGCTGAAGGACTCTGGAAGATTCAGTAGAGGTCAAGGGAACAGATAAAGATAGCCATAGAGAGCGGAGGGATGAAAGAGGATCGGGTTTGAGACAGAACAGGCAGTCCACATTCCAACGTGTGTTTTGATGTGCAGAAGAATCGCGTTAGAGCACAGAGCGATCCTGGGATTGGAGGTACGCAAATCTGCACGCTGGAGTTCATTAGTGCAATGTGTCTGACATCTTTCATTTGGACTCTCTTAAGCAGGTTTTATATTGTCTCACGAGCGTGTTTGATTTACGAGCTGGTTGGAGGCGGCCAGCCACATTGAGTGAAATATTTGTGTCCTGGCTGTAGAGATTCCCAGCGTGTGATGTGTCCAAGAGCGTGAAGACGGCAGGGAATAAATCCGCAAATTGGGAAAATGTGAACTTCCACCAGTGGAATCTTTGCAGAGCTTGTCAACTCGATCTAATGCCCAGAGAGAAAGCCATAAAATATTGTTTAATTCTGAACGGTGTGAAATTGGGAAGCCAAAAGGTATTCCCTGTGTGAGACATGTCAAATATCAGATCACTGCTGATTTGCCTGGTTTGCAGACTCATGGGGCAGCGTGATTTTAGCTTGACTCGCTTTGCCTTTTCTTTTAATGAGAACCACCCCAGACTCACTCACAACAGGACTAATAATAAACTAATTATTATTATTATTATTATTATTATTATTATAAATATAACATAAGTTTTAACTAGTAGGTGTCCTTGAACTGTTTAAATATCTTAGTATTATAATTTAATAATTAATTTAATAATTATATGATAATAATAATAATAATAATAATAATAATTATTATTATTATTATTATTATTATTATTATTATTATTATTATTAT
>CAIGQZ010032409.1:12482025-12495833 GCA_903798205.1 Danio tinwini
ATTATTATTATTATTATTATTATTATTATTATTATTATTATTATTATTATTATTATTTTGTTGTTGTTGTTGTTGTTACTAAATATTATTATTATTATTATTACTATTTTTATTATTATTATTAGTAGTAGTAGTAGTAGTATTATTATAAAGCAATGTTATTAATATATAATAATTATTATTACTGCTACTTAATAATAATAATAATAATAATAAGTATAATAATAATAAATGATAAATAATAATGTCATCATTATAGTATTATTGCTACAAAGTAATAATACTAATATAAATAATAATTAATACATATTAATGTTATTTGCATTATTATATTATTATTACAAAATAATAAATATTATTATTATTATTATTATAGTTTATTATTATTGTTATTATTATTATTATTATTATTATAAATGTTCATATTAATAATAATAATAATAATAATAGTAATAATAATTAATTATAATAATAATAATTATTATTATTATTAGTGTTATTTTGCTATGTTATTACTGCTATTGTTAATAATAATAATGTATTATTATTATTATTATTATTATTATTATTATTATTGTTGGTCATTGTATGTTTATTTTTTATAATTATTATTTGATAACAGCAATAATGACAACAACAAGCACTGAATAATTTTCTGCAATTTATTAAGAAACATATGGAATGGGTTTTGACTGCAGAATCTAAATGAATGCACACCCAGAAGAAAATGTCAGTGTTCAGAGGTTCCTCTTTGTCTCAGGTGTTTCTTCTAAATTGCTTTAGGCAAATGAAAAAACACACACAAACAAATTAGATGATTGTTGGTGTACATAAAATATATCAAATCGATGTGGATGGCACAACTCTGATCTTTTGCTCTTCAATGATTTCAGAGAGATGTTTTATTTTTACATTTACATCCAGTCATTCAGCAGAAGTTTTTGTCTAAAGTTACATATTATTGACTTGTTTCTACTGACAGCTTTTGAGCTTGGAGAATCTGAGTACAGTTTTAGACTTTTGTGGTATACAGAATTGCTGAACTCTACTCTGACATGCACATGACATTCAAAGAGGTCATTTTATTCATTAATTTAAAAAGATAAATGTTTAACTATATTGTCATTGCTCTCCATATAGTCTGATTGTAGTGTAGGAGAAAGACTGCAGATAATGAAGACATATTATTTGTGATTTATATATTTTTTTCATATTCAATACACTCTCACAAATAAAGATACGCGAGCTGTCACTGGGGTGGTACCTTTTCAAAAGGTACATATTTGTACTTAAAGGGTTCATATTGGTACCTTAAAAGTATATATTAGTACCTACAAATTTGAGGAGGAACACTTTTGTATTTTTTAGGTATTAATATGGACCTTTTGACAAGGTACCACCCCAGTGACAGCTTGCTTACCTTTATTTCTGAGTGTGTACCACATCTGTTCTGGCTAAATATATAGGTGCACTGAAGATCAGCTAAATAGCTGTACTTTGAATGCATTGTGTAGTAACTTTATAAGCCTAGTCGTTGTTTGCTCATCCTCATATCAATAAAAACTCTGTAGTGACCCTGGAACATAAAACCAGTCATAAGGGTCAAACGTTTGAAATTGCAGTTTATGCATTTATGCACTCATTTCCTGAGATATAAACATTTGAAATCTGGAAATTTATGGTTCAAAAAGCTAAAATTTGAGAAAAACCTTTAAAGTTGTCCAAAGTATGCTCTAGCATAGCATAGTATTAATAATTAGGGCTGCATGATACTGTGAAAAAATGTGTTATGAGATATGAGTGTTGCAATAACAATATTAATATTATTAATATAACTTAAAAAAAATTCAATTTTATCAGCAATTAAAAATACATAAATCATTTATATAATGATCATACTAAAACAGATAAAAATATATATTTTTATATAATATATATATAGTATATATATTATATATTAAATATATATTAATATATATTAAAAAAAAAAACTCAGTGGAAATTGCGACACAGGCTCATTCTGAAAACGTAGCCCTATATACATTTCTGGAGATCGCAAATTATGTAGCCAGAAGTACGTATGGCTGCATTTCATCTTTTCGATCGTTAAAGGCCTCATCTGAATGGTTAGATTTGGATAACCTATGCATGCAGCACACAAGTGCACATAAAATGTATTTAATTGATTGCACTTCTCTACGATATAGATATTGCATATACTTATCTATCTCATTCATTCATTCATTCATTTTCTTTTCGACTTTGTTCCTTTATTAATCAGTTCTCGCCACAGCGGAATCGACCGCCAACTTATCCAGCATATGTTTTAGGCCGCGTATGCCCTTCCAGCTGCAATCTATCACTGGGAAACGCCCATACACACTCATTCACACACATACACTATGGACAATTTAGCTTACCCAATTCACCTCACCGCATGTCTTTGAACTGTGGGAGCGCTCAGAGGAAACCGACGCAAACACGGGGAGGACATGCATTCTCTACACAGAAATGCCAACTGACCCAGCTGAGGCTCGAACCAACGACCGTCTTGCTGTGAGGTGACAGCGCTACCCACCTCGCCTCCCGCTATTCTATCTATATATTCTGATTACTAATCAAAAGTGTAGTTTTTATACATTTACTGTTGGAAATTTGACCAAAAAATCTTGAAGGAACATGAATATTACTTAATACTCTAATAATTTTTGGCATAAAAGGCAAATTGTGACCCATAGCATGTATTATTGGCTAATGCCGTTAAGATACCCATGCCACATTTTGTGGTCCAGGGTCACATTTGCTAATGCTTTTTTTTTCTGTGGATCTGCATCACCTTTATTCTACTCCTTTTCCATATAATGATGACAAAGTTGTTCTTTTTGAGTGAACTTCCCCTTTCATTTTTTATGTCAACTCAGAAAAAGAATTATCTAAAAATTTCTGGCTTTGTCCTTGTCTACTTGTCTTGCATCTGCCACCCACAGCCCACCTTTTTCCGTCTATTAACGTGTGCAGTGTGCCATTCTCTCAAGGTTCAATGCGCTCTGTAGCTGATTTAACACTAATGTTCCTGTGCCTGACTGAATCCCAGCTTTAGCAAACTGAAGATCTCCACAAACCCGTCCTCATCCAGATTCATTAGCACACCAATGCCACAGGCTCTATTGTTTGTGTTTTTCACCACACACACTTTAAACATGGTCGTATATAAGGGCCTGGCACCCTCCAGTCTGCTTAATGATATCTTCATGAAACACAGACACACTGTATGGCTCTTACGGCTATGTGTTATGGTTGATGAGGTATGAGCTGGAGTGATGTTTTATTATGTATTTATTTATTTTTCTGTTTTGAGTGCTGCATGCCTGAACTGTCTCTGTTCCCGATTAGCATTTATTAATTAAATGTTTGAAAACAAAACAAACCGTTTGAGTTATTAACTACTTTGTTTACTGTAGTTTTTCATGTGTGAAAGTATTTTATGAACAGAGTATCTCCCTTTGCTGACAACACAGTTTTGTGCTTGTACATTTCTGTGTTTGTTTATGCATGTGTATTTTTGTGTTGGAGAGAAAGTAGGAAGAGATTGTAGAAGCACATGTATGCCGTTTTTAAGTTTAAATGGTGCAGATGTTATTTTCACACTGAAAGTTATAAAAAAAGAGCAATTGGAAAGAAAATAGTCATTTCATTCATTCAATTGTTGCAGCTTTAAAGTGCCGATGGAGTGTGAAATTGAGCAAATGATTTATTGATAATGCTTAAGTAAAAAAACACAGACATAGTTGCTCAATTTTATGTTGAGCCTGAAATGAAACTCCTGCAAATGGATATGCAATAAGGTCAGCGAATAATCAATCACTTATTTATTTGTGTAATTAAGTAAATTGTTTACTTATGTTATATCCCATTTTTAAGCTGCTGTGGATAAAATTGTTGGCTAAATGAATAAATGTAAAAATATACACTTCCTAGGGGCCATTTTTTTATGTTTTTTTTTTTGCTTTTTTTAAAGAAAACTATTTTGTTCATTAAGGCGGCATTTATTAACTGTAAAAAAAAAGTTAAATATTTTTAAATATTTATTTAATACTTATTGTATTCAAATGAAATTATTACTCCATTATTGACTTTATTACCATTAACAATAATAATAATAATAATAATAATAATAATAATAATAATAATAATAAAAATAATAATAATAATAATATTAAATTAATAATAATAATAATAATAAAATTAATAATAATAACAATGATAATTAATATTAAAGTGTTTTCTGAAGGATCATGTGGCTGAAGACTGGAGTAATGAAGCTATAAATTCATCTTTAAAATTACTGGAATAAATTATTAAACAATGTTTATTATTACAATTTGTACTGTATTTTTGATTAAATAATTGCAGCCTTGGTGAGCAGGATAAGCTTGTTTTAAAAATCATACTGACCCCAAACTTTTGACCGGTAGTGTAAATGTGATAAACTGCACTCTATAGGACTTAAACATTTCACAGAATATGTATATATGTATATATATATATACATTAGTATTTAAAAATTAAGCCATTTTGTGTCACTATCAGGAATTATATAATCATTTAAATTGCATTTGAATAGTCTTCATGCTGCAGTGAAAGCTTGTGGACTGGATTTGTGCATTGCTTGCACATCTTTAAAGCAACTATTTGAAAAATCTCTTAGAGCAGATGTTATAGCAGATTTGATACCAATAGTCAAGTCATGTCCTCTTTATTTCCATCGCGCCTTTACATTGCAGATTATGTCAAAGCGGCTTAACATAGATGAAGAAAAAAAAAATAAAAAGCAGAGAAGCCAGGCTCACTTAGGATAACCAGTTCTTCTCTGGCCAAACATTAATGGTCATAAAAGCTGCAGTCTAAAAGACATTGAGAGGGTCTGAGTATGATGAGCATCCGCCATGGAGAAGTTGCAGGACAAAGTAAGTCACCGGGCGGGTGTTCAGATTAGCCGTAAGGGATTTATGCAGCGATTCATCTGTCCAGGAATCAGTCTTGCAATCTTGATTCATGAATGACCACAGCAACCACCTGCTTTGGATACAGGCTGGATCCAAGATTGTGTGAACCTCGTGATATAGAGAAACGCTCCTTTCTAACACTCTACTTTTTGGTTGTTTTTCAATGTAATCAAGTGCTTGATGGATGTATGTGACTGTTACACTCATGTCTTGCGTCTTTTGAAACATTGCGCATGTGAGCGCCGTCTTTTTGGATGGTGTGTTAAGTTAAAAGACTTTCAACTTTCACATGCAGCACAGCTCATCACTGTTAGTTCCATAGCAGTGGACCAGTTAGAAGAACTTGGAGGCTGTATTTTGTTGCATGTTTCTGTTTACAGGCATTGTAAAGTGGCTGTGGCCTGTCGTACGTCATGCTAAATTTTTTTTTGCAAATGAGTCCGAAACCACAAGTGGCTAGACGCAACTGCACAACAATGATAGCGATTCAAAAATATATGTGTTGGTGGGCCAAATCTCAATATATTTTTGACGTCAGTTGCGGGCCGGTGGGAGGTGGAGGGCTGGCCAAAAATGGCCTGTGGGCCGGCAGTTTGAGATCCCTGGATTAAGCCCTTAACATGAGTGTAGATGCCATTTAAATTCTTGAATCATTTGTTTTTCAAAGTTATGAATTTATGTTTTATGTGTCTTTAATCTAGTTTTAAACGGACAGAATGTGTAAAATACATTACCGTGCAAATATAAATATTCTGAAGTGTAAATAAATCTTAATTTATTTTTTATCTTAATAAGAGTGGTTTATTAGAAAATACTTCAATACTTTAAATTTGTTTATATTTAGTTCAGTTTAGTTTTTTTTATATTATTATTTTTTTTGCAAAAACTAAATGTAACAAAGTTTTATGGCTGGTGTTTGCCTTCATTGCATTGTTTTATGCGTGATTGAGAGCATTTCCATACACTTCTGGGACACTCTTTTATTTTGTCTGGCAAGCATTTTTTCCCATTTCAGTTGTAAGATATATGCTCTTTTTTCATTTGTTTATTTTTAAGCGTATTGATCCATCTTCTGGGAAAAGGCAGCTGAAATCTGGATATTATAAAACAGATTATGGCCATCTGAAGCAATTGACTCCCTGTATGAAAACACAAAGCGATTCATGCTGTGTGCCTTTATCCTCTGTACTCCCTTTTGGCCAGGCAGAGAAAAAAAAGATTATTTACACTCTTTGAGTTTGACAGCATCCTTATAGAGAAAGTCATTATTTACTGCGGTTCCTGACCGCTCACACATGCTGTATTACCCTGCACAATGACAACAGGCCAAACAAGCGCTTAGGGCAGCAGTTCTCAAATGAATGTCTTTGACAGCACCAAGGTGAAATGGAGCAGTTTACAAAATGTCCCGAATGGCACCCTCAGCGCTCACGATCCTATATTTTACCACATGGGTTGTTGGGTAATAGTCACCCGTAAAGTCTGCAACAGTGTGCGAAGGACAGGAAAGCACTGCAAATGCACACTATGAGCACAGACTTTATTTGTGAGCACTCTGAATCATAAAATGACAAATGGGACCAATGGTCTTTGTGCACTTCCAAGGATGCATTTCAGTGAACGCTGTACTACTGACACTATGCTTTTCTTTCTTTTCTGGAAGACAAAAGATTCATCTTGTACTATTTTGGTTTTATACAGTGAAAGCAAATGAAGTGAAAAATACATTATTATTATTATTCTATTTTTAAAAATATGCAATTAATTAAATGCAAGCATATGAGTGTGAATAATTTCTTTTTAAGTTTGTCATTTTACAGTGCTTTTGATTAAATATAATGAAATAGAAATAATAGATAAAACAATAAGTGAAAGCTGTATAAATTTTGGAATAATAAACTTCTGTCATTTACTCACCCTCATGTAATTAGGATAGGATAGGATAAACTCCCTGAAAGGAAATTTGTCTTGGGCAAAAAGGTGCTAAAACATTGCTTAAAGCAGACAATAAAATAAAACAAACACTACAGTTAAGAACAAACAATTAGGAACATGCATTGTTTACAAAATAAAGTGGTTTATAAATATATAAATATGAAATATATAAAGCACAAAACACAGTCAAGTGCTAATGTCCTACAGGTGCATTGTTCTTGGTAGAGTTCAACAGTTTTATCAAGGTAGGAACAAATGAAAGCTTCAATCTATTGATCTTACACATTGGCATTCTCAGTCTTTTTCCTGATGGTCATTTCCATGATATTTACTAAAAAATTCATACCCATAAGTAGGGCTGCGCCAATAGACAATATTCTATGGAATCACAATAAGATTTATGTCGATAACAATTATACGTTTTGGATTTTCTTTACTCTATATTGCTCTAAGAGCAATCACACAGCAGAAATATACAACAATGGGAATGTAGAAGTGTGTTGATATTAAAGATGCACCGAATTCTGGCCACCAAAAATTATCGGCCACTGAAAATAGGTTATGCTATTTATTTATTTATTTATTTATTTATTTGTTTATTTAACAGGAACAGTGTACATTAATTGGCATTGCTGCAAATGCACTATAATTAGACAGAAGGCTATTTTTCATTCATTGTCCCTGGACAGGTGTTAAAATTGTCACCCTAAATAAACAATACAAAAATTATACAATCAATCAAGCATAGTTAAGAAGCACTAAAATAGACATAGTTAAGTACATCTTAACAAAAAATGTATAGGTACAAAATTTACTAAAACACCCATTTAATGGACCCTCTCAATTTTATGACTTCAATGTTGAGGTACTCTTTTAATTCTGGAAGCATTACCAACTGATATTGAAATATATATTGTTATTGTTCAATATGAAAAATAATTAATCAAGATTGCATTTTTGCCATTTTGCCCAGCCCTACCCATAAGATAATCATTATGTGTTTAAAACATTACTGTAAAAAATGCTGGGATCCACACAATTTCTTTATGTTGTCCCAACACAAATTAAGGAAGCTTTCACACCTAGATATTGTTTTGGAACGTGTCTCGTTTGCCCAGTTAGCACGGTTTGTTTGGCATATGTGAGTCCTGCAATCGTGCGAAACGAACTCTGGAGCATATCGATTGTAGTGAGAAAGCAATATAATCCAACAAACTAACGAACCAGGCTATATCACAGTGTATTATAGTTATGTAGGCTAATAGCTATATATACGGCTATCTGAAAAGAGAATTATCAGTATGGCAAGATGTCATTTCTACTGGTAAATGTGCATTTCATGTTGAATACGAAAGTAAAAGCATGCTGAAATATTAAAGGGCCATGAAACCCCCCTGTCTCAGCAGGGTGTTTTCACATCTCTAGTTTAAAAAAAGTCAAAAAGTGGATGAGTCTATCTTTGTTTAGGTGGGAGTGTCGAGTGGCAAAAGAGGGAAGGAATTGCATGAAAAGGGGAGTTTCATTACGTGCACATGCTGATTTTCACAGCGGCAACACAAACACAGACACAGAGGAGATAGACAGTGATTTAGAGAGCAGCATTTACAGCGGATCTGAGAGTTGTGTGGAAGTTGTGGATTTTCAGTCCACAATGCTGTAGTGATATTACTGTAAACTTAGTTACTAAATCATTTTAACTAACGCAGCATTTTGATACTAACTAAATTTGCCATCTGAATGAACATAAACAAAGAACATTGATCACACACTTGCCAAATCTATAAAGACAGGACAATCAACACGAAATCTTGGGTAAAAAATGTTCCTTACAAACATAATTTTTGCCGCGTGTTAGTAGACCACTGTAATCCCCACATAGATCCACACACATGGATCCACAGACGAGCGGTGCTCTTATACCGGGGAAACAAAACCTTCATTGTGGCACATTTATAAACCCAACTCTGACGACCCATGTCTCTAAACAGAGCTGTTATACATTAGGAAAATTATGATCTGATATTTTTTCATATTTTAATCTAATAATATTTTGTATTAGGCCTATTGATTTGTTAATTTCTGCACTGATAACTCACAAGAAAGATCAACATTGATCTGCTTCATGATATGACTGCGGTCTCTGTTCATCTGTTATTTCTCTATATAATTTAAGCCTATAATGCAAAATTCTGGCCTATGTTTTTTTAATAAGTTGATTGATTCAATAGATTGATTTTTACAACCCTTGACAACTGAAATGAGGCCAAGTATGAGAAAGTCTTACCTCTCTGATTTATATTTGTTGTCGATGTCTGTGAGTGTCGATATTAAAGTGCATCTTTTCTCTTATAATGTCTTATTGCTCATCACCATAAATTAAAATAACTACGTATGACAGCTGAGCGGAATCTGTGGGACTTTGAAAAATAAAGCCTGAAACTCTGACCCATGTGAGGAGAGTTCAGTGTTCGAACTAAACCGTGGCCTTTGGGGAAGCCCACTTTTTTCTTGAGAGTCCCTTGCCACAATGACGCAGGCTAGAACACACACAGGATCCATGTCCTTAACAGCAATGTATAAACAAAAATCTATAAATATAAAACAAATATTTGTTTTATTGTAACTAATATTACACAGTAGGCTAAATGAACAAAACACCACGATAGTTTCGGTTTACTTTCTCGCAAAAAAGCTATTGTTTTCCCATCAATAACTTTATTTGACCCTTGAAAATATCTTATGAGGGATTTATTTTTACATGCACAAACAACAGCAGCCTAAACAACAGAACATCGTTGTCTCATTTTACCTGCAATGCTTCTGTGAGACGAATACATTCATTTATATAAAATCAACAAACACCAATATGTTTCACTTAACAACAAAATAAATAACCTCGTCATGTAGCCTATAATTTTTCTATTAGCTCGATAAGCTCAGGATAGCACTAAGGACAGCATATGCGTTTTTATTTTAGGCCTATAGAATGTCATGGTATGTCACTTTTCACTCTGGCAAAACATAATTGTGAATTCGAAAACACCATTGAAAAGTGCTTTGTTTTATCAAGTTTACCTGCTTTCAGCTTAATTGTCTAACATATTTACAGCAATGTCACTGTGTTAAAAAAAAGAACTTTATATTGGCCTACGAAGCAAATAAAGCAAAACACAACGTCACATCATTTGTTTCGAAAAATGAATAAGCAGTGTCTCAACGTCCATATGAAAGCTTCTGTCTGTCAGTCTTTGACATGACTGGACTTTGCTCCTCAGCGCCCCCACACCTTGATGCTCAGGGCAAAAATAGCTTGTGCAATTATCTCTTCTTTTTTTTTTTAAGTGAGGTGTAAATCGCTGTCATGCATACATGAATGATATTGCACTTTTACCCATAATATAGTCCATGATTACATTATCACATAATCACACATCAAAAAAACACATCATCAAAAATTTTCATTGCCCTAAAATTTCATAAATCATGTTTTTAGGGGAGCCCATGCCTTAATTAGGGGAGCCAAGCTCCCCGTAGCTCTACCTGAAGTTCACACCCTGAGAGAGTTTACTCACACGTGACTTGTTTTAATTATTTTGGCCCATTTAGAAACTTTGCCACGTGAAAGCGAAATGCACAGAGAACCGTAAATAAATATTTTAACTATTTCAATCCCTGTTTCAAAACAAATCAATCAATCTACAAGTGTAAAAGCACCCTGAGTTAACAAAATCAAAATTAAAATTCTTACAAATTTAAGTGGATTCAACATAAACCAAGTAGGTTGTCCCAAAACCAACTCTAAAATATTTAAAACTCATTTAAAACAAGTTTGAACAAGCAGCAAAAGTAATTTTTTTGAGTGACGATTAAACACACACTGTAAAAAATAAATCCCTAACATTTTCGGTAAAAAAACAGCAACTGTGGTTGCCAGTATTTCACTGTTAAAAATACTCTACAAACCGTAAAAGTAATTTCTCATTTTTACAGTAAACAACAACTTTTTATAAATTTATAGAGGTAATATGTCTGTATTTTCAAGTACCAACATCTACACATTACATATTTTGTTACACAGATATACACGTCATATGCAGGTGCTGATAAGAAAGTTATATAATGAATCAATGGTCATCACAAACAACTATTCTCACTAGCAGAAAAGTTTATGGAAGGTGCTTAGTGTCATTCACACAGCTACTAAACACTAGTATGGTAACACACATAAAATAAAGTCATAAACATTGTTTATCAGCATTAGATCTAACATAAATCTCAAATTTACATAACGAATGCGGAAACAACTAAAAAGATCCATAGTAATGTCAACAAAAAGCATAAAAACTAATGTGCCGTGAAGGAAATTTTGGGAAAGTCAGTTTACGGTTATTCGCCATAAATATTAAGGAAACATAATTTTAACTAGGTTGCAGATTTTTACTGTAGCATTTTTACAGTTTTTTTTATTTATTTTTTTTCACTGTTGAAATCATGCCCATTTTTTTTACAGTGTATTTTGATAAAACTGAGAGATTGAAAGTCTCTGCAATGAATTCACATAAATCAATCTTTCAAATTCAAGTCATGTGAAATATAAAATCACTAAGTGGTTTCATTTAAAATCGCTGCGTCCTAATTTGTGTTACGAAAGTCCTAAAGACATGAGGCAGAAAGAATTCGTCAGCATTTCAATGTTTTTGAGGTGAACTCTCCCTTTAAGCAATTAATTTCAGGCAGAAACAACACACTTCACCTTTAACACTACGCAATGCTCTGAATTCAAGACTGCATTGTGCTGTCAACGGAAAGAATCCTTGATGCGCTTGATATATTTATAGTTCCCCCTTAGCTTTGCATGTTGTTGTAAACAGAGAAAGGTTAGAGTAGTATTGGGCACGTAATGGAGGCAGTCTGCTAAGTGATCAGCGCTTGTAAGGCCTCTCAATCCAGCACTGTAACCAGAGAAGGAGACAAACTTTCAGTTGCTGAAATGTTGCAAACAGATGCCGCTGTCTCTGTCCCTGTAAATCACATCCGCACGTCCAGGACAGGAGGGAGCGTCACCCTCATAACCTCCTGGACTCTGTGGACATCGCTGCTAATATTTGTCGTGATGGGCGTTTGGAGAATCGCGAGCCTTTGTTCTCCGAAGTGCATTTCCACAAAGAACGAGACGCAAATTGCCTCTGCTTTCACAGGTTTGTCAGCTCCCTGTAACCTTTATTAACTCTGCAACCTTATCTAAGATGCTAAAATAATACGTCTGGTATGTCTGAGTGACCTACACACTCAGCTGGAACCCAAACCTTTGGCACTTCAAAAAGGAGGTTGTGTGAAAGTAGGAGGGGTTTTTGACGTTTTGTTCTCTACAGTGATGGGGGTATTTAGTTACAAAGTAAAACGTTACTGTTATTAAATGACTTTTAATTAGTGCTAGGCTAAGATTGATTGCATTCAAAATAAAAGTTTGTTGTGCCTTGTCTGTTATATATAATTATTATTTATATGTGTTACACACACACACACACACTTACACACACACACACACACACACACACACACACACACACATAGAAACAAAACAAAAATGATTTTGTTACATAGATAAATGGATAAATTTGATAAATTTGTATCATATAGATTAGGGCTGCTCAATATATAGTTTCAGCATCAATATCACAATGTGATCATTTGTAATAGTCACATCGCAGGATATATGCAATGTGGAGTTTGTGTTATAATTTATTGTTTGCATGTAATTTTTTTTTTTTTTTGAGGCCCGTGATTGTTTAATGATTTTAAAAGTATTTAGGTATAATAAATTGTACCAATTGTAACCTTAACTAAGATTAATTTTATTGAATTATTTTTATTTTGGTCATTCAGTTACTGTACTTGAATACTGTTACTCGGGACTCGGGACATGATAAAACAATTTATTTCAATTGTCCTTGACTGTGTTTATAGATTATTATGCGTGAAAATACTCATGACACATGCAAATACAGAAATGCGCTGCAAATAGCACAGACCACAATGAAAATGTGTCGGGGGACCCCAAAAATGTTATAGGATGTTTATTAGGTTTTATGGAGAGGCACTCCCACTGCAGAATTATCCCAATTAATTTAACATTATAAATTCTAAATAGATTATACATAATTCCAAATAGAGGTATTAAGTCATCTGGTGAAATAGTATTTATGTCGCAATATATATCGCTAAATAAAAAAAATATTGCAATGTTAGATTTACAAATTACAACTGTAAGTATCTACTCTCACATGTTCGCCCACTGAAGCTAAGCAGGGCTGCTCCCCGTCACTACCTGAATGGGAGACCACATGGGAAAGCTAGGTTGCTGCTGGAAGTGGTGATAGTGAGACCAGCAGGGGGTGCTCAATCTGCGGTCTGTGTGGGTCCTAACCCCCCAGTATAGTGAAGAGGACTCTGTACTGCTCAGTGAGTGCCGTCTTTCTGATGAGATGATAAATCGAGGTCCTGACTCTTTGGTCGTTAAAAATCCCAGGATGTCCTTGGAAAAACAGTAGGGGATTACCCCGGCATCCTGGCCAAAGTTCCCCACTGGCCTATGTCCATTTTGGCCTCCTAACCATCCCCATATCATAATCAGCTTCATCACTCTGTCTCCTCTCCACCAATCAGCTGGTGTGTGGTGTGCGGTCTGGCACAATATGGCTGCCGTTGTGTCATCCAGGTGGATGCTGCACACTGGTGGTGGATGAGGAGATTCCTCCCAATGTGTTAAGTGCTTTGAGTGTCCAGAAAAGCGCTATATAAATGTAAGGAATTATTATTATTATTATTATTATTATTGTTATTATTATTATTATTATTAATATTATT
>CAIGQZ010032409.1:12501912-12515713 GCA_903798205.1 Danio tinwini
TCTCTCTCTCTCTCTCTCTCTCTCTCTCTCTCTCTCTCTCTCTCTCGGTTTGGTCTCAGCTGAGAGCAGCACGCGTTCAGAGTGTATTCTCTTTCTGTCAGCGCTGTACCGCTCGGACTGCTCCCGCACGAGTGCTTCATCACTGAGCTTGATCGGCACAGAAACCCTCACCAGCAGCACCTAAAACCCTGCACACACACACTCAGCCACACTTTAACCATGCTTTTAGGTGAGTACACCTCACTCATTCATTCATCTGCATGCTTCTTTGTTTTGTTTTGTTTTTCTTGCTGAACATCAGAAAGAATGTGTCATGAATTGGGACCTGCCTTTCTGTCTGGATGTGCAGTTGTGAAATGAAGCTGGAGATCTGCTGTGCCGCCGCTCGCCGGGCGAATTGAGCTCTGAAATACGACTGTGCTCAGGATTTATGTAAGAGATCCTGTCAGCACCATTGTTTTGTTTATGTGGGTTAAGTTTGTGCCATTGCTAATACTGCATGACACCTCCTCTCATCTGACGACAACTTCTCTGGACATAGAGACAATCAGTAGCTCGGGTTGAAGATCAGACATTTGATATTATAATACCTGACAGCTTATAGAGTGACCAAATGTGTCTATTAATAGTTTTGTCTTTGAGTAAGGACATTGTCTATAATATATTTTTTGTCTTTAATAACCCATCTCTATACGCTCTGAGCTCATGCTGATCGCCCTCGTAGCATGTCATTGTGGTTTACATGGTTCATCTCTGACATGTGGGTGTTTGTGAGCAATCGGGCTGCTTTATAAGCTTATTGATAAAAGCGCGATGGAAAGCCTCTTTCTGGAGAAGTACTAATGCAGTGTCACATTCCTGAGGAGTACGACTTGGAATAATCAGGCACGTCTGTGGGGAGCGAAGGCTTGAAATTGCTGTTGATGGTGGTTGTGCGGCTGTCTGCCAGACTCCTGAAGACCCTTGCGGAGAAGACCTGGGGGGTTCAGTCCTTTGCCAGAGCTTTAGCAGCTTCGTTAAAGCTTGCGGCTTCATTGAGCTAATGGAGTGACTTCAAGAAATGAGTTCTGTCCATGCTGCTTAGTTTATTTGCTGGTCAGTTTAATATGCGGAGACTGCAAGGAAGATGTTTGTGGGATGATTTGGGTGAAAAGATTAAACACTGTGGCTCTGTGGCCACAGTCAAAACATTGCTGTGGTGTTTTAGTATCTCAGCAGAGCATGGCATGAGTTTGTGCTGAGACCCTGCTAGATTATGGACGGCTGTGGGAGTGCTCAGGAAAACCTGCTTGAAAACAAAGTCAGTTCTGTTTGGTGACAATTGTTGCTTTTATCGTTGGACAGTTCAGCAGATTTAATGTCATAAATCAGAAAACAATTGGAGCATAAAATCAGTTTTGTGTTGCAAAGTTTTAATTTTGGCAATAGTGGGATGATTGATTTTACTTTTATGTCAAATTATTAGAATAAGATTCCATGTCTATTCAATGAAGATATTTCGTAAATGTCCTATTGTACATCAAAACAAACCGTTTACACTTTATTTTAATTGTCCCTATTTCACATTTTGTTGACTACAAGTTGCATTGCAACTTCATGCCTATTATTTCTTATTTGAGTATAGACTGTCTGCTTAATATCTGTTGATACTGCTCCTCCAACAGACAGTTAACTGACTAAAAGAAACTTTGCAGGTACATGTCAGCTTACACTAACCCTAACCACAGTCTACTTATAATCTAATGAGAGTTAGTCAGTGGTGGAAAGAGTACTGAAAAATCATACTTAAGTAAAAGTACCATTACTTGCCTAAAAAATGTACAGTGCGAGTAAAAGAATCTGTTGTAAATATTACTCAAAGTATGAGTAAAAAGTAGACCTTTCAAAAGTACTCAAGAGTAGTGAGTATTGAGTTGTACGGTGTAAAAAGCTGATGCGTGGATGTGTGTAAACGTAACATTCTGTAGTGCATTTAGTCATTGCCCAGCAGGCACACAACGTCATAAGACGTTAATATTAGGTTAGATTTATGTCTTGACATTAGGTGAACAAAATTTAATGTCTAGCCGGGGTCTAAGGACAACGATATTTTGATGCCCAATAACACTATCAAATGAGGTTGATATTTGGTCTATTTAAGGTTGTGTTAGAAAGTGACCAAAATCCAACGTCGAGCCAACATCTTAAACCAGATGTCATATTGATGCCAGATTTTGTCATATTGATGCCAGAACCAAAATCCAACGTCTGATAGACGTCAGAGTGGAAACGTCAACACAGCGTCAAGCTGTAACATCATTAGATGTTGATATTTGGTTGCTTTTAGGTTGGACATTGACATTGTTGGCCTGACAATGGGTTCGATTTTTCATTTTTTTGTCTGTGACACCCCCCACCACTCTTCACTTTCGTCTGCGACTCCACTCCCTCTTCTGGTAACATGCCGGATCTGTTACCCCGATATGTTCCGGGACCTCGCAATTTACAAATTAAGCACTGGATTTATCTTCTATGTGCAATTTGATTGGACTTGCAGGACTGATTTTTCTAATCCCCATAGACAAGAAAAAATACTGACTGCAGGTTGAAGTAGTGGAGTAAATATACAGATACAGCACTAAAAACGTACTCAAGGGAAAGTAAAAGTACACATTTTTAAAACTGCTGAGTAAATTACAATTCCTGAGAAAAACTACTCAATTACAGTTTGAGTATTTGTAATTTATTAATTTACACCACTGGAGTTAGTTGGCAAGTAGATCCAATGTAACTTAATGTCAACAAAATGCATCAAAGGGACCATCAAAATAAAGTGATACCAAATTTTATTTGGTAATATGCATTGCTAATGGAACCATTCCATTCGGTGGCCATTCGGTGTCTTGCGTTACTTATAAATACAAAACAGTGCAAAGACTGCTTGATGTGAAGTAATTAGACCAGTAGAGATGTACTGTTGTTGACAATGTCAGCGTGTCCTAAAGTCGCAATATATTTCCAATGTAATACACCATAATTTAGTGTGAAGAACGTTGTTTTACCAGGACCAAGTGAATTAAGTCACTCTATTTTTAAGTGAAATGGTTGCACTGTCGAGCCCTGTAAGCACTTAATTTCAACTTTATAGATATTTAATTATTTTTATTATATTTAATTATTCAACTTTATAGATAATTTTCTTTGTTTTCTTTTTTTTCTATATTCTATATTTTCCAATATTTAAACCTCGCACATACTTTATATTCGTCCTATCCTAACAAAAACCATACATCAATAGAAAACCTGTTTACACAGCTGAATTTTGGGTTGTTTTAGGATCTGTAGATTGTCTGCTTTGTTCCAAAAAAGGACTTAATTTGTAACAGTCCTGCACTTTTTGATTTAGTTAGCTTTCTCAAGGCAGCATTTCAAACCGCAGCAGTATGTGTTTATGCAAGTCACATGTGCGTACAACTGTCCACTCACTGATCACAATGCATGTTTGCCTTCCTATGTGGTAAACAAGTACACTTCACAAGCGTCACAATACTGGAAACAATGACATTGCAATATTGTGTTTTTCTGCAATGTGTATTATGAATACAATTTCATCAGATGACTTGAATAGCTCTATTTGGAAACAATTAATACTTTTACATTGACCATTTTACCATGATTTTGTAGGGGAGTGCATTTGCATAAAATATAATAAACAAATTACAAGCATAGAAAACAAAGCAAAGGTACAATAGAATAAACAATGCTTTAAACATTAACAGCGCTACAAACAATGTATTGCTTGTGCCCAAATGGTTAAACTTGAAATATTGCAGACACAGGCCTTAAAAACATGCAAGTAAAAACTTTCATTCTAAGGATAAAAACTTTGCAATGACTTCACAATGTTATGAATGGTAATGTTTGTTCAACTACTGTTTGATCCCAACTCACCATTACAGATCCTAATACACCATCTTTTAGTGTGAAAAATGTTGTTTTACCACTTTCAAGTGAATTAAGTCAACAATCAGCTTGTAAAAAAAATTGCACATCTATTTTTAATTGCAAATGTGAGTGAAATGGCCACACTGTCGAGCCCTGTAAGCACTTAATTTATTCAATTTTATAGGTGATTTTCTCAATTTTACATTTTTTTGAAGACTCAGATCCCAGATTTTAAAGTATTTAAATCTCACACATAATTTATAATCATCCAAAACCATACATCAATGAAAAACCCATTTCTTCAGCTTTCAGGTGATACTGTATACATCTCAATTTCAGAAAATTGACACTTATGGTTTTGTGGTCCAGAGTTGCAATTATGATTCAATTTATGGTTTATAAAAAAACAAAATTGCCAAGATGTTTCCTCTTTCCGTTTTTATATATTTTCTATTTAATTTCAACAGACGTTTTGTTGAAAACAGAAAACAAGAAACAACAAAATCAACAACAACAATTATTATTGTTATTATTATAAATTATAATACATAACCACAAAATCAATAAGCATTTAATTAAATTAGTATTTTAGAAATTTTTATATTTAATTTAATTTAATTTAATTTAATTTAAATCATTTTCCTTTAGCTTAGTCCCTTTATTCATTAGGGATATCCACAGCAGAATAAACCACCAACTTATTCTTATTTTTACACAGTGGATGCCCTTCTAGCTGCAACCCAGCATTGGGAAACACCAATTAAGTTTATTTAATTCACCTGTAGCACGTGTTTGGACTGAAATGCCAACTGACCCAAGCCGGGACTTGAACCAGCGACCTTCTTGCTGCGAGTCGACAGTGCTAACCACTAAGCCACCAAGTCGTCCCTAAATATGTTCTTTTGCATGTTAAATTCATTAACGAGCAATAAAAACTACAGCAAATCAGCATATTATAATTGTTTCTGAAAGAAGAGTGGAGCAATGATGCTGAAAATAAAGACTTTTGATTGAATAATTACATTTTAAATGATAATAAAATATAAATCAGCTACCTTGTAAATAACAAATTTCACAGTGGTTTTAGTGCGTTTGATAACCACAATAAGGTGAGAATAAGTGAGCCTAAACTAATTATGGAAACACAATTTTTTTTAATGAGAACCAATAAACCTAATGAATCGGTTTAGGTTTCTCATGCAAAAATAATAACGAGTCAGATCAGAAACATGCATGATATAATCATTTTAATTTCTAAAGTATTTTAAAGGAACAACAATTGGTCAACTGGGCAGCACAAGACAACTGGAGAATATGAATCATAGGTAAGATCTTTTCTGTCACATGAAGGGAGATATAATAAGCCAAAAGGCATTCCTAAAAACTTGCTTTTTCAACACTCAACTATCAGATTCCTCTGACAAAAAGATGAAGCACTGAGAGAGAAAGACAGAGAAAAGGGGGGGATAGAGAGAGAGAGTGCTTCTCACTTCTTATATCAATAAAACCTCATTTGCTCACAGGGGACGACGCTCAAATACAGTGCTTAAATATTTAATCCCATACACACCAATTTAAGAAACCTGATTATGTAAATGGCTCCTCTATGACAGACATAACATCCTGAAATCAAATGATGTAGAATCTGCTTTGAAACATTATTTTGGGAATAAGGAATGGCATGAATGTTTAAATATATCTGTGTGGGCATAAATACTAAACTAAACATGAAAGAAGTGGGCGACGAAAAACATTCCTGGAGGATAGACGTTGATTGGTTTCCTGTACTGGGCTATTGACAAGATCGGATGTCATGAGCTATACCACAACAACATTAATAACTGCAGAAAACAAAATGAAACCAAAAAATTAAATAAAATGAAATAAAATAAAATTACACTGTAAAAAATGTTGGGGTTCACACAATTCCTTTATGTTGTCCCCACCCAACCACACACACACACACACAAAAAAAATAAAAAAATAAAAAAATAATTTTACAAATTAAAGTAGATTGGACATAAAACTTTTGTTATCCCAAAAGAAAACCTCAAGAATTGTGCTGTTTTAAAATAAGTAGTTTTAACAAGCAGCAAAAGTGATTTTTTTGTGTAAATTAAATTAAATTAAATTAAATTAAATTAAATTAAATTTAATTAAATTAAATTTAATTTAATTTAATTTAATTTAATTTAAATAAAGTTCTTTCTGTGTTCACGTGGGTTTCCCTCAAAGTCCAAAGACCGTTGTGTATGAGTGTCAATAAGTATGTACAGATGTTTCCCAGTACTGGTTTGCAGCTGGAAGGGCATCCACTGTGTAAAAATAAGAATAAGTTGGTGGTTTATTCTGCTGTGGATATCCCTAATGAATAAAGGGACTAAGCTAAAGGAAAATGAATGAATAAATGAAAAACATATACATGTTTGTTTATTTATTTATTTATTTATTTATTATATCATTGAGACTTCTGGTCAACTCAACGGCTTCTTACTGAGTATAAGTATTAATAAACAAAAAAGAAAAAATGGCTACTGTGAAAACAACTTTACAAGGTAATGTGATTTCATAGTGTAATTAGTCTTGGCTCACTTAGTTATTCTCGCCAAGGCTGCATTTATTCTATCAAACAAACAAACGAAAAACAAACTACTGTAAGAAAATGTTGTTTACAAGATAACCATCTTCTGTTTTAATATATTTTTGAATATAATTCTTCAATAACAAGTTTTTATTTTCAGCATTTAGTCTAGTAATCTTTGAGAAATCATTCTAATATGCTGTAATGTGCTGTAATGTTCTTTGATGAACCAAATGCCCAAAGCATTCATTTGAAATGGATGTTTTTCCTTTTTGTGACTTTTGGTCAGCTTAATGCGTCCTCACTGAAGTTTTTCAGTTTTATTAATAATTAACTGTTAAGTAATTAAGCAATAACCATAAATGAAGGCTCATGACACGTTTTAGTTCAATACATTGCTTACCAAAATATTGCCTTAAACATCAAATTTTCTCTTGAATTATTAATGCTGAAACTGTATTTCAACTTGATGACACCACTCTCAGAAATACTAAATTCTGAATGGCTAATTTCTGGATTTCTATACATTTTTTGTTGTGTTGTGGACATGAAAAGCCTACACATTTCACAACAAATCATGCATGATGTCATTGAATGAGTGGAATTAGTAAATCATAGTTAACAAACAAGAGTGTACATAAACAGTTGTATCAAAGTGATGTATTTTTGCCATAGCTCCACAAAGCTTTCCTCCATTGCGTTATTAACTTGGCAGCACCAATCTCTCATTTCATCATGTTTGAATGCTCCTAACAGAAGTTTGTCTATGATGCTATTGTTCACTGTTACAGATGTGATGAAACCCATCATGGAAGACCAAAAAAAGATTGAATCTCCTGGTCTTTTTGTCATTATGTCATAAAGCGTCCCATACAAGGTGATGGTTGTCTTCCATTATGACACAGTTTAGAAGATAGAACTATTGATTCTTTTGTCCTGATGTGTCACACACAACACCCTACATCAAACTGTGCCAGAATTGGTCTGAACCGAGGATTACTTGCCTTCGGTCTGGACTTATTTTTCTTCTGTAAAATGTAAAAGAACACAAAATGTTCTTTGGGAAGAAAGTCCTTACCCCAGGTGGAGGAGTTCAAGTATCTTGAGGTTTTGTTCACGAGTAAGTGAAGGACGGAATGTGGATTAGTGCAACCGCAGCAGTAATGTGGTCGATGTACCGGTCCGTTGTGGTAAAGAAAGAGCTGAGCCAAAAGGCAAAGCTCTCTATTTACTGGTCAATCTACATTCCTACTCTCACCAATGGTTATGAGCTTTGGGTCATGATCGAAAGGACAAGATCTCAGATACAAGCAATCTAAATGAGTTTTCTTCGCAGAGTGGCAGGGCGCACCCTTATAGATAGGGTGAGGAGCTCTGTCACCCGGGAGGAGCTCGGAGTAGAGCTGCTGCTCCTCCACATTAAGAAAAGTCAGCTGAGGTGGCTCGGGCACCTGTTTCGGATGCCTCCTGGATGCCTACCTAGGTAGGTGTTCCAGACATGTCCCGCTGTGAGGAGGCTTCAGGGAAGACCCAGCTGGGGGACTATGTCTCTCGGCTGGCCTAGGAACGCCTAGGGATCCCCCGAAGGAGCTGGAGAAAGTGTCTGAGGAGAGGGAAGTCTGGGGTTTTCTCCTAAGGCCGCTGTTCCGGCAACCCAGCCCTGGATGAAATTAAATGGGGTGCAGTTTTGCTAAGATTTGCCAAAATTGCTTCTTTTAGGTTGTAATGTAATGTGTATTTATATAGCGCATTTATTTTGTATGGCCATACACCCAAAGCGCTTCACAATCATGAGGGGGGGTCTCTCCACACTACCACAGGTGTGCAGCATCCACTTGGATGATGCAACGGCAGCCACAGGACAACAGCGCCAGTGCGATCACCACACACCAGCTATTGGTGGAGTGGGGAAACAGTGATAGAGCCAATTCGGTGGATAAGGAATGATTGGGAGGCCATGATCGTAAGGGCCAAGAGGAAATTTAGCCAGGTTGCAAATTGCAGAAATGCACACTTATTTGAAATGACCTGAATCTTAATTTTTGGCATACACTGTGCCTTTAAGCTCAGTTCTATCAGTATGCAAAACAAGCCAGACTCCACTAGGGCCATTGTTTTAAAATACTTGCAAATCATTTAGGGAAATAAGTTTGCAGGTGCCAAGTGTCTTGTGTTGCCATGGTAGACTGCCCTGATATGCATGACAATTACCCTGGTCACCATTTGCGGACCTGATCTCTCGTCTCTTATCTGTAATTAGAGTCGAAGCGCTCTTCCACGCTTCACTGCGACATAATCTTAATTGCAAACATTTGTTATAGCAAACAACTCTGTCAGCAGCAACAGTGATAAATCTATAGGCCTCTCTCATTGACCTCAGGTTAATACAGTTGCCGTTTTGCTTTTAATTGACGCAAAAAGCGCAACTCCTGCCTTGGAGGAACGGGTACGGCAAACCTACATAGCGAATATGTCAGCCGTAGCTTTGAGGGATCCAATAATCCCCTCGACAGGATTTGATTTGCATGCACTTGTATGCTTCTTACCGCGCTGAATATTAATGCTCAATATTGTTTGATAAAGTAAAATCAGAGGATACATCTGGGAGAGAGAGGGAAGTCACTTAGAGCCTCGGCCCACGCGCCGCAAGAGCAAACCTACCGGGGCCGACGTGAGGTATGTTTCAAACTAGCCCCGGGGGGTTTTGGAGTGCTGTGCCAACTTGCAGACACTCAAAGCTGGCTTTTAGTAGACATTTGAGATTCTTTGACCAAAAAAAGCCTGAAGCACATTAGAGCACGGTTGGCTGGAGGGAGCCGAGTCTACCTGTCTTTCTGTCTGTCTGTCTATCTGTATGTCTGTCTACTTTAGTGATGTTGTTACCACAGAGAGAGGAAGAGAGAGTTGGGCTGGGAAACAAGCATTAGGGACGGAGTTTGGGCTCGAGCGTGACAAGAGGTTCTCCTGTTCCTGCTGTTCCTTAGTCTCCATGGAAACCGCAGAGCTGAAACAACAAGTACTGCCGCTGGTAAAATCACTTTATGAAAGTAATTTGCACAGCAAGAGTACTGCGTTCAGATACGAGCACGTTGATGGCTGCAAACACAGCGTAGTCTTAAGAGGGTCATATTTACATTTACATTTTTTGCTGGTTTCTTGTGTGTTAAATACAAAAACACCCCACTCAGATCTTAGGGTGAGCCACATGAAGAGCACAAATATGTGTATTCCAACCTGCTGATCCTTTTATATGGCATTCAGGTGAACATGCACACCTCTAATTGCATCGCTCGCACTTTACTGGAGGTTTGTTTAATGTAGATTGTGGTTTTCTTGAGGGGGGGTTTTCGGGCACTAAATGTGACATGGTTTGTTCTTAATGTGAATAATGAAACAAGCTCCCGCTGTCATGTGCCAGAGATCCCGTGACGGCCCCCTTTAATGATCTTGTTATTGTTCTTTGCAGAACAGATGTTAGGGACTTAACAATTGTTTGCGTTTTGTGATCTCCCTCTTTTCCCAGCATTACCGTCTCGTAAATCTCTGTATTTGATTTGCATTGCATATATTTGCATTTTTGTAAGCTTTTAATTATTGGTGCTTTTTGCTAAGCCAGTGATTACATAGCTGTTGCGCGTACGTAACGTTAGATTTGAGGTTTTTTATTTTTATGTATCTCATTTCATACATCATAATTATTTGCTGGATGTTTAATTTATTCGGGGTCTAACATATCAATTTGTGTGTGCTGTTGTTTTTTCGACCAATTTTGGGTTGTTTTAGGATCTGTAGATTGTCTGCTTTGTTCCAAAAAAAGGACTTAATTTGTAACAGTCCTGCACTTACTTTTTGATTTAGTTAGCTTTCACAAGGCAGCATTTCAAACCACAGTAGTATGTGTTTATTCAAGTCACATGTGCGTACAACTGTCCACTCACTGATCACAATGCATGTTTGCGTTCCTCTGTGGTTAACAAGTACAGTCCAAAAGGTCACAATACTAGAGAAAAAATATATGACATTGCAATATTGTGTTTTTCAGCAATGCACTACCTGACAAAAGTCTTGTCGCCTGACCAAGTTGTAGGAACAACAAAAAATAACTTCTAGTTGATCATTTGGTATTAGATGTGGTTTATATGAAAGGCAAAGTCCTCAAGATTATGCTTATTTTAGCAAAATAAAATTTGATCATGCCTTGATTTTTAATTATTTTATTAGGACAGTAAGGTCTGTCTTTGCTTAGACAAAAGTCTTGTCACTTAACAAAAATAATGTACAAGATAGAATATAAAGTGATGGTGCAGTGGAAAAATAATTAATATTGTGTATGACTCCCATGAGCTTGGAGGACTGCATCCATCTCTGCAATGACTCAAATAACATTAATAAAGTCATCTGGAATGGCAAAGAAAGCATTATTGCAGGACTTCCAGAGTTCATCAAGATTCTTTGGATTCATCTTCAGTGCCTCCTCCTTCATCTTACCCCAGACATGCTCAATAATGTTCATGTCTGATGACTGGGCTGTTTAATCCTGGAGCACCTTGACCTTCTTTGCTTTCAGGAACTTTGATCTGGAGGCCGAAGTATGAGAAAGATATCCTGTTGAAGAATTTGCCCTCTCCTGTTGTTTGTAATGTGGCCAGTACAAATGTCTTGATACCTCAGGCTGGTGATGTTACCATTCACTCTGCAGATCTCTGCACACCCCCATACTAAATGTAACCCCAAACCATGATTTTTCCTTCACCAAACTTGACTGATTTCTGTGAGAATCTTGGGTCCATGCGGGTTCCAATAGGTCTTCTGCAGTATTGTGATGATTGGGATGCAGTTCAACAGATGTCAAATCTACCTTCTGCCACTTTTCCAAGAGATCAACTATACTGTATGAATATAATTTCATCAGATGACTTGAATAGCTCTATTTGGAAATAATTCATTATTTTACTTTGATTGGAATGGTTTTGTAAGGGAGTGTTTTGCACACAATATCATAAACAAATTATAAGCATAAGTAAACAAAGCAAAGGTACAAATAAACAATTCTTCAAACAGTAACAGTGCTGCAAACATTATAATTTATTGTGCTCAAATGGTTAAAATTAATTATTTGAATATTGCACTGACACAGGCCTTAAAACAGGCAAATGAATACACTCTTAGGATAAAAACTTTGCAATGACTTCACAATGTTATAAACGGTAATGTTTGGTCAACTACTGTTTAATCCCAACTCGCCATTACAGATCCTGTGATGTGACCATTGTTATTTATAGAATTGTTATTTATAGAAACCAGAGTTCATTTTAATGCAGGTTAAGGTCACCTTATTTAAGAGTTCTCAGGCCGATTGCTTTGCTTCTTGTAGATCCATATTCCTGGAGAGATTAGCTCTAAATTAATTAAACAATTAACCTAATTGCTTTTATTTTATCCACTTTTGTCCACTTTTAGAAGGGGTCAGAAACACATTAGCTCAGATTGCTTTCATTGTGTAAATGCTCATCTGGTTGAATGCATTCAAACAATAACAAAAGACCACCTACTCTCCACCTACTGATTCTTATGAGAAAGTGCTCCACAAATAATGCTATGGAAATAGTTGTTGTCATCCACATGTCATGTATCAGACATCTAGAAGACCCCAGAAACCATGCTTAAGATTCAACCTTGCTTAGCATTCAGGGCACCTCAGCAAGCACATGGCAATGGACAGCTAGAAGACTTGTGGCAGCAGATTTTTCACTCACATTTTCTTTTAGAAGTGTAACTATTTAGGTTGAATTTACAGAATCACAGATTTGAAGAGTTTGCTGTGGTACTGGGGAAAAGAACATTTTGTTTGTCCAGATACAGTCATCAGAAAACGCCTAGGGAAACTAGTAATCATATAATTGACAAGCTGCCAACATGTCAGATATTCTCTGCTCAAGTGTTGTACTGTAGATGAATAACTGTACACAGTCTTTTCTTTCTTTCTTTCTTTCTTTCTTTCTTTCTTTCTTTCTTTCTTTCTTTCTTTCTTTCTTTCTTTCTTTCTTTCTTTCTTCCTTCCTTCCTTCCTTCCTTCCTTCCTTCCTTCCTTCCTTCCTTCCTTCCTTCCTTCCTTCCTTCCTTCCTTTCGTTGCAACACAGGCTCATTGTGAATATGTACCCCCATATACATTTCGGGAGAGTGTGAATTATGTAGCCAGAGCTTTTTGACTTTAAAGTAAATGCTGTGGTGTGGTATCATGCCGTCGACTGCTTCTGTTTCTTTTCGAGAAACTGGCTGACCGCTTACCAGTTCCACTGTTTCACTGTTTTCATAGTTTGCCCAATGGCTTGCCGCATACGATGGCAAACTTGAGACGCAGAGCAAAGTTGAAAACAAAAACAAAAGGCAAAAAAAAAGTAAATAAAAGGGTGAGAAGTTCTGAAAACGTGGTAAAAATCAGGTGGCTTTTCTTATTTTCAGATTGCTTTTAAAAACACTGTCGGTTGGGTTTAGGGAAGGTGGAGGGTAGAGGTCTGTGTGGGACTGCAGCAAGGTTTTACTCCGCACCCAACCACTCCTGTATATTCACTCTTTGTTCATCCGCTGCCTGCTTAGAATAATTTTCTACTCAACTGTAGTCGCAAAATTTAGATCTGGCTTCCAAAATCTCACGATAAAACTGTAAGTTGTGCAAGGATTGTAGGCTAAATGTTAGTTTTGTTTGCCCCTTTGTGATGAGACATGAGTGCTGCCTTAAACCCGAGGTTCCAGTCTTGTGACTGCTAAAGGGTAAAACTTTGAGGTGTTATCACATCGCGCAAAGAGTAATTTTTTTTTCCATTAGCATCAATGACGCATGAAAAAGACTCCCATATATCAGACTTACCCTTTAATGGAGGGTGTGGGGATTGGTCAGTCAGTCAGTTGACATCGGCCTCTGGTGGATTTATGCAAAATTTAAGATTTCAAAAAACGTACACAGCTGCCTCTGGTGAATTTGCAAAAATAAAAACTGCAAAAAAATGTATACAGGGGTACGTATCCATTATGAGCCTGGGTTGTTTCTTTCTTTTAATTCAAATAAATTCATATATTCATTTTAAATCACTTTTTACGTTGTTTATTTTATTATAAAGAATAAAAAAGCCACAATATTTTAAATTGAGAAACTTTCCAGCAATTCAGGCAGGCATAAGTGTATTGAAGAAGCCTGGTGTAGTTCTAGTTTAATTAAAACTGCTTCAGTTCAGTTTAGTATTGTTTAGTCTTCCTTCCTTCCTTCCTTCCTTCCTTCCTTCCTTCCTTCCTTCCTT
>CAIGQZ010032409.1:12524146-12538304 GCA_903798205.1 Danio tinwini
TATTATTATTATTATTATTATTATTATTATTATTATTATTATTATTAATAATAATAATAATAATAATAATAATAATATTAATAATAATGATAATTTGTGTGGGATTTTTTTTAAAGCATCTCAGTGAGTTCAACTTGATAATTACCAGAGCCAATTATAAAATAGAAGACTTTTATTTTTGTGCATCAGTAAGCAGATCTCCAGTAGGTAAATAATTTATTTAAGCTTCTGTTTTTAGTGCAGTGCTCCATAATTCCGTTTTAATATAATTACTATGAAAGAGTGTTTTTATACACTCTGTGTACTCTGTTCACCAGCTAGTTTGTAAACATATACACTTGGTGTGTGTGTGTGTGTGTGTGTGCGTGCATGCGTGTGTGGGTGGTGAATCGAGAGCTGCTTTTATAATAGCACTGTGTGTCTGTATATGCTCTAAGGCTTCAGTTTTAAACCATGATGTTTCTGCTGTTCTGTCCTCTGCATGAATTCGCTAATATCATCGACCGGCTGTCGGCTTTCTAATGAATTTCTTTGTGATGAGGGAAGTTACTCGCCCTTAGCAGACACGTCCCATCCATAGTGACTTACGGTGCACTAATTACATGGACAATCCCTCTGGAGAAACTCAGGGTTAAGTGCTGTCCTCAAAAGACTTATTGATGAATGAATAGGATTGTGTTCAGTAACTCTTCAGTTCCTTGAACACGCACCCTTGATGTTAGCAAGCCTAATCAGATTTTAAAGATAAATGTAATCATTTAATTAATGGGCTCAAATTTGCATACTGTTCTATTATATAGTATGTGATTGTGAGCAGAGTTGTAACATAGGCAAGATGTACCTAGACGTGCGGATTAAATGATCACATGAGGTCATAGGAGGGCATTTGTGGATAAGTGAAATAATAAAACTGTAACATAATGACGGATTTTATTCACAATGCACACTATATAGAACATGCTATACACATTTGTGACATTCAGATTTCAAAGCAGTACCTGTTACAATGTACTGAATGTCTCAGTTCTATAGCTATAGTAAATATTCAGCTTAAATGAGCTCAGTGTTACATTTTACATTTGAGTTTCAACGTACATTCTAGACACATAGTACATTTGATCAGTTCCTGTTTTCTCAAAAAATCAAACCCACAATCTTAACATTGCCGTGCTATTAGAACTATTTAAACTGTACACTGTAAAAACAAATACTAGTTGCCTTATATTTTTAAGCTGAATCAAATTAACCTTATGAGTCATTTGAACTTAGGTTATATTAAACTGACTTAAAACAGCTTGCATAATTACAAAATTATGTTGGAACATGCCTAACTTTTAAGTTTAATTAGTTAGAAACCTATGTTTAATAGGCTAAAAACCCATATTGCCATGACTAATTGATCATATAATTGTTTACAGTGTACAGGAAGGCATCAGTGTTGATTAAGTTCAGCTCAATAACGGTGCAAAGTTAATAAAGTTTATTTTAAGTCCCATTTTAGCGGGCGTTTAATTGCATTAAATATATAAATGTCTATGGCAGACACCATGCATCAGTGCATGTTATGTAGAAATGTCTATGCAATATTTAAGTAATAGTTAAACAGAAATAAAAAGGGTGTTTCATTTTCAAACCCATAGGGTTTATTTCTGTATAGCCAGGCTGGTCTTTTCCATACTGTATAATAAAAGTGAATGAGAACTGTCAAGCTTTAAAAAGCATTATTACAGTATACCATAAACATCCCAGCAAACAGTTTTGTGTTTAATAGACATCTAATAGACATCTAAATGTAGACAGCTTGGCTAAAACAAGGCTAAACCTGGGCTGTCAGTGAAAATCTAATAGACGTCTAAGAATAGGCCAAAACAGATCAAATAGACAGATTAGACCAATTTTATGTGTAGTCATTCATTTTATTCAGTTTATTTGATTACTAGTCTAGTTTTGGCCCTTTCTCAGACGTTTATTACACTGTAAAACCCAACAGTCAACTTTATTAAATGAAATGAGTGTAGTTCACTCAAAATTGACTGAAAGTTAATTCTACTCATTTGAAAAGAGTTTTGAACTCAGTGTTGAAGGTAATGAGTTCATTAAATACCTCATTACTTCAACTTAAATGGAGTAAGTTCACAGTACTCATATAGATTAGTTTTTAATTCAAATGGTTTGTTGCAGTTGGTTTTCTCAAACGGTTTGAGTTGACTTATTGAGTTTTGCAGTACTCAGTTGGTTTGAGTTCTCTGCATTTACTGGGTTTTACTGTGCTCAAATTGCTTCTTTTACTCAAATAGATTAAGTTCACAGTACTTGTTTGGATTAGTTGTTGAACTTAAATGGTTTGTTGCAATCAGTTTCCTCAAATGTTTTGAGTTACCTTAACTTACTGTATTTTATAGTGTAGAGTTTCACTGAAAGTCCAAATTTATGACTATGTTTAGACGTCTATTAGACATCTTTTAAAAAAAAAGCCTGCTGTGATGTGGCTTATGCAATATACACCAAGACTTATACCACAGATTTTTGTGAGAAAATTGCTGTTTTCTTTCTGAAAAGTACCAACAAATCCAAATGCGTTGCAAATAAGGGTCAGTGATTGTCAAATAAAGAAAAATTCAGTCGTAGACTATAAGTTTGGTTAACATTCAATTTAAAAATGCAACCAAGTGGTTACGTTTTATCTATATTTTACACAAATGTGGGCATTTTATGGTGCATATGTCATAGTGTCTTGTATTTTTTGTTGTTTTAGCTGTGGAGGACTAAACATGCAAAAATAATAAAAAAATAATTATGTATTTACTGTTTTTACAGGTTTTGTTTTTCATATAAAGTCAACTTTGTTCTCTTTTGGTTTTAAGTTTTAGTTGACTAAATGTCTGAAAATTAATACTGTATAATGATTCAATTGATAATCACAATTATTTTGCTTGAAGTTATAATTAGAAATATCATCAGAATTAAATGTTTACTCATTAAGACAAATCAAGAAAGTGTCACAATACTGCCGTACAAAGGCAAAAGGCAGTAACTTTGATTTTTATTTTGCCAAAAATGTGTTATCAAAAACTGATATTTAAGGATATTCAGGACCTCCTTTTTCACATGGATATGTGTCTTAAGCCAGTTTTGTTGTTTTTTTCTATAATTGTCAGATTTCTAGTGTTCAAGTGAGAGCACACACACATGCAAACACACCCTGTGTGCACACATCCAGAGCAGTGGGCGACCATTCCTCCAGCGCCCGGGGAGCAATTAGGGGTTAGGTGTCCTGCTCAAGGGCTCCTCAGCTGGGTATCAAAGATAGGAGAGACTGCGGTTCATTCACTTCCTCCAACTATAATTCCAACTCCCAAACCATTAGACCACAACTACAACAATCTCACTTGTTACTCTAAAATTCATTAAAAAATCATCCATGCTGCTCCCTTATTGTAGAGAGAATGTGTGCAAACGGTTGCCAGATTGTATGTTTCCTTTTAAGAGATAAGCTTTGATTGGGGAATTTAACTCTTGACATCTGGCAGCGGCAAGCATGAAATCTTACAAAGGATTTTTATGAAGTCTGTAATAATTTGTCTCAAAAAAACAAAACTGGCTAGTCGGTAGATGTAGGTTGCAGCAGTAAACACTAAATTTCATCCTTCATTTTGGTTGCGAGACTGTGACAACAGCCATCTTTTAACTTCTCTCACAGGATGTTGTAGGAGCCACAGCCAAAGAAATTGATTTCTTCATGCTGGTCATCTTATCTGGGACAGCCCAAATCTAACAATCTTTACCAGGCATTTGTCCTGTGAAAAACAGAGGCGGTCGAAGAACTATACTATAGATTTCTGTACTACAGATTTCATTAATTACACTGCCAAAAAGTTATATAGACCACTTGTTTATTTTCTTTTTTACTCTATGGAAAAGAACATGTTTGATATTTTGATGAATAATTTTTGCAACTGCACGGTTAAAAGAAAATCATACAGGTTTGGAGCGACATGAAGGTGGGTAAATGATGACAGGGTTTTCATTCCTGTCTGAACCACTCTTTTAAAAGCAGAAGCAAACCGCCGTCGTTTAATCGCGCACCTGCTCGCGGATATTCTAAACACTGTAGATCACAGAGACAGTCTGCTGTTGGGCTAAATTATTCTCTCTCCTTGGAGATCTCCTTTATATGAGCAAAATCAAATTCAGATGTGTGGGATTCGGAGAGAGAATAGCTGTAGAAATGAATGTTCATCGTTTATGGCAAGGATGAATAAACCGCTCTATACCGGGCCTGATGTGTGTGCTTTTAATCCCAAACATTTTCCTTTTGTTGGCGTAGGAAATTGTCCTCAAACTGTCAGCATCGAGTGTTTCACAGTGTTCTCCTGTTGTTTAATTCTGCATCTCACCGCAGCTTTTTTCGTTTCCCGTGCAGTGGGTTTCCACGCTTCCAATAGTCACAGCCAGAAAAAATATGAAGTCATAACCACAGTATCTGTTTTCCCCTGTACAAAAGCTTAAGAAACATTACCCCGTGCTAATAACGTACACCCTTTGGAAAGGCCTTTTTTTAGGAATTAGCAATGAAATCTTTCTCCGAGGTCCATTTAATAGGAAAAGTCACTCTCGGTTGGGTTTGGAATGCCATCAAAATTTGGGAGGGCTCAATTTACTCAAAGTACTGCTCTTGCTTGTTTTTCCAGCTAGATCTGAAAACTTTACCACCACCCTCATTTACTGTACTCCACTATAATTGCATCGATTTAGCGGTTATTTAGTCATGCGGATGTAAATATCCTCTAAATCAGAGTAGTAGCAGAAATACAAGTGGCATTTTTACGATCTCCAGAAACACCCCTGCTTTAGTGTTTACGAATGTGTTTTCTCATTGCAGCTTGGTTTTGATTAGGTTTCAAATGACATCTGAGCCAGTGCGGGTCCAATATGATTTCTCTTTGCCGCTCAATTGTTGCACCAGGTGGCTTGAGACCTGCAGGGTGCAAGAGAGTGACCACATCTCAAGATCTCCCTCGCTCGCTCTCTCTATCTCTCTTTCCCAGCTTGGTTTCTTGCTTCCAGTACAAGGATTAAACTGATTAAATCCTACCTGCCACAGATGCACTTCCCCCCCGAGGAGACCCCCTTCTCGCAGCCTGCCTTACCTTTTCCATTCCCGCCTGGGAGAGATGGAGCGAAAACCTCGACCTGACAGACAGCCTGAAGTCGGCCGTTCAGTATTGTAAACGAGTCCTTTACTTGAATTTAATCTTTTCAGCCATTTGATTGGATTGGATTGAGGTTGTGGATCGTTCATGCCAGAATCCCAAACAAATCATATTTCTTTGTTAGCTGCTATTTTACAAATAAAATATACTGTAAATATAAACTGATGAAAATATATATATTTTTTTACTTGTGTTGCATTTTATGGCATTAATAATGTAGCTAAAAGTTTCACTTTTTGTTTATTTCTGAATTAAACATCAGTTGGCATTTCTGTGTGGAGTTTGCATGTTCTCCTTGTGTTGGCATGGGTTTCCTTCTGGTGCTCCGGTTTCCCCCCACTGTCCAATGACATGCACTATAGGTGAACTGAATATGCTAAATTGGCCGTAGTGTATGTGTGTGAATGCATTAGTGTATGGGTGTTTCCCAGTGTTGGAGAATATGCTAAAACATATGCTGCATAAGTTGGTGGTTCATTCCGCTGTGGCGACCCCTGTTTTTTTAAAGGGACTAAGCCTAAAAGAAAATTAACGAATAAATAAAACCAATCTTTTAAAAAGAATAGCAATTATATATGGCACATAAAGACATGGCAATTGTGGTGTGTACTGAAAAAACGGTAGGTTTAGGGTGGAAAACAAACCCTGGAGTAACTTGATTGTGCTGAGAGTCAGTCCAATCCAGTGAAATGGCCAACCAGACTTTACCACAGTGTATGATAATTAGTTATTATTATTAAAACAGCAGAATTGTCAAACATAAGTGTAGGTGTAGTGTTAACAATAAGAACAACATCCACATGACAGCATTCAGGTTTGTCTTGAACTAAACTAGGAAAAGTTAAATGTTGTTATGTGTCTCTTTTCTTTTCTTATTTACAGGGTGCCCGCAGGGTCTTAAAGTCTTACATTTAAAAACAAAATATTAGGTCTTAAAAAGTCTTAAATTCACTGAAATATTGTGTTCTAGGTCTTAAATCATTTTAAATAGGTATTAATATTAAAAGTTGTCGAAGTAAAGTTCCCAATCTGGCCGACAACCATCCAATCACCAACAATCTAAATCAGGGGTGCCCAAACTTTTTCTCACGAAGGACCAAAAAACTAAGTTGATTGAGGCTAGTGGGCCGACGGTAAATATAGTTTACTAATATAAATGTATTTAATAATATTTAAAAATGACTAGAAAAAATTGCTTTCTATTAACTACTACAGTATATTTTCTAAATTTTATAATGAATTTACTACAGTAAAAACAAAAACTATCTAATTTATAACAAAATTGCACTAGTTATTTGCCTGGATTTGCTCACCAATGTCTTCTCTATATGTTTAGTGATGGTATTTACATATTTAAAAATCATTTCATGGGGGCTATTAATTCTCTGTGTGTGTGTGTGTGTGTGTGTGTGTGTGTGTGTGTGTGTGTGTGTGTGTGTGTGTGTGTGTGTGTGTGTGTGTGTACAGTTGAAGTCAGAATTATTAGCCCCCTGTTTATTTTTTTTCCCAATTTCTGTTTAACGGAGAGAACATTTTCAACACATTTCTAAACATAATAGTTTTAATAACTCATTTATAATAACTGATTTCCTTTATCTTTGCTATAATGACAGTAAATAATATTTAACTAGATATTTTTTCAAGACACTTCTATACAGCTTAAAGTGACATTTAAAGGCTTAACTAGGTTATTAGGTTAACTAGGCAGGTAAGGATAATTAGGCAAGTTATTTTATAATGATGATTTGTTCCGTAGACTCGGAAAAAAATAGCTTAAAGGGGCTAATAATTTTGATCTTAACATGGTTCTTAAAATTTAAAAAAACTGCTTTTGTTCTAGCCAAAATAAAACAAATAAGACTTAAAAATAATATCAGACTCCTTGCTCTGTTAAACATCATTTGGGAAATATAAAAAAAAAAAAAAAAAAAAAAAAAATTACAAAGGGGGGCTAATAATTCTGACTTCTACTGTGTGTGTATTATGTGTATATATATATATATATATATATATATATATATATATATATATTGTAAAGATATTTTATTGCACATCTGTTAGACATTTTACAGTATTTTTTTTATTAAGTTCCCTAATCAGGAAAATATATCTAACAATAACTACACAATTCCTCATGATAATAACAGCGACATATCCATTACATAATCTTCCATTTACACAAAAACTATTTACAGAAGAAAGCGTGAGTGAACAATATTTAATCAAAAGCAAACAAATATATATATTTTTGATTATTCATATAATTTTCTTCATAATAAATATACTTTTAAAAATGTTAACTTGTCATAGAAAAATAAACATTCTATACAACTAGAGTTTTCTTGTTTTTACACATTAAAATATGTGGTTAAGGAATAAATACTTTTTTTTTTCCCAATTCCATTTGTCCAACTGGGCCATTACAAAAATACCTGCAAAAACATTGAATTCTTAATTTTTTAAAAAATAGGCACATTTTACAAATCCCCTAATTAAACTGTTTTGTATTTTTAATATTTGATATTACGCTACATAATATTATTGCTCCTGCTGCAGCCAAGATAAGGCAGCAAAGTTCCTTGATTATCACTGCAGAATGAGAGTATAGATACTAGACATATCAACCTATAAAATAGTACTTTTTTTTTCATCAATCTTAGTACATGATGTAACTACAGAAGAGTCAAGCTTTTAAATAGGAAAACAATCTAAATAAAGAAAGCAGATTGTTCCTTTAATATGGCTTTTTACTGGAGCTTTTTAAAGCAAGTACCAAGGACCAGATGATGACATAAAAGTGAATCTTTTTTTGAGCCAGTTTATTGAAACAAAGCGACTCATGGTGATATTTCCCACATGACACTGTATGTACATGTTTAGCTGTGAAATGTTTCACATAGCTGTCTGCTTTGTTCCCAGTGAGACCCACAAAAAAGTTACTAAACTTACACTTTTGACTCCAGAAGCTCTGCTTGATTCTGCTCGTTGTTCCAAAGCGTTACAGTTCAGTCATCGTGATTAATGGAGAGTGAATTTTTGGCAGTTTTTTGTTCTGTGTGCATTGAATTAATGGTAGGACTCTATTCAAGGACACGCATCCTCTGTTTGTGCTGCAGGCTTCTTGACGCTGTCATATTTCTTTGATTCATCACAAGGTATTCATATCATATTGCTAGCGTTGTGTGCTTTGGAGGTTACTTTGGATTAGTTTCACCATTCGGGTTTAGCCTAAAATATTCAAGATTAGTAAGTGGAAAACTCTTGTTAATCTTTTCTCTTGAGTTATTCTCTTTTTTGGAGGTGAAATTATGACTTCACAGTTTTGTTTAGATGGCTTGCGACTATATTTTGAAAAAAACTCTGAAAATCCTTCGAGATTTAGATCCCTTAAGATCCCTAAATTCAGAATGAAAGTCTCCATTCGAGTCATTTTCGTGACTTATTTTTATCTCTTGGAGTGCTCCTGTGAGATAAGGTGCTGTTGGCTAACCTTTGGGAGGATAGCGGCCTCACACAAAGCACCATTTGATTCGCCAATGTCAAATACAATCAGACGGAGCGACTTCGAATTGCTAAAGGGTGAAGGTGAGCCAAGGGCCTCTCATTCCTGCTCTGCGGGAGGGTCCAACCTCTCGCTCCATCAACACTGCAAATGTCACGCCGTCCCATCCGACAAGGCGAAGTACTGATAAGCACTCCGCTCTTGACCTACGGTCGGCCCAGAAAGGATTTGAACACTTAAGTCACACTTACAGCTGTACAAATGTCACTGCTTTAGATAACAAAATAGGAATGAACGGATCTGAAGCATCTTTAATCACAATTAACTAACTTTTGGGGGCTATTTTTCACTTTTACTTTTTTAAAGGGGCATCACGGTGGATCAGTGGGTAGCACTGTCGTCTCACAACAAGAAGGTCCCTGGTTCGAGTCCCAGCTGGACCAGTTGGCATTTCTGAGTTTGCATGTTCTCTCTGTGTTAGCGTGGGTTTCCTCCGGGTGCTCCGGTTTCCCCCACAATTCAAAGACATGTGCTATAAGTGAATTGGGTAAACAAAATTGTTTAAGTGTATATGAATGAATGTGAAAGTGTATGGTTGTGTGCCAGTACTGGTTTGCAGCTAGGAGAGCATCCGCTGTGTAAAACATATGCCAGAATAGTTGGTTCATTCCGCTGTGGTGACCCCTGATAAATAAGAGACTAAGCCAAAGGAGAATGAATGAATGAATGAAGGAACACTTTCACATGTTGTGATGTTCATTTAAGTGTGTGCTGCAGCTTTCAAAATGAAAGACTACATTTGTTGTAGGCTACTCAAATCTGACTGACCGGATCGCTTCTTCACGTGCACGTGCCTCACGCTGCAGAACGCATAGTGTGCAGGTAAACTCACAGCGATTTATCATAAGTATTTTACTGATAATTTTTTTTCACAGTTTGCACTGAGAAGGAACATAGAAACGGTAACTGACTAAGAAGCAGTAGCTAAATAAGTCTGGAGAAGCATTGAAAGGCTTTTATTTTCATAAACAGTGTGGATGTTAATGTGATAATGTCAGCACATTCTAAACATGAAGACACTCTTTCCGGCAATTTTTCTTCTGCATTCACATAGAGCAGCATTCCAGAAAATACCCTTATTTTATGAGGCTGACATTTTAAAAATTAAAGCGAGGCTGCGGTGGGAAGAATCCCGGAAGTATAGGATCAGCACTGTAAACACTGCAACAACATCCTGTTGCTACGATTTCAAAGTGCAGATGTGGTGTAAACATCGCTTTAATGTCATTCAGTTAAGTTTAATTTAAACAATTAAAGGCATATTATGCATCGAACAAAATCATAATCTCTTTAAGAGTAATACGCTTAAGTGTCCTCCTAGGCTTCAGTTCATGGCACCAGGTAAACACCGTGGGAAAGCTTCCCTGTGTCAGCCTATGTAACCTGATGAGTGATAAAGCAATGCAGTCCTCTGTAGCACACCCTCTGTAATAGTGTTGTCCCGGTACAGTGATTTTAAAAACGTCCATTTCCCGCTAAAATGTAGGCGCTGTTAAATTTCACTGCTCTTAACTGAGTGCAAACACAGATACATGGACACTGGAGCGTTTTAAAGCCGTGAAGATCAGTCAGTTATTCGTCTGTGTTTGCACTTAGTAAACATCAGTGAATTGTAGTGAACTGATTACCTTCACGGCCAATCACAGTAATTTCTGTCAAGCACTGGTGAATACTATGACAAATTTAAGAACGCGCTCAACAGCACTTAAATGTTAGCTGGTAATTTACTTTTTTTTTTTTCAGTACCGAAATTCGGTACTGTGACAAGTCTAATATAGTGAAAGAATCAGTACATTAACTAGAGTTTGATAAATGGCATCTAAAACGTGTGTTTGGGAAAGAAAAGTTTATCTAACTAGTGCCATTTCCCTTAACTTAGCTGAAAAGGAGGTGTGATGTCCCTTTTTATTTGTACTATCCATTCAGAATGGACCTTTGAGTCACTCAGAAAGCAGTGAAATGATACATTTGTGTCACATTCTCTTCGCTGATAAAATATGCAACCATGTACACAACAATACGCCATCCCGGATGTCACTCCTGTGTTACTCCAGGCAATACTTTATAGGCTTCTTCCCACCAGAGCCTCGCTTTCGCTTTTAAAATGGCAGCCTCATGAAATCAGTCTATTACTGATAATGTTACAACTTCTCTTCCGGAAAATTGCTGGAACGAATTTACCGGTATTCTTAAAAAAGGCCTGTTCACACATGACACTTTTCTGTAAAATTGCTGTTAATATTCTAGAAAAGTCTGTATGTGTGAAAAGGACTAATATGGTACTTATTTTTCCTACTATGGAAGTGAATAATTACAGTTTTGTAACATTTTTTTAAGTATCTTCTTATAGCCTAATAACAGAAAAATGAAACTTATAAAGGTTTGCAATCACTTGAGAGTTATTAAATAGTAAGTAAAGTTTATCTTTGGTTGATATATGTCTTTAAGTCCAAGGGCCCTATCATACATGCAGCGCAATAAATTGCTATTCAGATCAGCGCAACACAATTTTTCACCACTGCCTCCATGCCTTCATCTTGTTTTTTTTTTGTTTTTTTTATTCATGACAATTTTCATTTTTATAATGTTGTTACTATTATTGGCAATAGTATTATTTATTATATGCATATTTATATTTGTTTTAATAAAAAAAGTTTAGATTTGTCCACCTGTCGGGTTTTGGAGACGTATGCGTCACTATATGGGGCATAAGAATAGGATGTGTGTTCGGATATAACTCAGTTTTTTGACCACACTTCTTCATTATTGTTTATTTATTCATTTGCTGGAAATTAAAACTCAATTTAGAAATAGTTTGCGCTAATCTTTGCGCTTAACAAACTAAATTAAATATGTAGTCTAATGGATTTCTTCAGTGGAGTGTGTATAACACCGTTTCCTTACCTGCTACAGTAAAGGAGTAAAGAGTAAAAGTAAAGAGAAAGAGAAAGTAAAGAGGCTGAATGGAGGAGACCCATTCTTTATCCTCGTGCTGTAGATGGTTTAACTGTTTTCTCGCTAGTGAAGCGCTCAGTTTTTTCACTTACAAAGTCTGGCATGTAAATAGCAAATGCACAGTGGCGCGACGCAACTGACTCCTAAAATGAATGGGAGATGAGACTCTGATTGGTTGAATGCACATTATGCTCAAAACACACCCATAACTCATTAAGAGAATAAACACAACCCTGTATTTACACCATGCGCCGGGGCACCGACTGTATTTTTCCATTCCTAAAATAGCAAAAGCGGATTTGGACATGCCCTTAATGCTTTTGCGCCATGCACTTTAGACTTAGCACCTAGATTGTTAAAATAGAGCTCCGTCTCACAAATGTACAAAAGTCACAGAATTCAATAAAACTGGAAAGAATGTATTAGCAAACAACTTAATTCAGAACTAACTTAACTTCTTAGGTTTTTGGAGGGCTTTTAACTGGTAGACGTTGATGGACTCACAATTGAACAGAAGTCACTGCATTCGATTTACAAAATTCACTATTAAAGCTAGTTTGAATATGATTTTAGATTCAGTTTTATTTCAATTTGAGAACTCTGTCCAATTTTTAGCACACTTTATCTATTGTTCCATCATTTAAAACAACCAGCAAAATGCTTCATGTGACAGATTTGCTTGTGCTGTTTTTCATTGATATTTTTAATATGATGTGGTGACACCCAAACATTTTTGGGTGCTGCTTAAGTATCCAAATATCTTCTGGCTGGTGTACTTGGCAGTTTTATTAATGGTGCTAAAGTCTGTTGGCCGTTTGCTTAAAGAGGAAACCTTTGAAAGACAAGTGCCTCTGCCAGCTGCTGCCCAGGCCTTTCATTTCTCCAATCGGGCTCGAAGGCACGTGGCTAGATGATGAAACAGAGTTGAAAGAGAAACTTGGGTCAAGGCTGATTTGAGTATCATTTTTTTTAGCTTCTCCATTTCAGACTCTGTTCTCAGTGAGTACAAATATGCCATTCTTGTATACAGAAGGTCTTTGGCTTGTGCTGCGAGCTTTGATTACAGACTTTTCAATCACTCTCTGTTGAATGCTAGTCATTCACCTAGACTGACCTTTGACCTTTATCCTTAGTAGACTGGTAGACCTGAACTTGCTATCAGAAGTGGCAAGTGATGGTTGCTTTCTTTGTGCTTCTGTGATTCACGAAAGCTTTGAAACTTAAAGTCTGTCAAGCCAGATATCTGTCTGATGCCCACGGGCCGCTCACAGGCCGCTCGCTGACCGTCTGATGCATGCCGCAAACACACAAAAAGCAAGAGGAAGATGACATCGCATGATATTCTGATATGCTGAAAGTCATAGGGCACAAATCCACCTGGAAAGTCCAGTTTGCAGGGTGTATGATACTCTTTAGTATAGAAGCTTGCCTTTTTATGTCACAATTATGCCTGTTCCCTCACAATTGTGAGTTAACATTTTGCAGTTCTGGCTTTTTTTGTAATAAAACTCACAATTATGGGTTTTATTATAAAAAAACTATAAATAGTATTTATAGTAAATACTTAAAATATTGTTTATAATACTAACTTGCAGTTGCATGTATAAAGTAAGAAGTTTGAAACATAAATAAGCAATTCTGACATTTTCTCAGTAAAAATTAGACAATTGCATGTTTGTATCTCACAATTCTGAGAAAGTCAGAACCTGAATTGTGGTTTTATGCATTTATTTCATCTTTGTTTAATATACTGTATGAGGAAATACAGGAATTCAGTAAAACTGTCTATTTTAGCAAACGTCCTGTTTTTTTTTCTATCTTTTTTTAATCCCAATTTATAATGCTCATCTAGGGAGGGGTCAGCAACATAAAAAGCACGTGCAACTACTAAATGGTTAAATTTGTAGCCCAATTGTATATGTTAGGGAAAAATATTAAATAACATTTTCAAAAATAGCAAAAATGAAGAGAAGGTGCTCCAGGTGCTCCGGTTTCCCCCACTGTCCAAAGACATGCAGGACGGGCGAATTGGGTTTGCTAAATTGTCCGTAGTGTATGAGTGTGTATGGATGTTTCCCAGAGATGGGTTGAAGCTGGAAGGGCATCCACTGCGTAAAACATGTGCTGGATAAGTTGGCAGTTAATTTTACTGTGGCAACTCCAGATTAATAAAGGGGCTAACCCGAAAAGAAAATGAATGAATGAATATCTTTCCATTTCTAAACATGTTCTGTGACTAACAGAATATATCTATGCTAAATATATCTGTTTAATCTGTTTTGTTCAAATACACTATATATATATATATATATATATATATAGTACTAAATATATATTACCCATATTCACTGAGAAATGGATATAAATATAAATTTTCAAAATGTACTCAATTATGCTGAGCACTGTGTGTGTGTGTGTGTGTGTGTGT
>CAIGQZ010032409.1:12538704-12552043 GCA_903798205.1 Danio tinwini
TTTATCTTGATCAATTTCCAGCATTGAACTTTGCAGTGTTTGTAAATTAATCTATGGTAAAAGGTGAACAAAATACTAAATTACTGACAATGTCTAAAACTTTTGTCTAAAAAAAAAAAAAAAACAGTGATGTAGAAGCATCCATTGAGGCAGCCATGACATAATAAACCCAGCAGGCGCAGGATGTCAACATGACGTCAGATTGACGTTGTACCCCAATGTTGTGGGGTGTTGCATTTTGTTTGGAAATGAAAATCACATGGACGGCAAAATTCAACATCAGGCCGATGTCAATGTCCAACGTTCAACCTAAAATAAACCAAATATCAACGTGTAATGTTTATACAGCTTGACGTTGTGTGGACGTTACCATTATGACGTCCATCAGAAGCTGGATTTTTGGTTGCCATACACTCTCAGAAATAAAGGCACAGGAGCTGTCTCTGGGGCAGTACCTTTTTAAAAGGCACATATTTGTACCTATAATGGTACCCCAAAGGTACTTTTAGGTACGTTTGGGTACTAATATGCACCTTTGAGGTACCATTGTGGACTCTGTGGGTACAAATATATATCTTTTGAAAAGGTACTGCCCCAGAGACAGCCCCTGTACCTTTATTTCTGAGAGTGTACCTTACGATTAAATCTCAGTATTTGACGTCAAAGATATGTTGGTTTAAGATTTTGGCTCAATGTTGGACTTTGGTCAACTGAAAATCAAGCAAATATCAATGTTGTTTATTGAACGTCAAAATAACATTGTTTTTAGACACTGACTAGACATTGAATTTTGGTCACCTGACGTCACATCCTAAATCTAACCTAATATTAACGTCTGATGATGTTGTGTGCCTGCTGAAACTGAAAGTTTGGCTTATTGCAGTGGTCTTTTGTTTAGCTGTTTCCTTCCAGTTAAGTGAGTCATTCACTGAAGTTATTTGCTCAAGAATAATTGATTCATTCAAGATGTAAACATTGCCATTTTTGTGGGGCAAAAAAAACCCCACTGAAATATGGATTCTATATATTTATTCATAATGGATGGGTCTATCATTCATTCATTTTCTTTTCGGCTTAGTCCCTTTATTAATCTGGGTTAGCCACAGCGGAATGAACTGCCAACTTATCCATATGTTTTATGCAGCGCATGCCCTTCCAGCCACAACCCATCACTGGGGAACACCCATACACTCTTACATTCACACACATACACTACAGTCAATTTAGATTATTCAATTCACCTATACCGCATGTCTTTAGACTGTGGGGGAAACTGGAGCACTAAGAGGAAACCCACGCCAACACAGGGAGAACATGCAAACTCCACACAGAAATGCCAACTGACCCAGCCGGGGCTCAAACCAGCGACCTTCTTGCTGTGATACGATCATGCTACCTACTGCGCCACCGTGACGTCAAATGTATGGTAGTAAAGCTTTTGAATAATTGAGTAAATTTTAAATAATTAAGTGAATAAAAAACATGTAAATTTCCTCTCAAAGTATTAGAATAAATCAAACACTTTTACAGCGTATATTACTGTAGCATTTATGTATGTTTTATATTTCCATGTATTTTTTCTATAGTGTAGAGCATAAATCATCACTGGCTCCATGCTGATGTTTTCTCCCATGCTCTGCATGCTCTTCATAACACCTGTCCTGGCCAAACACAGCTCTTTGGCTGCAGAGTGCACAATGAAGAACAGTAATTACCACAGCCCTTTTCACACACACACTTTATCCTGTCATCGGTTTTAATGATTGGCCCTGACCACAGTCTTCAAACCACTGGCATGTCTGCCCTGCAACACAGCTCTATGTCTGTTTGTAATGGTCTTCTACTATTGTTCCCTGCAATTTAGCCTGACGCTTGAGGTAGAGTATAAGAGTGTTCAAATAAATAGAGAACGAATACAGAGAGAACTGTTAGGGAAATACATTACCTTTGTTTTTTGATGCATGGCATACATCGCATTTAAAAGTCAATTTGAACTTACCTTGCAGTGTTTACATCCATTTACACTTTCTGATACATGACATCCATCATTAGAAAAAAGCCATTTTAAAAGGGTTTAATGGTGCAAAATTGCATCATATAAAGTGAAAAAAGCGTGTCAGTTGGAGCGACGAAGATTCATTCTCATTTATAGTGGCAGAAGTTCCTCAGGGGAACATTGAAAGCAGTGCAATCTAAAAGTCTTTAAATAAATGTGTTGTATGTGCTCATCAATGACACTGTAAATATGAATATTATAAATATGAATAGTAAATTATGAGCTGTGTAAAATATTCCAAGATAATCATGGCTACAGTTTACCCAATGGTTTAGTATTACCCATAGTTATTTTTTTCAAGTGTGAAAAGCTCTATTTAGAGTAGATACTTCTTTTACCCATAAACTAATAAAAAAACACTATACATATAAATGAAAAACTAAAAATTTTTGAAACAAAAAAAAAAAAATCAATGTAACCCTCTGGTCCTACTGCACCCAACCTGGTCTGAGCTAAGATCGTCTTATGCTAGAGCATCTTTTGAGGTCAGAGGAGTGAAGTTTAACTGCATAGCACTTCACTAGCTGGCCTCCGTTACACTTATCCCCTCCCTAAACCTCACTTCCATCCCGGACGAGCCCCCAGGTGTAACCCACGGGTCCTGTGCACCCAACCCGGGCTGAGCTGGTATCGAACTGGCGTTTATTGGTATGGGAGTCTGTAGCTCTAACAATGAGGCTAAAGACCATGGCCTCTAGCATCTATTGCTAGAGCACCTTTTGAGGTCAGAGGAGTGAGATTTACCTGCATAGCGCTTAACTGTATGGCTAGCTGGCCATTACATTAACTTCCCTTAATTTGGCAAAAAGTGTATTTACAACACTATTTACGTACAGAGATTTAGGGTGTACAAAGCAAAGTCAGTAGTCCAAATCTCTTAACCTAATTAATATTAATCGAGAACAAGAGTTTAATATTACAATAATACACACTTAAACAAAGTACTCTCTCTCTCTCACTCTCTCTGGTATGACACAAAATCAGATGATGACGGCAGTGATACAATCGACAGGTAACAGTCAATCAGAAAACTAGCCAAACATGGTGCAAAATCAACAAGGTTTAAAAGGAATATTTGGGGTGGTCCTTATATAGGTGTATACATGTATACATCAATTTCCAACCTAAAATCAACCAAATAGCTATGTCTAATGATGTTTGACATTGTGTGGATGTTACCCCTATGACATCGATCAGATGTTGGATTTTGGTTGCCATACCCGACGAATAAATGTCTACGCTGGCCAGACATTGAATTTTGGTCACCTGACGTCACAACCTAAATCTAACCTAATATTAAAGGTGCTGTATTTAGGTTTTTGACATAAAAGCATAAACTACCATAATATGTGTGCAGATATTTAAGAAACATCCCAAGTGAACATACTTGTTTAACTGAAAAACAATGCTGAAGTCAGATATTCTGCTTTGAAAATGTTTTTTCCGTGCCAGAACGATGTCTTTGTTTAGGTAAATTAAACCTGCACAATGCCAGTTTAGCCAATTACATTTCAGCACCCCGGGTTGCCTTGTTGGAAAACAGCGTATTTCATTAATTCATTAATTCAGAAAGGCTCTGAAATCATGCGCCCTTGACCGAAATGGACAGTATCAGACGTCTAAATGAGACAGATTCAGTTCCACATGAGGTTATTAATTAGCAAATTATATAAATATTACGAACGTAAACATTAAGTAATCAGGTTACATTGTAACCACGTGTCCTAACAACACGCTTTGTGATGAAATACACAGTGATGAGCAATTTGGCTCTTTGCACCAGACGAAACACGACAGAAATTTAAATACAGCCATTCAGAAGCACAGAATAAGCACTCACTCACGAAACGGTAAGGTTTATAATCTATTTAAACTCACATTGTTAGTATTTAGCACTGAATAAAACGCACAAGGTTTACCTGAGGTGATCACTGTCAAAGGTTTCTGTTGTTCAGCTGTGAGAAATAGAAGCTGTTTCTAATATATCAATTCGAGGTGTTGGTTAGAACCAAAACTCTTTTTAATATGGAAAATATTACCTCTATTATGTGTCGTTGCTTTTATTTAGAACACAGTTTAAGTCATCCACTCCTGTACTCAAACTGTCATCCCACGCTTGCGTTTATTTTGATCCAGAAGTGCAATACCTAGTTCAACCACTGGGTGTCAAACTTACACACTGCACCTTTAACATCTTATGACATTGTGTGCCTTCTGGAGAGAGAGAGTATTAAAAAAACTGTGCATAACAAAAAACAAATGCATAGCATAAGACAAGGGCATAACATAGGCAACTTGAATAAGTTATTCAGTAACCGCTCTAGGTATGTTCTAACAAATATGCTACTAATTTGAACATGTTGTCAATGTGACCTGAGACCATTGCCATTCACCTGTTACTCTCTGTGCCCTCATGGAATAGTCTTGGGAAGTAGAACAGTAGTTCGACCATGTACCTTTTGCCTACTATATGAACGCTCTTACTTTGGGCAAACTACTTGACCCACATACTGTTTTCACCAACTACAAAGAATGAAAGAAGGCATTATTTGAGAGTATTTTATTGTTTGACTACATAGAACTGACTGGCAAACGTGATAATACACAAAGTACCTTTGAAATACTGTCATTTATTGCAGTGGCCAGATGTGCAGCCCTCTTAAAATGAATCATTTTGGCAGAAACACATATCAGTAATGATTATAGGCTTGTTTTGAAGCAAAAAAAGAATCACTCAGAGATTTTTCCTTTGCGATTAAACAATTGATGCATTAAAGCGGTTAAACGAATACAGTGAGTCAAAACCTAAATGATGAGGAAGATCATTACCCATCTGAATCTGTGCATCTCTGATGGTTTCATTAAGCTTTGAAATATGCAGCGTTTTGCCTCGTCTGAACCATGAAAATGCAGTTGTTTTATTGAAACTGAATGTTCTGGTCGGGCCACAGAGCTTCAAATCACGGCTATGAATTTTGATGCCAGTCAGAGGGCCAAGTTCAGTTATTGCATGTGGTTCTCATTAAACTCAGCAAATGGGAATAAAATAAGTCTGTTTCAGCGCTCAGATGTACAGGTGGAGAGGTAGACATCTGTCTAGTGATGGAGTGTGTGTGCATTTGTAATATAGCAAAGTGGACTTGTTCTGGCTTGTGCATTGCAATTAGAGAGCTTTTGAAAATAATGTGTCTTTTACACAGAAATGGAGTGATTTGACAGCCCTTTTTTTTACATGTCGTTTTCATCTCCATAATTTGAATTAATTTTACATGCATGAATGCAGTTTTACTAAACCAAATAGTATTGGTTTGTCAGCCACAAACCAAAGGATGCCTCATAGAGTCAACTTGTTGATGATAAAGTAGTAGGAAACACACTGCAAAAGATGATTTTCTTACTTTTTATCTTGTTTCTAGTTCACATATCTACAAATACTTAAATCAAGATGCATTTTCTAGACAACCAAAAATATTTTCTTGTGTTCTTGAATAAGTAAAATTAATGTTATGTGTATTTATATAGCTCATTTATCGTGTATAACCATACACCCAAATCACTTTACATTCATAACGGAATTTTCTCCACGCCAACACCAGCGTGCAGCATTTACTTGGATGATGCGATGGCAGCCACAGGACAACGGGGCTAGTGCACTCACCACACACCTGCTATAGATGGAGTGGAGAGACAGTGACACAGCCAATTCAGTGAATGAGGATGATTGGGAGGCCTTGATGGGTAACGATACACCCCTTCTCTTAATGAGAAGTGCCATTTGGATTTCTAGTGTCCACAGAAAGTCAGGACCTCGATTTAACGTCTCATCCGAAAGACGGTGCTCACTGACAGCATAGTGTCCCCTTCACTATACTGGGGCATTAGTTCTCACACAGACCGCAGGTTGAGCACCCCCTGCTGGCCTCACTTACACTACTTACAACAGCAACCTAATTTTCCCATGTGGTCTCCCATGCAGGTACTGACCAGGCTCAGCCCTGCTTAGCTTCAGTGAGTAACCGGTCTTGGTGCTGCAGGGTGATATGGCTGTGGCATAATTGAGTTCTTCCTTAAATAAAGCAAAAAAATATGCCAAAGGAATAAATAAAATATTCTTATTTCAAAGTGAACACAAGATTATTTTGCTTACCCCTTAATAGACAAGTATGCTTATTTTAAATAAACACTCACCTAATTTTGACAGATTATTATTAAAACAAGACAATATTTAGCTTGTCTAGAAAATTTGTATTTCCAGATATTTGGACTAAAAACAAGACAAAACTTTAGGTAAGAGAGACATTTTTTTGCAGTGCAGTCAATCAGAAAACTAGCCAAACAATGGTGTGAAATCAATTAGGTTAAAAAAATAAAAGATTATTATTTGGGGCGGTTCTTATACAGTATACACTACCTGACAAAAGTCTTGTTGTCAATCCCAGTTGTAAGAGCAACAAATAATAACTTGACTTCAAGTTGATCATTTGGAAAAGTGGCAGAAGGTAGATTTTTCAGATGAATCATCTGTTGAACTGCATCCCAAAAATCATTACAAATACTGCAGGAGACCTATTGGAACCCGCATGGACCCAAAATTCTCACAGAAATCAGTCAACTTTGGTGAAGGAAAAATCGTGGTTTGGGGATACATCTAGTATGGGGTCATGCGAGAGATCTGCAGAGTGGATGGCAACATCAACAGCCTGAGGTATCAAGTCATTTGTGCTGCCCATTATATTACAAACCACAGGAGAGGGCAAATTCTTCAACAGGATATCACTTCTTCAGCCCACGCATCAAAGTTCCTGAAAGCAAAGAAGGTCAGGGTGCTCCAGGATTGGCCAGCCCGGTCACCAGATATGAACATTGTTGAGCATGTCTGGGGTAAGATGGAGGAGGAGGCATTGAAGATGAATTCAAAGAATCTTGATGAACTCTGGGAGTCCTGCTAGAACGCTTTCTTTGCCATTCCAGATGACTTTATTAATACGTTTTCCAAGCTTAGAGGAGTCATACACAATATTAATTCTTTTTCCACTGCACCATGACTTTATATTCTATACTGTACATTATTTTAATTAAAAATCAAGCCATGGTCATATTTTATTTTTGGTAAAATAAGCATAATCTAGAGAACTTTAGAGAACGTCAGAGAAGCCGCTTCTGATACCAAATGATCAACTAGAAGTCAAGTTAATATTTGTTGTTCCTAAAACTTGGATAGGCAACAAGACTTTTGTCAGGTAGTGTACGTGCAAGGTGCATAATGAAACCAATCACCACCTCCATCTAAAAGAGGCCACACCCATTTGGAACCCAAACAGATCAACTGTACACGTTTAAATAATTCATGGATGTCTGTTTCAGTGCTCAGATATACAGCTGGAGCGGGAGACATCTGTCTAGCGATGGAGTGTATGCATTTAATATGTGGACTTGTCCATTGCAATTAGTGAGGGATTGAAAAGAATGTGTCTTTTACACAGAAATAGAGTGATTTGATAGCCCACTTTTTAACACGCTGTAACAATAGTCGTTTTATTTTCATCTCCATAATTTGAATAGGTTTTACAAGCATGAATGCAGTTTTTACGCAACCAAATAATGTTTGTTAGGCAGCCACAAAGCACACTACAAGATGCCTCATTGAGTCCACGTATAGCATGACATCTGAAAAGAAATCCCAAAAGCAATACTTGAACTCTGCCGCACTCTTTTCTACCATTAACTTACACTGACAGCCATTGATTGGTTTATTTTTTTATTTTTTTATTTATTTATTGTACTTTTGTTCAGGCAGACCAAATGACTAGGAAAAAAAGGACATTTGCAGCTTGTTTTTTTACTGCAAAAAGCAAAAATGAGCCACACTAGCTTATGATTAAAGCAGCTTTAGTGCGCATTATACCTCCTGGGGTGCCGTGCAGCAGCTTTAGATGTTCCCGTATCTCCTGCAATGCTAAAAGCATGTTTGCTTTACTGTTGCCTTCATTTTAGGAGCATTACAAGGATTTGTTAACCATTGCATATAGAAATTTGAGACTAAGGTGACACGGCCTGCATTTCCTTTTTTTTTTTAAAGCCCATACTGTATGCAGGCTGGTTATGTTTCACATCTTGACCTCTTGATTCTTATCATGAAGAATCTTGGATCTTTTAATTGTGCAGCGAACTAGAAAAGACCCTTTTCGTTTGGTCACATACATGATTAGATATCTCTTCATGGCACATTAGGCTAGATCCTTCTTCATTACACGTTCGATTGGAGCTGTCATTTTGTCATATAAATGGACATGGTACTGCTCTCGCTGATCAAAGCGTATTACAGGACGATTTATTCAGTGGTGTTGCACTAAACGTTACAACTCGCTTCTATTGTACGTGATCCATAATTTTCGGTCAGTATGAGTAATTGTGAGTGAGTGAAAAGAGACTAAGTAACTAATTGAACAGAATTAAAAAATTATTTAAATGAGCGATCTGACTTGTAACAAATGTGCATGCTGAAATGACAAGAAGTCATTTAGCAGGCATTGAGATTTAAAGCCTCTAATTGGAGACTTGCTTAATATTGGAAATATTCATGGATGTGTCCCTGACCGAGCTCAGTGTTCAAGCCATGGTCACATTATTCATTACCCAACACCATTTTACGCCAACCATTGATACAAATAGAGCTCTTTATGTGTGTTTACAGTAGATTTTTACAGTTTATGCAGTGTTATGTTTGTTTATATGATTATTATGATGTGATCATGTGATTTCATTATTTTCGTTCTATTTGACGTCAAAACTCTTGACCTCTTGCGAAATGTTTATTCTTTTTCAAATATTTCCCAAATTATGTTTAACAGAGCAAAGGAAACATTCTCAAAATAGCTTTTTTTTAATAAAGTGTTTTTGTTTTGTTTTTTTAGTTTGGCTGAAATAAACCCATGGTTATCACTGTCGCCTCACAGCAAGAAGGTTGCTTGTTCGAGTCCTGGCTGGGCCAGTTGATATTTGTGTGAAGTTTGCATGTTCTCCACCTGTTGGCGTGGGTTTTCTCCGGGTGCTCCTGTTTCCCCTGTTCAAAGAAATGTGCTATAGGTGAATTGAATAAACTAAACTTGCTTTAGTGGATGAGTGTGTGTTAGGGCTGTGCAATTAATGAAATCGAATCGCAATCGCAATTCGAAACATTGCGATTCATTTATCACAAGAGGCAGCAACATAAAGTATATTAAGTACAGTGTTTCCTTTAGGTTTTTTCCAGCTGTTGCGGCCTACTAACTACTAACTGACTAACTACCTATGGCATTATTTCAATGACAAATGTCGTGACGCAGTATTACAAGTCGAGATCGGATTTATGTAATACGAGCATGCAGATCTTTTTGCTTGCGCGAGGATTTCCTTTTTGCACGTCCTCAAATTTATACACTGTTTAAGTGCAGATTTTTTTGTGCGCTCTCAAATAAAGGCGGCTGAAGTGAAATTTAGAGCAATTGTGTAGTGAATAGGTCTCCAACATTTATTAGATTGGCTATAGGAATACCTCCAATAGACCTACAGAGCGACATTGTGTCCTGAAGTAAAGTGAAACTGCTATAAACTCCAGCAAGATAAATTCTTTGTTTGTTGTATGCAGAACCATAGACCTTTATCTATAAATAAAATATAATTATGGAAACTGTGTACATCATAACTGAAAGCTATACGGCATGTTTGCTGGCCTCACGCACATGTCAGTCAGTCAGCATGTCACCTTAAAGGGTTAAACAAATAACTCCCAGCACTACTACGATTACAGAAAAGTTTGCGCTGTAATAATTCACTTACCTTTTAATTTGTCTATATAAAAAAAACGCCAATGTTTTGAATGAGAAGCTGTAATGTAGCCGTGGTGGGATGAATTTTGGTGTGGCCCCCCGCCATGGAAAAATGAATGTAGAGAAACCTTGCAGAATATGTATATAAGTAAAAATAAGGGATAGCATCTTCAAAACCAGTCTATGCTTTAGGAAGTTAAACATGCTAGACTTTCTGTGATAGTGTCTTGAGGCATCGCAGACATGCTATCGATTGTCGTGACCTATGCCACAATACATGAGAAGATACGATTGAATCTTGTGTCATGGCATCCATTTGTAGATTACGACTCCTCATGACACACTATGTCAAGGAAATCGGGCTGAAATCATGTGGTCTGACTTGGGCTTTATAACTAGTCAATTGAGTGAGCACACTTTCGTTCTGCCCAATCAGAATTGCGCAACTGAACTACGCCCATTATAATAAAAAGAAAACAAACAGGAAAGAACTGACAAGTGGGATTATGGCGTCTGCTGCTTCAGAAGCATTAATAGACGAATTAATATCAAAGAAAAACAGCATTTGTAATACGGTAATAGTTTGCTTTCAAAGTCACAGACACCGAACAAAAGCAGGTCATTTTTAAGAGCTGTCGCAGAATCATTTCCACGGCAGCAATTATTACAGATTATTGAGCTGAAGCTTGAATTAAATTAAAATCAGCTTGAAGCTTGAATTAAATCGTAAATCAAATCGCAATATCTGTCAAAACAATCGCTATTAAATATTTTCCACAAATTGCACAGCCCTAGTGTATGTGTGTGAATGAGTGTATTTGGATGTTTCCCAATACTTTGGGAAACATCCAAATTTCCCAATTCATTCTGCTGTGGCGACCACTGAAAGCTGAAAATAAAATTCAAAAAAATTTAAACAATTTATAAATTGATTAAATTAAAATGAAAGTGTATCTGAAGGAAAATAAATGTTTTTGAAAATTGAGTACAATTGTTGAAATAAAATCATTAAAAATATATTTCAAATTTAATTCAAGCACTTTTAAGTACCTTTGTTTGTTTTTAAGTACTTTCCAGGCCTTGAACTCCTGTCTTTCAAATAACTTTCAAGTAATTTCAAGAAGCGTGGCAACCCCTGTATACAGTAAACCAGTTACAGATAATACTGATCACTGAACGATCCATACAGTTCCATTCCATACAATACAATTGCAATCCACTGTAGTCGAAGAATCATTTTCACAGATTTCTGGAATCATTATTTGAGCTGAAGGAAAATGAATGAATGAATGAATGAATGAATGAATGAATGAATGAATGAAATAAACACAGTTTTTTGTTTTTGATATATAATCTTTAATATTATTAGCCCACTTAAGATTTTTTTGTATTATTGGCTACATAATGAAGTACTGTTGTCTAATGACTTGTCTAATTAAACTAACTTGCCTAGTAAATCTAATTAATCTGTTAAGCCTTTAGATTACACTAAGCTGAAAATTAGTATCTTGCAAAATATTTAGGAAAATATTATGTACTGTCATCATGGCAAAGGCAAAAGGGGCTAGTATAAATATTATTTTTGTTTTAGTAATAATTATTTTTATCCAGAAATTCTGTATTTATTTCCTCCTTATTTCAGTTAATGAATCTCATTTTAATCCTGTTCTGGTTTTAACAGCACTTGTTTGATTCATAGTAAAACAAATTCTGACAAACAAATACATAGCAAACACAAATAATGTAGGAAATATTCATTCATTCATTTTCCTTCTGCTTAGTCCCTTATTTATCAGGGGTCGTCACAGTAGAATAAACCACCAACTATTCTGGCATATGTTTTACACAGCAGATGCCCCTCCAGCAGCAACCCAGTACTGGGAAACACACACACACACACACACACACACACACACTCATACACTCATACACTCACAACTCACCTATAGTGCATGTCTTTGGACTGTGGGGGAAACTGGAGCACCCGGAGGAAACCCACGTCAACACGGGGAGAACATGCAAACTCCACACAGAAATGCCAACTGGCCCAGCCGGGACTCGAACCAGCGACCTCCTAGGCGTGAGGCAAAGCACTGAGTCACTGTGCCACCCATAATTTTAAAATTATGTTTATCAGCATAATGTTTTATTGAATGAAATAAGCATAAGGGCGATATTTATGATCAACATTCTTAAACTGATTTTTGTATTAATCTTACTGCTGTTCATTTTGTGATGGGCTCAAACAATGTATCTTTGACGTCTTAAAGAGATAGTTTACCCAAAAATAAATTCCAGAAGCTGTCTTTTCTGATCTGTTTCTCATCATCTGTCAACCTCACTCCCTCTCTCCTCTATCACTTCTGTGCCAGTCTTTCTCCCTGGAGCGCTCAGGTATTCAGCTTCTTTGTCCAATGCGTTGAGTTAGTTTCCACTGATCGCTGCCGCTCTCCATCATATCTCTTCTTCTTCTCCTCATTTGTGCATAATTTGTCCCTGAAGTTTTGTTTTGTTTTGACTCTCTGTCTTCTTCTTCCACTCCAGGAAGTTCCTGTCACAGCAACACACTGCCCACATTGGTCCGGACTCCGTCTCTAATGATGCAGTCCGGTCTGGACATGAAGCCTTTCATGACCTTCCCCGTGGAGAGCTCCTCTCCGGTCGGCCTGTTCCCTAATTTCAATACGGTAAGCAAGCCTGCTTTCATCTCTCTCCCCTTGGCGGTCTGCCTCTTTAATGTTGGCCTCGTTCCTGTGTGGGTTGACACTGACGGAATTAAAACCTCCTCTGAAGGATTGGGGGAAAAAACACTGAGAGATGATAACGTTCTTTATGTTACGTCTATCCATCTTTTTCCTGTGGCCCACAATGCTTTAAGCCAAATATGAGAGTAACTTAACTTAGAGAATGTAAATTTTGTCTTTCTTTTTTAAAGTGTCATTGTTCTCACATTTTATCCAATGAATATTAAAAGAAAACTGATTAGAATTAGCGCCACGGTGGCACAGTGGGTAGCACGTTCGCCTCACAGCAAGAAGGTTGCTGGTTCGAGCCTTGGCTGGGTCAGTTGGCATTTCTGTGTCATTTTAATCAAATTGATCCAGATCCTAACATCAGTTAGGTGATATCAGTTCACTTCAATTGACTTACCACAAAAGCTATTTAATTTTGCTTGCAAGCACTGCAGCTAAAAAAAAAAAGTATACTTAAAAAATGAAAAAAAAAATCTGAGGACCCCCCTTAGAGAAAACACTGGATCAATGAGCTTGTATCTTATAGTACCTCTGAGAAAATATTATATTCTGACAAAAGCCCACAGACTTTGATTATGTTTGGGACCCTTTTCTGAACACATTATCTCTGTTAGACTTTGATAATTGATTATTTTATATAATAATCGTTAGGTTTGCTAGTCTTTTTGTTGTTGTTGTTGTTGTTGTTGTTGTTGTTGTTGTTGTTGTTGTTGTTGTTGTTG
>CAIGQZ010032409.1:12558147-12575282 GCA_903798205.1 Danio tinwini
TATTATATTATATTATATTATATTATATTATATTATATTATATTATAAGTGAACCTGGACCACAAATCTATTGCACTGGTAAATTTCTGGAACAGTTTCTTACAATTTCTGTAAGTACAGGTTATTATGTTTAATTTTTACAGATATTGTTTTGTAGCACTAAATATTGATGTAACATTTTGTTTTCACAAGTTATTTGAATTATTACTGCATTTAAAGGGATAGTTCACTCAAAAATGAAATTTACCTAATAATTTTTACTCCAACATCTGGATTTAGACCCATGTGTGGGTTACTCTTTTCTGGTGAACACAAAAGAAGATATTTTGAAGAATGCTGGTTGCTGGCACCCATTGAGATCATTGTAAAAATTAACTCCGCTTAAAGGGATAGTTCACCCAAAAAATGAAAATTTACTCTCCATTTACTTTCCCTCAAGTGGAGTTTATTTATTCTGTTGAACACAAAAGAAGATATTTTGAAGAAAGCTGAAAACCTCTAATCGTTGATGTCCATAAAAGGAAAAAAAGTTACTTTGAAACAAACACTATAGTGATGAATGGTTACAGGTTACCAGCTTTCTTCAAATTATCTTCTGTTATGTTCAACTGAAAAAAGAAACAAGTTTTGAACAAGTGAAGAGTAAATAAATGATGACAGAATTTTCCATTTTTAGCTGAACTATCCCTTTAACCAGTGATATTTCTAAAAGTTTTTAATGATTGCATAAATGTTGCTATAGTTTAGCTTACACAATTCCAAAAGCACTGCATAACAAGAATGACTCAACGGAAAGATTTGGAGGAAAGAGAGCTGCCATCATGTCATAATAATAACAAAGAGTTGTGCGTGTCTGTTCCCTGACATATGCCTCTCCTGGCTCTCCGTCAGAGCCCACTGTTTGTGGAACATCATGAGCAGGTGTCCTTATGTATAATTAGTGCTTCTCCACTCCACATGCAGAGACGCAGTGAGTCCTCCCAAGCTGCTATTAACACAAGCCCACCGACTTACTGAACACCAGACTGTATCTCCAAAAACACATTCTGCCTTTTGCAGTTGATAACAATATATGACAATTTTAATGGATGAAGTTGGTCATTATTTTTCCAGACCCACACAGTTTCACTTCCAGTAATGATTCAAAAGCACCAAATATAAATGTAGCTAGAAACATTTTCATTTTCTGTATTTTGTTTATACGCAGTACTATTCAAAAGGTCACTTAGCATGAAACTACTTTTGTAAACATATCCAGCAAAGTAAACCATAAGATTAAAGGATTATTCTTACAAAACTATAGTTTCTGCTAGCTTTTTCAAGGTAAATTTAGGTAAACTTTAGACTTCAAAAGGACGTGTAATAACAAAATTGTATGAGCAAATCTTTTAATGAATTATTGTATCTTTTGTGCGATGCAAGAACAAAGAGCTTATTTAGAAATGTAATGTATATTTATATAGCGCAATTTTCATGTATTGTAATACACCTAAAGCGCTTCACAATCAGGGGGGGGGGGGGGTTGTTATCTCCACTTCACCACCAGTGTGCAGCATCCACTTGAATGATGTAATGGCAGCCACAGGACAATGACGCCAGTGTGCTCACCACACAACCAAACACGATGGTACCAAACACGAGAAAGGGTACCAAAAGGGTACCAAAGGCGGAGCTAGATGCACAGCTGAACGCTATTGGTTTACAGAGATACGTCACGAGCTCACGCAACAAGCCAGAATGAAAACAAAGGAGCCGCCATGTTTTCTTACTCAGCCAAGAGACTATATATCTATATAATAACATATAGTAACGAGCCCTGTTCGATCTGGGCTCAAATGAACATTGTCGTCGTCTTGATGAATAGCCACAAAGCCAAAAAGAAGAGCAGATTTTACCCTGTGCCCCGTAGTTTTTTACGAGCCATTCTGAGCGTGAGCGGTTTTGCTGTTTTGCTTGCGCGAGCCGCGCTTCTATATTTGAAATAACAAACTTCTTGAGCTGATGATAATAATGTGTGCTTGATTATTGACGTGCTTTTGAAACCTGATCCTGTCAGAAACTGACAAACGCGAGAGTGACGCGCGGAAAAACAAAAGGAGAAGTCGGAAAAAAGGAGCACGTTATTTTTTCAGCAAATGTGAACAAACTGCCAAGTTTAACTATTATCATCACCTTTTGGACTATTATGAACTCGGAATGATGGAATTACTTTCTAACAAGAGGCTACACGTGATGCTGAAGATTAAGACACATTTAATCATGAGAGGTCTGCACTGACTGGGCTCTATTTCCTGCTGTTTTGAACCTTAATAAGGACTAAATGTATGCTGTGTGTAGTTTTTCTGTTATTGGTAACATATCGTAGACTGTAAGGGTCTGTATGTGTTCATATATGTTGCATTTATTTATTTACTTTATATAATTGCAGACGTTACAGTAGGCTATTTCACACTGTCATTGATCTGCAGTTATAATCAACTCATGTCCATAGAAAAGTTAGTAATAAACATTTATACATTTGTGTGTGTAAAGCATTTTTTTGTGCTTCTCATATGATATGTGAGCGACCCGTACAGCTTTACTGTAGACATTTTCTTGAGCGAAAATGACGTTGACTGCAACTTTCTGTCGTACACCACGCCCACCAAAAGAGTACCATTGGTACCCTTTTAGCAGTGGAAACGCAAGCCTGATAAAGGTGACCCGTACCATACCGTACTGTACCAGTCAGTGGAAACGAGCCATTATAGAACCAATTCTATGGGTGGGGATGATTTGGAGGCCATGATGAGTAAGGGCAAATGGTGGGAATTTGGTCAGGATACGGGGGTTATACCCCTCTCTTTACGAGAATTTCCATGGGATTTTTAATGACCACAGAGAGTTAGGACCTCAGATTAATGTCTCATCCGAAAGACGGTGCCCACTGACAGTATAGTGTCCCCTTCACTATACTGGGGCATTAGGACACCCCCTTCTGGCCTCACTAACACCACTTCCAACAGCAACCTAGCTTTCCCATGTGGTCACCCCTCCAGGTACTGACCAGGCTCAGCCCTGCTTAGCTTCAGTGAGTAACTGGTCTTGGGCTGAAGAGCATTTATATCTTGTTTACATTTCAAGTTAAAATGATAAACGTAACCACATGGAGATGCTCACCAATTCTTAACCAACCATCTTGACCTGACTGCATGTATTTACTTGAAATGCACCGCAATGAAGATTCTGGGTTGAAGCCAAAGATTTTTGATGCATTTGGCTAAAAAACTAAAATCCTCAATTAGTTTGTACAAATAGGCCTACTCTCTACACCGTAAAAAGTTATTTTTCATGTTGTCCTAACACAAAGCAATTAATTTAACTTAATTGTTTTACAAATTTAAATAGATTGAACATAAAACAATTAATTTGTCCCCGAAAACCTTAATAATTGTGACGATTTAGCTCATTTTAAATAAGTAGGTGGAACATTGATCAAGTAGTCTCTGCATTGATCTGCATTGATGTCCAGCATTCTCCAGCCCCCAGCACCTAGACTACAGCTTTACACAAGAAGTTTGACAAGAGGAGATATGGTCGTGCCCAAATGAGCCTAATTTCTCTTGAGTTTTTTTTTTTTTTCACTTTTGTCAATTGGGGAAGTTTGTTCCTCACCACTGGCTTGCTTGGTTTGGGACTTGTGTAGCTGCGTGGATGGATTTTCTCTTCAGTGTTTGGCCTTTTTAGTAGTGAAAATTAAACCACACTGAACTGAACTAAACAACTTCAACTCCGAAAACTGAACTGACAATCCAATTGTGTTTCAATTCACTAGAGCTTCTATGTTAAGCTGCTTTTACACAAATACATTGTAAAATTGCTATAGAAATAAACATGGATTGAATTGAATTGCTTTTCCAGTGAGTATGTGTGCAGTTATGTAAAAATTTAAGTGAAATTTCTGTCAGTAATTACTCACCAATGCAGTTCCAAACTGTCAAGACCTTTGTCTCAAACACAAATAAAAATATTTTACATTAAATCCAAGAGATCCCTCATCCTCCACAGACAGCAGCAGTCCTGCAACAGTGCAAAGTTCAGAGAAATATAAAAAAAAAAAAATCCTTAAAACAGACCACAAGCCTTCAGTGCTTCAATCAGAATATTATCAAGCTCCGAGAATACCTTTGTGGTCACATAAAACAAAAATAATGACTTTATTCAACAGTTTCTTCTCCACAGTGGAGACTCTGAGTTTATTCAAAATGTCTTAATTTGTGTTATAAAGATGAAAAAGGGGCTCAAGAGTTTGTAAAAATGTGAGGGTGAGTAATTATTAATAGCATTTTCATTTTTGCGCAAACTATAAACTTTATTTGTTTACACTTTATTTTTTTTATATATTCAAACAGTTATAATACACTACCGGTCAAAAGTTTGGGGTCAGTTTTTTTTTCCATGTTTTTTTAAGGAAATTATTCTGTTTATCATGGTGGTGTTTATTAAATATATTTTTAAAAAATTTATTGTTAAATATTTATAAAACATTTAATAACTGCTTTTTTATCGTATGCAGTTTTAAATGAAATTATTACTCCAGTCATATTGGATTTATTATTACTGTATTACCATTCATAATAATAATAATAATGATAATAATAATAATAATAATAATAACAATAATAATAATTAATATTAGAGTGATTTCTGAAGGATCATGTGACTCTCAAGACTGGAGTAATGAAGCTGAAAATTCTTCTTTAAAATCACTGGAATAAATAATTTAATTAAATGATAAACTACTTTCAAACAGTTATTTTATAGGGCAATAATATATCACAATTTTACAATTTGTACTGTATTTTTGATAAAACAAAAACAGCCTTGGTGAGCAGGATAAGCTTATTTTAAAACATTTAAAAATCATACTGACCACAAACTTTTGACCGGTAATGTGTATATATATATGTATACAGTAACTGTCAATATATAAAACATATGAATTGAAGGACCATCGATGACTGTGTTGATTTAAAGCAGAGATGCCCAAACTAGGGCAAAGTTGGCCAATGGTAACCTTTGATTTGGCCCTCCATCCTGTCTGAGAAGAGAGGGGAATTTTAGGGGAATGCCTTTGACAAAGATTTTCATTTCTAATTTAACTAAACCTTTTGTTTGTTTAACTGACAAAAAAAGCTAACTGAAATGAAATGTTTTAATTAAATGTTGTGAAGGAATCAGATTTGCAGAATGCGAATCAAGGCAAAGCGTATTTGTTAGTGTGATAAATGGGATTGTTCATGTTTTGTATTGTAAGATGTTCACTATAAAATAATTCAAAATGTATAATTAATACAGTTAAAGTATTTTTATGTAAAGTTTTTTTTAAATATAATAAATTAAAGTATTCATTAAATTATATAATCAAATCATAATTATAAATTAGGAAATTACCATGACAATTTTAATGTTTGGTGTATTTACCTCTAGTTCATCCACCCTCAATCAAGTTTGGTTTTTGGCCCTTCGGAAGAAATTGTTTGGACCACTGATTTAGAGTCTAGCAGTAATGACCAAAGGTTTTCTGTGTCTGTGTTGTTCTGAATAATATTATTTAAACAGAACTAGCTCATTTATTTGCAAATCAATCTACAATGTATTATCACATTCATTCTCTACTGCCAATTTTGGGCTTTTTCATGATTTTATTGTTCTTCATAGGAAGAGCAGACATTTTCAAAGTGTTAACAGAAGCAGTCATCAAGAAAACCTTCTCTTTGCCAAGTGAAACCAGTTCTGAATAAGACCTGCTTCTCAGCTCCCAACCTTAATGAACACAAATGACAACAGCGGTAAATGGAAAGTGACTAATTTGATTCATGATTGGTGAAATATATTGGATAAATCTCAGCGGTGGAGTCAGCGGAGGCAGCACTGGGTAAAGAGGAGTTAGTCATCAGTGTGATTGTGTTTATGTGCTTGAGAAGACTGTGCCCGATGAGGGATCCCAGCATGATTACAGCGGGCGCATAGTCACGGCTCGCTCTCTCCACCGCTGAAATCAATGCCACCAGAGTCACAACAGACTGAGGCCGGTTTGTGCTCAGCCAGGTGTTCTCAGCCATGAAGAGAAGCAGTACATTATCCATCTGCTGTGCTTTCTCTTCTTCACAGACAGACTCCGGCCTTGGCAAGGTCACAGCTACCGGCTCCATCCGAGATATTCTTGCTATTACAGACCTTCAGATATCATTGAGGGAGCTCGTAAATGAGTTCAGAGCGAGTGAGAGAAAGAGTGATGGAAGAGAAAGAGAATGACGGTTGTATTCTCAATGTTGTCTCAAGAGATGCTTTAGTGGATATTACCATGAACTCTTTTTATTTTACTCGCTGGGCTGTTTCTTTCTCAGATCAGCTAATGTCATGGCTTAGCAAGAGTTTGAAGAAGATTGCATAAGGTTTGTGTTTATATCAATTAATAAAGTCAAGTTGGTCACATCATACTCTGCTTTGTTGATGTTGCAGGTGATCTGCACTGAATGTGTGCATCTTTTCAGGATGGTTCTCCCTGTCACAGTTCGGCTTTGTTTACTTGAGAGATTTTTAATTATGACAGAATGGAGGTGAATGACAGGGAAATGTCATTTATATTCAGTCGCTGAGTTCTCCTCACTTCATTTCAAGGTAATGTGATTAACATTTTCTGATTGACAGGTAATTTGGTGAGGTAACTGATAAAAACAATGATTGTTTTGGGGGTTTTATTCAAATAAAAACAAACTTTTTCAGTACTGGGTTGCAGCTGCAAGGGCATCCGATGCTTAAAACATATGCTGGATAAGTTGGTGGTTCTTTCCATTGTGGTGACCCCTGATTAATAAAGGGACTAAGCTGAAAACTACTTAATTAATTAACAAATAAATGAATGAATGAATTTAAAGTTTCATAGAAAATACTAAAAATACACAACACAATGGCTAATACCTTAAAGAGCCCCTATTGCAGTTTTTAAAAATTACTTTTCATGCAGTGTGTAACACAGCTCTTAGTGAATATGTACAGTAAATCTGAAAAATTTGTGTATAAGCAGGGGTCTCAAATTCAAATCGGTGGGGGGCCATATCAGTGACAGAGGATTCACAGGAGGGCTGTTTTAACATTCCAGTACAAGAAAAAGTGCAAACCTGGTGTAATTGGTGCACTCAGACCTTCTTCCCCAGAGTATATGCAGTCAAAGCTCCTTCTTTTTGTTTCCTATTGTACATATTTAAGGGGTAGTTTAAAATACCATGAAAATACTACAATTTAATAATAGGCATAATAATAATAATAATAATAATTGTAATTTTTTTGGTGTTTTTTTATGTTTCCCAAATTATGTTTAGCAGAGCAAGAAAATCTTCACAGTATGTCTGATAATGTTTTTTTTTTGGAGAAAGTCTTATTTATTTATTTATTTATTTATTTATTTATTTATTTATTTATTTATTTATTTATTTATTTATTTATTTTGGCTAGAATAAAAGCTGTTTTAATTTTTTTAAGAACCATTTAAAGGTCAAAATTATTAGCCCCTTTAAGCTATTTTTTGATAGTCTACAGAAACCATTGTTATACAATAACTTGCCTAATTACCCTAACCTGCCTAGTTAATCTATAAGCTAGTTAAGCCTTTAAATGTCACTTTAAGCTGTAAAGAAGTGTCTTAAAAAATATCTAGTAAAATATTATTTACTGTCATCAAGTCAAAGATAAAATAAATCAGTTATTAGAAATGAGTTATTAAAACTATTATGTTTAGAAATGTGTTCTCTCCGTTAAACAGAATTTGGGGAAAAAAATAAACGGAGGTGAATAATCAGGGGGGCTAATAATTCTGACTTCAACTGTATGTACATATTCACATTTAATTTAACATGTTCAATTCAGCCAGCAGTAAAATTTTACTAATGCATATTTTTTAAACAAATTTTAATATGCATATGAGGAAAAATTATTAAATGAGACCATTTGATTTGAATATTTACAGAGTTATCATATTTACACCTTCAGCATAACGTGTAAGCCATGAAGATGTGTTTGTACAACAAAATACAGGTCTTAAAAAACTGATTATAATCAAATAACCCTTGAATATTTACAAATATATAGCTTTAATAAAAATAGAGCACTTACGGACATATATTTCAACGTTTAAAGGGCACCTATTTTACCCCTTTTTTAAGATGTAATATTAATATTATGGTTCTTCTGTGCCAGTTTAGGTTCAGTTCAAAACACAATTCAGATTTTTTTATTATGATGTGTTAAAAAGTGTCATTTTGGGGGCGTGTACACTGATTTGCTGATTTAGGGGCGTGTTGCTTCACATGAAAATTAGTTAAGACTTCCCGCCCAACTTAACAAAGGGGCGGAGCCAAGAGCTCCCCGCTTTGTGTATTGCAATAGACAGGCAGACAGAGAGAAGCAACATGAGTGAGAGGACCAGCATTCAGCCGTACATGTACGACTCAGACACAGACCAAGCAGAGAGTACAAAATCATTTGTGTCTTTTTTTTTTGTTTTACAGCCAACTGTGTGCTAGTTTAAAGCTCCAAGCTTGTAGCCTACACCGAGACTAAGCAAACTGAATTAACTTTGACTGAAGGGCATCACACCGGATGCACCGCGACACGGCGCCCACATGACAGTTGAAAGTATCGCACACTTGCAGCGCCGGTGTGTGTCACTTGATAGAACCTTATGTTTAGAATTCAGAAATGCATGCCGCTGCGTGTCGCCGAGCGGCGCTTCTGGTGTACGACCTGCTTGAGGCTACAGCTAAAGGGTGTCATACATCGGATGCGCCGCTCAGAGTCAGGCACACCAGACGCGCACATTCGCATGTTATTTAAAATGAAACTATTCAGATAACGCTCTGTGGCGCGGCAAAAATATAAACAATGTCCTGAGCAGGGCCAGCGCGACCATAGAGGCGACCTTGGCGGCAGAATAGTGAGCAAACCCCCCGGTCCTCACTTTCATCCGCGACAATGCAAAATGCATGGTGCTGCGCGTCGTTAGTTTGTTATTTCCAATAGAGGGACAGGCACATGAGGCAACGCGCTCACGCTTTCCAGCTGTACCTAGTTAAGATGACAGGGAGCTTCTGTGACCGTGGGAAATGCAAACCGCTGAAGTTTAAGGAAGACACAATGAAAAGTACACATGTATGCAAACCCACTAAAACTCACAAGCACTGGCGGCAAGGAGAGCGATAAAGTGGTGAATGTTGTTGAGCCCAATGAGCCTTACATCTAAAAATAGAGCAAGGGTGTTCGCTTTGACTCACACGCTGAAAGTGGCGGACGTGAAACAACATACTGAGGAAATGGTAATGCGCACATGTCAATCAATATTGGTGGGCAGGGGGACCGCACTCCTACGTCAAGTTGCGGTCGATCTCATAATCGCTCCAGTTGGTCCACCATTTTTATGTTGTTAAAAAAAAAAAGGACTGAGTGTGTTTATATAACCCCAATATGACAGTCTATACACTATACCTACACATATGTCTGTTCAAAATTTTTCACCATAGGTGCCCTTTAAATCAACCTCAGAAATAATCTGCTTGCCCGTTACTCTCTACCGCGCACTGAGAGAAACCGAAAGTAACCTGAATACATAATATAGTACTTTAAATGTTCAGTGGGTGGGGGGTCAAAACCACAAGTGGCTATATGCGACTGCACAACAAGGATAGTAATTCAAAAATATATGTTTTGGTGGGCCGAATCTCTTTATATTTTGACATCAGTTGTGGGCCGGAGGGAGGAGGAGGGAGGGGGGGCACAAATGGCCCATGGCCCGGCAGATTGAGACCCCTGTGTATAAGTTTATCAACTCTCAAAATGAAAGTAGAGAGTACAGTGGAGTTTAAATGGACTTTTAGCTATTTGTTGTGACATCTGAATGAAATGTTGCCCAGCCAGTTGTTGTCCACACAGTTCTGGGAAACCTTGAACCCCCTTCCTTATACTCTGTAGCAGATTCCAGGGGATGGGATTGCAATTTGTTGTAAAGATGCTGTACTCTGCATTGTCAGATAAATAATATGACTTTTTTTTAACACTGCCTAAAGTCGAGAAATAAATAATTAATTTTCCAAATAGTGTGCTGTTTTCCTGTCATTTCTGTTTATTCATGACTGCTACAGCAATCTACCCTACAATGTGGGATTCACCGGTCGGTTGTAATAAAATGATCAGTGCAAAAAAAGAATATAGATGAACATGGGAGTTTGTCAGATGTTGTCAGTGACTAAATCAGTTTCCTTTTTTGGACCAGCTTCTTCTTCCAGCAAATCACAGCCTGTAAGTGTCATTAAAATACTTGCCCTCTTGTAGCAATCAAAATATGTATTTAGTTGTGTGTGTTGTTTTCACTCAGTGCGGCTTGTTGCTCTCTGTTTAAGCAGCTAAATCGGCTTTCACATCAGATGTAGAAAGCGCTGCGCTATAAAACCCATTCATTTCAATGGCTTGAAGCACACTGACCAGTGCACACCTTCAATGAGCTCTTGTGCACACGCTGCAGTCAAAGTTCAAAATAGACCTGGGTTTTTGAAGCTGCATAGAAATGTATTGATACTGAATATTTGTTGTTGTAGCTACTTTTAGTTATGATGAAGAATAAAACAATACTCTTGTGTACGAAGAGTGGTGCTTTTCGTTTCTTGCTTTGGGCTCATTCATATGTCATGGCTGCTTGTTTACACTTGATAAGCTGTAATCCAGTATTGTGTGTTCCATTTGAGATGTGCTGCACACAGTAGAACAATCACAACAGGCTGAGTTTTCAATCACTGCAGATTAGCATCATGGAAATAAGGGGTTTGGAATAATAAATTGCTAAAGAAATCCTATGTGAGCCATTAGCAAATTAAGTAAAAGAAATGTCAGTGAAAGTGTTTTTTTGACTTTGAATGCCTATCAGCCTGTTGTTGGGGACCCACAAACCAAAATACACCAATATTTTATAATACATAATAGGAGCACTTTAACAAAATATGAAATATTGACAAATATAATAATGAAACTAAATTGGCACAGAAGAAAAAAAGTCAGAAAACAACAGCAAAGTGAGGAAAAACTGCAAGTGAGAAAAATTAATTGGAATCTTAATTAATGATACTAAAATAGCACTTGAACAGAGAGCCAAAAGTGGAAAAACCTTGCCTTACATTTGGTTTTGCATAATGTGACTTGCATAATAATAAAAAAACTATATTACAGGAATAATGAATGAATAATAAGTCAAATGTATGAACATTGATCCCATTAAATTAGTAAAAATAAATGAAGCCATTCGGTATACTATAGTTCACATGGCTCTATGCTATGTCTGACATTTAAAACTGTATGACAATTCATTAAAACTCCTATTAATGACATTTAGGCTTTGATAAAATGTGAGCAATGTCTAATTAATATTCATGAGCTCAATTTTGGGCTGGATTCTGTATGCCAGACTTTAATGTTCATCTAGATGCTTTAGTCAGATAACAAGGAAGAGCACAACAACAGTTCACCATCTGTATCTAATGCCCTGACCCCTTCATCTCCCACAGTCTTTATATCATTAGCCTGTAACTTCCCTGCATTGAGAGCTGTTGTGCTCGTTGTGGTGGGAGAGCCAGTTTTTAATTACAGATTACCGCTGTTCAGTATTATGCACAACAGGTCTTGTGTCAGAAAACTGACAGACTGCATCTCAGGACTTCAGATACTTTGAAACAAGGATGTTGGGAATGGAGAGCATCTTTAGTTCTGCAGTTTGTCATTTGTCTCTGTTTGGCACCTTTAAGAGAGTGTAGCAAACAGCACTGTCCCAAATGATGTCAGTGATTTGCACTTGCCTACTTGAGTTAGCTGTTGCTTACAAATCCACAAGACCATCTTTTTTGTTATTTTGACATTCAACTTGGTAAGAGCTTATTATTGTTGCTTTTATATGCAGTGTGGTCTTAAAATATTACCTAAAAAATTGCATTTCTGATATACTGTACACTCTTGTTTTATAGTGCCTGTTGTTATTTCTGACATTTAAAGTTATCTGTTTCCCCATTCATACAAAAAGGGGGGGAAAGAAGCAGAACATGCTTAAATAAAGCAGTGTAATAAAAATTGTGAACATAGCTATAAAAATGTATAATTTTGTTACAAATGCAATATTCAGCATTTTTATTTAGCTTAACTTGATGTAATAAAATGTCTTATAAACTTTTATTAGTTGAATTAATTAAATTGAATTAATTGTTTTACCCGTAGAACTAGTTCTGTGCATACTCGAGTGATGACGTTGTTGTTGTTGTTGTTGTTATGGTTGCCTCGTTGCGTGTGTTTGGAGCTTTGTCACATAGATTTGGAATTTTCATTTGCGAAATCAATTTAGTCTAATTAATTGAGTCGAATAAATAGTTTTACCTGGAGAACTAGTTCTGAGGATGTTCGAGGGACGTTGTTGTTGTTACAGTTGCCTTGTTGCATGTGTTTGGAGCTCTGTTGCGTAGATTCGCAATTTCCATTTATGAATCAATTGAGTCTAATTAATTGAGTTGAATTAATTGATTTACCTGAAGAACTAGTTCTGATTTAGGTCTGTTTTAGTGACGTTGTTGTTACGGTTGCCTCGTTGCGTGTGTTTAAAGCTTTGTTGTATAGATTTGCAATTTCCATTTGCGAATCAAATGAGTAGATTAATTGAGTCGAATTAATTTTGCGTGAACATTGCGTGTGTTTGAAGCTTTGTTGTGTAGATTCGCTATTTTCAATTTGCAAATTAATTTAGTCTAATTAATTGAGCATAATTAATTGTTTTACCTGGAGAACTAGTTCTGCGGTTCTTCGAGTGACATCATTGTTGTAGTTACAGTAATCTGGTTGCGTGTGTTTGGAGGTTCATTACGAAGATTGGCATTTTCCATTTGTGAATCAATTTAGTCTAATTAATTGAGTCTAATAATTATTTTACCTGGAGAACTAGTTTTGCGCATGCTCGAGTGATGTTGTTATTGTTACAGTTGCCTCATTGCGTGTGTTTAGAGCTTTGTCATGACAGTAGATTCGCAATTTCCATTAGTGAGTCAATTTAGTCTAATTAATTGAGGTAAATGAATTGTTTTACCTGGAGAATAGTTTTACGTATGCGCGAGCGTGTAGTTGTTGTTGTTACGGTTGTGTCATTGCGTGTGCTTGGAGCTTTGTCACATACAATAGATTTGCAATTTCTGTTTGCGAATCAATTGATTTGAATTAATTGTGTCAAATTAATTGTTTTACCTGGAGAACTAGTTCTGCGCATGCTCAAGTGACGTCTTTGTTGTTACGGTTGCCTCATTGCGTGTGTTTGAAGCTTTGTTGCGTAGATTCGCTATTTTCAATTTGCAAATCAATTTAGTCTAATTAATTGAGCATAATTAATTGTTTTACCTGGAGAACTAGTTCTGTGCATGCTCGAGTGACGTCGTTGTTACGGTTGCCTTGTTATGTGTGTTTGGAGCTTTCTTGCGTAGATTCACAATTTCCATTTGCGAATCAATTTAGTCGAATGAATTGAGTCAAATTAATTGTTTTACCTGGATAACTAGTTCAGCACATGCTCAAGTAACATTGTTGTTGTTATGGTTGCCTCATTGTGTGTGTTTGGAGCTTTGTCACGTAGATTCGCAATTTCCATTTTTATCTTAAAATACATCCCCATTCGCTACTATTTGTCTTTTCTACTGAGGTTGAACGAACCCTTATGTGCGCGTATACATAATAAACATTTAATAAACAAGCATATGTTATTTCAAAACAGACTTTTATTTTGAATGTGACTAATTGTAATAAATTAATAGCACTAAAAATCTAAACTACTAAAATGTCAAAAAATGAAAACAGGAAATAATAAAATAAAAACTAATCCAAAAATTAATTAATAACTAACATTGCACTGGAGCAGAGACAAAAGGTGAGAAAATCAGTGTATTAGAGACAGAAACAATATGTGAGATATTTAATTTAGCAACATCATAATTAATGATAGTAAAATCACACTTGAACAGACACACAAAAGTGACAAAATCATGCTTTACGCCTGGCTTTACATGTATAGAAAAGTAATATTTAAAAAAAAAACATTTAACATTAACTGAAAAAAAAATCTTATAAAAGTCTTGTTTTGTGTGTGCTTCAGGTAGTTACTGTACAAGTGCAACATTTCTAATATAATGTCATTTAATTATTAAAGTAATGCACAACAGGACGTGTCAGAGAATATGAGAATACAAACAGTCTCCGGATTGTTTGAAGGATGGATGTATGGAAGAGAGGATGTTTTCTGTCCTGTGTTTTGTGGAGCTGTGTGGCAGAGCTCTGTGGAACTGCATTAGTGACCCAAAGAGGTCATGAATGGATGGCTGCTATAGTTCACTCTACCGTCCCCTAATCAGATAGAAAGGACTGTTCTCTTGTCCAAGGACAAAATGGCATCAGCCACATGAAAAAAGTTTCAGTGCTCTGATGTCTAGTTTATCTTAATTCACAGTTACTGCATAAAGCAGTATGGTGTGACTGACAGAGATGAACTGATGGCACTGATGCCATCATTGTGTATTTCCGTACAAGCAGGTATTACAGTAGTTTTAATTGTTATTTGAAATCTTTATATTTCTAGGTTGTACCCATTTGCTGCCTAATAGTTTCAATAATATCTAATATAGTAAAGATTATGTATTAGTAATAGTATGAGTAACTTCTCTTTATACACTGTATATTGCAATCGTTTTGCCACAAAATTCAGAACCCTGATGACAATATTAGATGTTTAGATGATGACAGTTTCAGGATAGATCAAATACATTTACTGTAACAGCAGTCACCACTGCAGAACCCACATTATCTATAGATGCCTATTTCATCCTAATTCTTTATCAGAGATGGTGTCTGTGCTCCATCTACCACTTTTACAGACAATGTTTTCATCTTCGACATTACTGTATGCAAAAAAAAGCCCAATAACAGCAGACAAATGTCAGGCCTGGACATCCACTGTGATGTGTAGGAGAACCTGTGTCCAAATCTACAAGACCAGACTAAAGGAAACGCAGACCCCAAAATAGAAATTTGATATATGGAAATTACTTATGGGACGTATAGTACTAGTTCATATTTGGATTTCATATATATAAAATATGTCATGCATGTCAAAATATTGGAAAAAATGCAATTTTTTCAACCATTAGAATAACAAATAAGTACATATGTTACATAAATACATTACCAATTATACACACACAGATTGGCAAGATATTTAAATACATTATTATTATTATTATTATTATTGTTATTATTAATATTATTGTTATTATTATTATTGTTAAATGCATTTATAACATTATTATTATTCATTCATTCATTCATTTTCTTTTTGGCTTACTCCCTTTATTAATCTGGAGTCGCCAAAGCGGAATGAACCGCCAACTTATCCAGCATATGTTTTACGCAGCAGATGCCCTTCCAGCTGCAACCCAGCACTGGGAAACATCCAAACACACTCAGACACTACGGACAATTTAGCTTATCTAATTCACCTACACCGCATGTTTTTGGACTGTGGGTGAAACCGGAGCACCCAGAAGAAACCCATGCAAACACAGGGAGAACATGCAAACTATTCACAGAAATGCCAACTGACCCCACTGGGGCTCAGAACACTTCTTGCTCTGAGGCGATCGTGCTAACCACTGCGCCACCGTGCTGCCCATTTTTATTATTATTATCAGTGTTTCCTCTAGGATTTTTTCCAGCTGTGGCGGCAGGCTTTTTGATCTACCAAGTACCTATGGCGTTATTTTAATGACAAATGTCATGACACAATATTACAGGTCGAGATCGGATTTATGTAATACGAGCATGCAGATCTTTTTGCTTGCCTGAGGATTTCCTCTGTTCGTGCACAAAACTTCTTGCAAGCCCTCAATATACACTGCTCAAATGCAGATTTCCTTGTGCACTCTCAAATAAATGCTGCTGAAGTGCAATTTGGCATGTTTGTGTAGTGAATATGTCTCCAACATTTATTAGATTGGCTATAGGATTATTTATAAATGTCTCCAATAGACCTACAGAGCGACATTAATGCGTCCTGAAGTAAAGTAAAATGGCTATAAACTCCAGCAAGATAAAGTCTTTGTTTGTTGTATGCAGAGCCATAGACCTTTATCTATAAATAAAGTATAATTATGGAAACTGTGTTCATCATAACTGAAAGCTATACGTCGTATTTGCTGCCCTTACGTATCACGGACCTGTCGGTCAGTCAGTCAGCATTTCACCTTAAAGGGTTAAACAAATAACGCACAGCACTACTACGGATACAGAAAAGTTTGCGCTGTTATAATTCAGTTACATTTTAATACAATTTGGTGCGATTATAACCCACTATTTATAATAAACGACAATATTTTTAATGAGAAGCTGTAATGTAGCCGTGGCGGGATGAATTTTGGTGTGGCACCCCGCCATGAAAGAATGAATGTAGCGGAAACCATGATTATTATTACTATTATTATTATTATTATTGTTATGATTGCCTGTGATGTGGTCTCCGCTGGCGATTACTTCCTGTAGTCTGTTGCAATCACCAGTGGTGTTTTCTCTATTGGAGATGACCTCCTAATGAACTACAACTCCCAGAACTATCTGCGTTCATCAACTCCTGCAACAGCTGACAATAATCCGGACATTCACCCACAGACACAGCTGCTCCTCGTCTACACAGCTTACAAGGACTATAAAGTAAATACACCTCACCTTCATTCACACATTGCAGAGTCTTGTTTTACTACTGAACATATCGAAGTGCTTTCCATGGTTTGTTTTCCTGTGTTTTTAATCATAGCCTTGTTCCTCGTTCTGATTCATTGCCGCCTAGTCTGACCTCTTGCCTGTATTTTGACCACGATTATTGGATTGCCCTTGTGTTATTGTTTTGCTCCTGTTTTTGAACTCTCCCTGTATGACTTTGATTAATAAACTGCATTTGGATCTGCAAGTCTGTTATGAGGGTCTACTTCATTATTATTATTATTATTATTATTATTATTATTATTATTATTATTATTATTATTATT
>CAIGQZ010032409.1:12575292-12586291 GCA_903798205.1 Danio tinwini
TTATTATTATTATTATTATTATTATTATTATTATTATTATTATTATTTAATGTATTTATAACATTATTATTGTTGTTATTATATGCTTTAAAAATTATTATTGTGATGTATAAATGCACTAATGTTTTATTAAATAAAGCTGACAAAATTAACACAGATTTTGGCTGTCAGTAGTCGAATGGAAGAGCACAGGGTCTTGCAGACCTCCACTAATCTAGTGGTTTAATTGCTGTCACAGAGAAAACAGGGCTGGAGATGTCATTCGGGGAAATATCTAGCTGGTTAACTTGGAATTCAAAACATGTATCTTTAGTTAAATAAAGTCAAGACTCTGGAAGTAATCCATCCGGCTTGAAGGGTTACTGTCATAAATTCTTAATGGACCGAGTTCATACAAACCCTTATCAGGAGTGAACAGAATTTGTTGTGTCGTGTTGACTCCAGTTTACCCAAGCTCATCAGTTATTCAGAGCTAATCAGCCTGAGATGTGAGGATCAGCAGGCAGGCAGGGTGACAGCAAGTGTGTGTGTGTGTGTGTGTGTGCATGTGTGTTGGAGAGAGAAAGAGAGGTGTTGCTTTGAGAATAGACCTTAACTGCATGGCTACAGAAACACACGCCACACCACCACTCTCTTTACACTGGACTCCTCTCTTGGTTGTGATTTTTATGCTAAATTGCACTATGGACATCCTCCATTTACTCCAGGTAAAATATACCAGGATTTTGCCAGGATTGATCAATTAGTGCCTGTAGATTTCAATAACTGTGTAGTTCAGAATGTTAAAATGCTTTTTAAATTTGTTTTTACTCTTGCACTGAGCCATAAACCTCCACTTCACTTTGCAGTTTCATTCATTTCTGAATTCAGATTTTTTTTTTATGTTAATACATAATATAGCTTATACGTATATACATTATATTCTACAAAATTGTATTCTTTTTTTAATGTTGGTCTTTCAATGTCTTTTTAATGTTGGTCTTTTTTTAGTGCAATAAATAGAGATTCCTCTGTAGTAACTTTTGACACTAATATGCTAAAAAAACAAATTTTTCGTGGTAAAAGTATGTTAATTAGTTCCTATTTAATGCAATATTGCCTCAATTGCGCATTTAGACATTTTAGAAAACTTGAAATACAATTCTTAATCAATTGACTACACTCAAAAAATTATGTTTGCTGTTTATCCAAACTACTTATTTAATATGAGCTGAAACAACACAATTCTTGAGGGATTTTTTTTTTTTGGGGGGGGGGGGGGGGGGGGCAACTTGAATGTTTTGAATGTTCAATCCACTTAACCCTTTCACATGTGAGTTTTAAATACTCCACCTGACCTTCCTGCATGAGTTTCATAGATACAGTACATATAGTACATAGATACTGTAGATATCGCATACGGACCCTGAGCATGCGTCAATAGCGCCGCCACATTTGTACAGTGCTCCCAGAGCAAATGTCATTCAACCGCATTAATCAAGACTAAAGCCAATCTGAAGATGCTGGACTTTTGTGCTGCGAACTGGTGTAGTAACGAGAAAGCAAAGCATAAAGACGGAACATTTCATAGATAAGATTTCGTTTTTAATGTTTTTGTATGTTACAAACTCTTGTGCTCTACAAGTAACATTATTGATGATAATACAGACACTTACTGCACTGACCCTAAGGCAAAGTAGCACCAACTCGCACTAAATACTAGGCTTATGCTAGTTTTGTTGAATAAAATAAGTAAACAATGTAAATGAAATATGACAACAAGATTTTGCGGTGCCAGAAACTTGTATTATTTTCAGCTAAATGAAGTAACGGCTAGTTTTTGAAGTAACTTATAAGGGTGCTTCATAACATAACAGTGCCAGCGCTTCAATGTGCATACTTTCCACTCTAAATTATTGAATATTACAAATGTTATATGCCATTTAGATCAGAAAGGTGGATATTATGCACATTGAGATGCAGGGATATCGATGGTTCACATGAGTCATTCATAACAGGGATTTATTCACAAACGAATCACTCCCTCTGTTAGAATTAGAAGTGAAAGCATGAGAGGGGGTGTGTTTCAGGACACAGATTAGGTCAAATTTAACAAGGAGGGAGGATAATACATTTGCATGCACACAAACACATGCTCTTTGTCGGCAATGCCCCTGCGATCACTTCTCCATCAATATAGAAAAGTTGTATAAAATTATCATTTTTGGAAATTAAAAAAATTATTTGCATACTGACCACAGATCGTAGATACAGTAAATGTATAAATGTTTACATATCTATGGCTTCGGATGGTCCTCCACTACACCTTTGTCCCACATTTATTTAAAAAGGACCGCTACCCTGATTGCGTCTCTAATGGCGTCTCTATTGATGCATTCCTATATGACAGGTGTTTGGCGCCACCGTTGTTGCTAAAAGGGATACAGCTATGGTCGAAAGTTAACAAGAAGTATTTATATTATTTATTACATTACGCATTAATTGTGTTTTATTAGCTAGATGGGATACAGCTGAGGATACTTGCATCAATATAGCATAATCTAATAAAATTATATTTTTAAAATACAATTTTATTAGATCATGCTATGTTGACATGAGTATCCTCAGCTGTATCCTATCTAGACTTCATCTTCTCCTGCAGCGCGATGAAGTTAAGATGGGATACAGCTGAGGATACTTACCTCAATGTAGCATAATTTTTGTAACACTGTACAGCAATTAATATTTTTACATTACAGTGAGGTGGATGCGTGCATTGAATGCGTACTTAACTTCTGATCGCAGCTGTATCCCTTCTAGCAACAACTGCAAGAGAGATCCATGCTGTTCATGTTTATTCAGAATTGTTAGCACAAATACATAAAGGTAAGCAACTGTTTATCTGGGAAAAGAATAGAAAAAATATTCTAGTAACATAAAAAGTGTGTATCTTATGTGAACAAAGCACATTGTCCAGTTACAGTATATTGAAAAATAATAATTATTGCCATCTTTGTAGACATATGTGTTTTACAAACCTTAAATGGTATGTTTTGCTTGTAGTTATGCATATTTAAATGTCTGAAACCTAAAATAAATGTTATTTGTTTGAAATCATGGATAAATTGTGATTTATGACAATCGCTGCGCACCTCTTACTGTCAGGTTTTAATTTTAGAAGTTGATGACGTGTGCTCTGAACGTTTTAATCACACCAGTGTGATTGTATTCTTCAGGGACCAGCCAAGGCTGATCACACCGGTGTGATCAAATATGTGAAAAAGTTAAATTTGTAAAAACTAATAAGTTAACTTAATTTCTTTATGTTGTTCCAGCACAAATCAATTGTGTGGGACCCAACACTTTTTTTAGTGTAGAGACAATAATAATAATAATAATAATAATAATAATAATAATAATAATAAACTTAAAGGGATAGTTCACACAACAAAAAAAATATTCTGCCATCATTTGTTCTCCTGACATGTTCCAAACCTGTCCGAGCATTTTAGTCTGTTAAACACAAAATAAGATATTTCGAAGAATGTTGGATAACCTCTAACCACTGACGTCTATAGTAGGAAAACCATTTGCGTTGGCAGTCAATAGTTACAGTTTTCCAACATCATTCAGCAGATCTACTTTTGTGTTCAAAAAATCAAAAAAGCTGTGTAAATGATTGCAATATTTTCATTTTAGGGTGAACTATCCCTTTAAATCTGCTTTTTTTCCCTGGTGAGCTGTGAAATGCTATCCTGCTGTGTCGAGTGTGTGAAATGGTTAAATGAGTTGGAGGTGAACTCAGAAGTCAGCTCCCTCGTGCCACGGTTTCATGCATGGCTTCGAGAAGTAGTGAAACACTGTGTGTAATCCTATTGGACGCTGCACAGCACATTTTTTAGAGCTTGTTAAATTTTGTCCGTTTATTTTCTTGTCTCATTAAATTCTCAGATGCATGAGCTTATATTTGGGATACTGTATGAAGGGGAATGTGCCCACAGTTAGAAAAACTGAAAGATCCTCACCTATATTTTTAGTCGCTGCTGTATAACTATGTGTAATTAACGTTATGCTTGCTTCTGGCATGTTTTTATCATTAAATTAAAAATATTTCATAAATAAATAAAATCCACAGGGATGCAACAAGCTGTTACAATTGTTATTCACTGAAAAGTTTCCCCTTTGGTCCTGTTGTCAATTATCATTCTCCATTCTACTTGCAATACTGTTCAACTGTGTGTGCATGTGTGTGCGTATGTGTGTGACAATATATGTATATAATATATACTGCTAGAAATACCCCTTTTCTGTGAAATTTTTATTCTAAATATTTCCCAAGTGATGTTTAGTGGAGCAAGGAAATAGTTTTTTTTTTTTGTTTGTTTGTTTTTTGTTTTTTGGGGGGGATAGGATGTTTTTTTTTTTTTTTTTTTGTTTTTTTTTTTTTTTTTGGGGGGGGGGTCTTATTTTCTTCAGTTTGGCTGGAATAAAAACTATTTGTAAGGTCCACATTATTAACCCTCTTAAGATTTTTTTTTTATTTATTTTTGCTACAGAACAAACCACTGTTGTCCAATCACAAGCCTAATTAACCCAACCTGCCGAATTAATTTTATTAACCTAGTTAAGCCTTTAATTTGCACTTTTAGATAAATTCCTTAATATCTTGTAAATAATTAGAGATATACACTCACCAGCCGCTTTATTAGGTACACCATACTAGTACAGGATTGGGACCCCCTTTTGCCTTTACTGCCTTAATCCTTCGTGGCATAGATTCAACAAGGTACTGGAAATATTCCTCAGAGATTTTGGTCCATATTGACATGATAGTATCACACAGTTGCTGCAGATTTGTCAGCTACACATGCATGATGCAAATCTCCCGTTCCACCACATCCTTAAGGTGCTCTATTGGATTGAGTTCTGGTGACTGTGGAGGACATTTTAGTACAGTGAACTCATTGTCATGTTCAAGAAACCAGTCTGAGATGATTCATGCTTTATGACATGATGTGTTATCCTGCGGGAAGTAGCCATTAGAAGATGGGTACATTGTGGTCATAAAGGGATGAACATGGTCAGCAACAATACTCAGGTAGGCTGTGGCGTTGACATGATGCTCAGTTGGTACTAATGGGCCCAAAGTGTACCAAGAAAATATCCTCCACACCATTGCACCATCCATGCTTTCATGTTATTGACGCCAAATTCTGACCTTACCATCCGAATGTCGCAGCAGAAATCGAGATTCATCAGTTTTTACAATCTTCTATTGTCCAATTTTGGTGAGCCTGTGTGAATTGTAGTTTCAGTTTCCTGTTCTTAGCTGACAGGAGTGGCACCTGGTGTGGTCTTTTGCAGCTGTAGCCTGTCTGCCTCAAGGTTGGACATGTTGCGTGTTCAGAGATGCTCTTCTGCATACTGCGATTGTAACGAGTGGTTTGAGTTACTGTTGCCTTTCTATCAGCTCAACCCAGTCTGGCCATTCTCCTCTGACCTCTGGCATCAACTAGGCATTTGTGCCCACATAAAAGCCGCGCACTGGATATGTTCTCTTTTTCTGATCATTCCCTCTAAACCCTAGAGGTTGTGCGTGAAAATACCAGTAGATCAGCAGTTTCTGAAACACTCAGACCAGCCTGTCTGGCACCAACAACCATGCCACGTTTAAAGTCACTTAAATCCCCTTTCTTCCCCATTCTGATGCTCAGTTTAAACTGTAGCAGATCGTCTTGACCATGTTTACATCCCTAAATGCATTGAATTGCTGCTATGTGATTGGCTGATTAGAAATTTGCGTTAACAAGCAGCTCTACAGGTGTACCTAATAAACTGGCTAGTGAATGTATTGTCATCATGGCAAAGACAAAATAAAGATTATTATTAAAAATGAGTTATTAAAACTATTATGTTTAAACGTGTTGGAAAAAAACTTCTATCTAATTAACAGCACTTGGGCAATATTTGAAAAGGAATTAGAATTTCACAGGAGGGAGTGCATTTTTCTTTAACTGTAAATATGAACTTAATGAACTTTATTAATAATAGACTTTCATTTTGACTGAATGAAAAAAACAGCCTATATATGAGCCTATAGCTTTTTTTTAGGTTAACCTCAACTTTTAGATGCATTTTATGTTGTATCCAATAAATATTTGCTTGTTTTAGGGAAATTGTCAGACAAATTTAATGTCCCTTAAAATTGTGATTAATTTACTTATTCGTCATGTAAGCAATCGTTTATTTAAATTAATAATCCAAGCCATCCTCCAAGTATAGATAATGAAAACAGTTTCAAATTGCAACAAATTTTCAAAGTATTAATATTTTGCTGTACTTTGTGAAGTTTATTTATTAACTAATTTTGAGGGGATCATGTGCTTATGATTGCTTGCAACCGGCCCCGCATTATTCAATTTATGATTCACCAATCAGACAATTCCTAATTCCTAAATACCCTAGGTTCCACATGACAGCCATCTTCGTTTTGAAGAATCCCCCCTTCCACCCCTACTCCTCATTTCCTAGATGGGTGGCACGGTGGCCCAGTGGTTAGCACTGTTGCCTCACAGCAAGAATGTCACTGGTTCTAGTCCTTACCAAGCCAGCCAATGTTTCTGTGTGGAGTTTACACGTTCTTCCCGTGCTCACGTGGGTTTCGCCCAGTTTCCTCCCACCGTCAAAAAACATGCAACTTAAGTTAATTGACTAATGTAAATCGGCACCATAGACATGCTCCTAGTAAGAAGTTATCTCTTATACGCAATCACTATCTGTTCATTCGCTACTACAGCAGGGGAGTTCTCGAGATCTACCTGAGCTCAAACTCCTCTCTTGCCTTGCAAACGGGAGGGAGCCCCGGGCTCGAGGATCTTATGAGCTCAGGGCTCTCTCCAGGGATCATCAGCTAAGTGTGAACTCTTGAAAATCAAATAAATGCAGTCAAGATGGGTGTAAAAGATTTACAACCCCCAAACTTAGGAACATTAGTGTTTATGATCTGCTGCTTCACATTTTTCTTTATCTTTTTTGACAGTCCCTATGAACTACAAGTAAAGGTGATGAATAAAAACCTCAATTTCCTTTTATGCCTTAAAGAAAGAAACTGGCAGAGTTTTTACCTTTAGGTGAACTATAACTTGTTTGTGTTTTTTTTTTTTTGCTTCTTTTTTTTTCAAATCAACAGTCAAAAAGACTTTACCTTCGTCGCACAAAAGACAGCAGACACTTTTTTTTTTTAAAGAGCAACTCTTCTAAACTCCAACAGATCTTTTCAGTCTTTAAATGAAAATGTGTTCATCTGATTTTAAAACATGCCTGTAAATGGAAAAACCAAGCCTACGCGTATAACTATTCTTGGGTTGAAATAATGAAGTGCATTTGCTGTGTCATTTTGCTGTCACGTTATCAGCATTCATGACTTAATTGGAGAAAATGAGGGCATATCTGTAAAGGTTTATGAAAGGCTCCCTTTGCTTGCTTTTCAATTTGTTTGTTTATTAAACGGATAACTGGATGGCAAAACTTCAGACAATGCAATTGATCAGCTCAACAAAGGTTGCTTGAATGCTCTTCTGTGCTGGTGTGCTGTAGTGTTCATGTTTGCGTTTCTGTTTTCATCCTCTTTAGTTATGGTTTCTATTTATATAGAGTACAGAAAGGCTGGATCCATGACTTTACCAATGAAGAAAGCATAACAGCTGGCTTGGATAGCACATTTGTATACAATAGGCATTATTTCAGTGGTAAAAAAAAACTACAGGAAAAATGATAACTGGTTAACCTGTTAGCCAGCACACAATTTTGGGGATTTACACCTACCTAACTTTAAATAGTAACAGCTCCTGACTCCAGTAAGCTACAAACACAAATTATGTATCATTGGAAAGGAGACACTTTGATCTTTACTGTGGTAAAAGGGAGAGTTACATGTTAAAAAATATAAAATGTTATACATTACGAATTCATAAGAAAAACAATTGTATTGTGTTCAATATTTGTTTTTCCATATACAAATACAGGAAAACATTATTTAGATTTTAACGTAAAGATAAAATGTATCTTAGAATAAAAAATATTACAATAAGCAAGTAAATATATGTGTGGTGAAGTAACAATTTATTTACTCTTTATTTTAAGGTGACATGAGCTGCGTCCCAAGTGGCACACTATACAGGGTGGGCCATTTATATGGATACATCTTAATAAAATGGGAATGGTTGGTGATATTAACGTCCTGTTTGTGGCACATTAGTATATGTGAGGGGGCAAACTTTTGAAGATGGGTGGTGACCATGGTGGCCATTTTGAAGTCGGCCATCTTGGATCCAACTTTTGTTTTTTCAATAGGAAGAGGATCATGTGACAGATCAAACTTATTGGGAATTTCACAAGAAAAACAATGGTGTGCTTTGTTTCAACGTAACTTTATTTTCTCATGAGTTATTTACAAGTTTTTGACCATTTATAAAAATGTGTTCAATGCGCTGCCCATTGTGTTGGATTGTCAAAGCAAACCCTCTTCTCCCATTCTTCACACACTAATAGCAACACCGCATGAGAAATGCCACACATGCTTCCAGTATCCGTAGTTTCAGGTGCTGCACATCTTGTATTTTCACACCATAGATGATTGCCTACAGATGACCCCAAAGATAAAAGTCTAAGGGGGTCAGATCGGGAGACCTTGGGGGCTGTTCAACTAGCTCACGATGACCAATCCACTTTTCAGAAAAGTGTATTCAGGAAACCATTCGCATTTTATTAAGGTGTATCCATATAAATGGGCCACCGTGTACACTACTCTCTTATCCACTACTGTATGTACTTATGCACTTACACACATAGTGTATGAATGTAATGTCATCCCAAATGGAACACTAACGGTTGTTTACTAAGCGGAAATTCAAACCGTTTCCCTGATGACGTTTGATGGTTGCCAAATTAGCGAAATGAATGAAACTACCAAATAATTCCTGCCATGAGGATCCATCGGGAGGAGGTATAATCACTCTCGTAGGAGAATACTGCTTTCATAATCCAAAAGAAATAAAGTAATCCAACATCAGTGCCCAAAAGCTACTTGCGCAAAGCAGCGGCTGTTGAGTGCGTTAAGTGTCCAACATTCCACGCTTTATTTTAATGGTTAAATGAGTGCATTATCCATTTAAAGTGCACTTATTATTTTTAGAGTTTTTAGTGTGAATGCATACTTAAACTATTTATACTTCAACATGGCGTAGAATAGTGCATAACTATGCGATTTGTGACGCACCTATGTTTTCAATGTAACTACTGAGTAATATTAATGAATTACATGTGCTGTACTTACTACTCTATATGGTTGAGGTTAGAATGTATTATGGTTAGTTATGCATAATTAAATGTAATTACTATAGTAAGTGCATGGAACATGTGTAACTACATTACCTCAAACTAAAGTGTTACTAAAAACTGTTCACCACTGAGTTTTAGCTTCAGCCGTCACGCTTTATTTGGCTGAAGGTTGCAGGCTTGCCTTCTGTAGACTTTGAGCAAGGCCGCCATTGATTCTCACCATTAAACAGCTGTCTTGCCTGCAGCTTGGCATCCTTATTGCTCTCATTTTCACTTAGTGTTCAGGGTCATGAAGGCTGAATAATGGAGAGGACACTCTGTGTGGGGCTGATTCACATCTTTATAACTCTCTGCTTTTCTCTCCTTCTCTTTGTCTTTACAAATGATACTTTTTGCTGTAAACTGTGGCACATTCATCACTGTGACTGCATCATGAATATAACACAGCTGTCTACCACTGTTTCTAGCTAATGACTTGGGTTGAGGAGATGGCAGCTTCACTGTTTTATTCATGTTTTTTTTTTGTCACTTTGAATTAACACCAAACCTTCATGTGCACAGAAACACAAGAGCTTACATCCTGCAAATGCATCGCAGTTGAAGCAGCTGTTGAACGGGAATGAAGACTCAAAGCTTGTTTTACTTTTCACAAAGTTCAGCTCACTGATTGACCATGTTAACAAAATTAACTTGGACTCCAGATGAGGATCTTTATATATATAAAGCTTGCTTACTTAATGTACTGTACTTTTATTTATTTAGATGTTTAGTACTATATTTGTCAGAATTTGGTTCATCTAGTCTTCTAGTGCAATCCAGTCATCCTGTATTGATAAATAAACTAAAACTGAATTAACTGAATTCCTGAAATTGTCATTTTAGTAGTAATCTGATATAATATATTCATATTTTTTTTAATTGTGATTTTTTTTTTCTTTTTGTTAGTTGTTTGGTTAGGTGTTTATTTGTTTGGTTGTTTAGTTAGTTGTTTGTTTGGTTGGTTGGTTGGTTGGTAAGGTGTTTGGTTGGTTAGTTGGTTGGCTGGTTGGTTGATTGGGTAGGTGTTTTTTTGTTGGTTTTTGTTTGTTTGTTGGTTTTGTTTGGTTGGTTGGTTGGTTGGTTGATTAGGTGTTTGGTTGGTTAGGTGTTTGTTTCTTTGGTTGGTTAGGTGTTTGGTTGGTTGGTTGGTTGAGTGTTTGTTTCTTTGGTTGGTTAGGTGTCTGTCTGTCTGTCTGTCTGTCTGTCTGTCTGTCTGTCTGTCTGTCTGTCTCTCTGTCTGTCTGCCTGTCTGTCTGTTTGTCTGTTTGTTTGTTTGTTTGTTTGTTTGTTTGTTTGTTTGTTGGTTGCTTAGGAGTTTCTTTGGTTATGAAAGACATCTCATCTTCAAGACTGCAGTTATTTGGTCAATTGATATTTGTATGTGTGTGTGTGTGTGTGTGTGTGTGTGTACAAACATGACAAAATTCAGTCAATGTTTAATTCTTTTTCAAATATTTTTAAGTGCTGTTTAACAAAGAAAAACATTTGACACATTTTAAACAATAGTTTCAATAAACTTTTATTAACTCATTTATTTTGTTTTTGTCTTTATTTTACTACAATTCAGTTTAAAGTGTGATTTAAATACTTCATTAGGTTGTGTGTGTGTGTGTGTGTGTGTGTGTGTGTGTGTGTGTGTGTG
>CAIGQZ010032409.1:12586691-12598057 GCA_903798205.1 Danio tinwini
TGTGTGTGTGTGTGTGTGTGTGTGTGTGTGTGTGTGTGTGTGTGTTCTAATCAACCTACAATTTCACAGATATACTGATAATCTGATATACTGTAAGTGTGACCAAAAACATGAAAATATTCAAACTAAAATCATTAATTTTACATCCATAAATTAAATGATGTTTATACCACCTGCAAACTGTATCGCCAAACACAATTTATTTTGAGAAAACATCTTTCACATCAGCTAAACCATTGAAACAGTGATGACAAACAGACTGTGGTCCTCACCATCTCTAGTGTGAAAGCAGTCTAAGTGCTCTTCTGCTCTTTGTCTTTCAGATGGACCCCGTCCAGAAAGCAGTAATCAACCACACATTTGGAGTCTCCATTCCTCCCAAGAAAAAGCAAGTTATTTCTTGCAACATCTGTCAGCTCCGCTTTAATTCAGATGTGAGTACAAAAAACAAACTTTCTCTGGCTATATTTGTGTGTGTTTATATGAAGACGTGTAAATGTTTTTTGTCTGTGGTTTGTGTGCATGTGTTACAGCTCCTTCCAGTGTAGCTTTTTTTCTTTTGAATATGGAAACAAAAGTGATCTTAGGCCAGTCCTGTATATGTAAAAGTGGTTTTTATAGTGCTGTGTTTCGCTCTGCACGCTGATGGCTGATTAAAACTAGCCCCGGTACAGCCGTTTAGGGTGCAAGTGGCAATGCTCTTCATTAATCATACAAAACAAGGTAAGTGTGCTAATGTATGGTAATTTCAGCAGACGTGATGCTGCCAGTTCGCACAGCCAGCTTTTAATGAACACTGCTCAGCCATTTTTTGACAAGACGCATGCTGGATCATTTCAGTCGTTTCATTAAACCAATTGTTATTTTTTTGCAGTTTTTCATACCTGTGTTGATTGCATCTTATATCATTGAGTCTGTCAATAAACACGCCAATTTAGCACAGATAACACAATTCACCGTTGAAAATAAATGTCTGATGATTTTAGCAGCAAATAAAATGTTCTCGTAGGGCAGGGAATCAAAAACAATTCTTATTCAGAACAGATTAATTATGTGAGGAAGTTTTTGGCATGATTTACATTCTTCTGTTTTGATTAGTGCTATTAGCTGTTGTTGCATCATGGATCATGTCCAGATTTTTAGAAAAAGCATGAGAAAATGAAAGATTTAAAGCTTTAAAGTTGTGCTTGTCCACTAAGAAATGTTGTGTTTAATAGATGTCAAATAGACATCTCAGCATAGATGGTTTGATAAAACCAGGCTTATCTTCGACTAATGTCTAAGGGGTTTTTTTACACTTTGGTCGATAACCTGGTCCGAACCTAAGTTCGATTGTCCTCCACTTGCCACCTTCTCAGCTGGTTTGTCTTCAAGCTGCTGTTGTGTGTACAGCTGATGCTAGGTGATGGACTGCCACGAAAGCCAAGGCGCCAAAATGGAAAGACGTATGCACATCACTGTCTTTCTGCTTTTACCAAATCTTTTGGTTTTTGTAACATACAGAGAATCATTTACATCTATCTGTCACAAAAATGTAAAAAACGTTGAGAACATAACGCAATGTCTGCAGAAGTATATTATCACTGTGTTTGCACTGGGTCAGTCTTGTAGCCAAGGTAACATTAGATGACACACAGACATACACACATAAATGAATGTTACGAAAACTAAAGTTTGTTGTACAGTTGGCGGTTCACTTCCGTTATTTGGTACGATTGCATTCATGTCAGAAGTGAACCGGACCAGAGTTTGTGCAAATCGTACTCGAGACTACCTCTTTCAGGCAGACTCGGGTACGGTTTACTGGTGCCCACATGTTCAGAAGACATTGTTCACACTAAACGTACCAAACTCTGACGTCAAGCGAACCCAGGCGTGGATCAAAAGTGTTTATGTAAAAGCACCCTAAGACAGTGGTCCTCAACCTTTTTATCACCACGGACTGGTCAACGATTGACAATTTTTTCCGCAGACCGCGGCGTGTAGCGGTGTTTCTTAGATTGCTAGGCAACCATCAAACAATTTCTCAGAGGTTGACAAGCAGACAAAACATTGCTGTCACTCTGGCACTGCAGTGTTTGGGTGTTCTGTCTTTGTCTGAGATAATTAGTTAGATTTCATCCAAGCTAAAGCTGATCAGCCAATTGTTGTCACGTGACTCACGGTGCACTCGCAGAATTCATTCAACTGTTTGCTTCTGGAAGTCGCAAGTGCGTCAACGCTGCTTGTGCGGGCAAGCCATCCACCTGCATTGGAAACAACGAACTTGCACAAACTTTAGAAAAGACGCAATACGCGAACGGCCCCTAAAAGGTTGGATAAAATTGATAGACAGTCCGGTAAGACTAATTATTTAATCCACAGATTAGATAGAGTTCACATGTAGTGATGCATTCCTGTGTATTTGATGACTAGTCTAGTTTTAGGCTATTCTTAGATGTCTATTAAACTTCTTTTAAACCCACACACACAAAATGCATGCTGGGTTTGTGTATATTATTCCTGCCTCAGAATACATCTCACAGTTTGACTTTTACTTTGATTTAAGAATTTATATTCTGACATTTTTTTGCATCTCTGATCTCACAAATGTTTTGTTTTTCTCCGAATTTCAATCTTGTTTCAAACTGTTTTGACTTAAAGATGTAAATGTGAGTTTATGTGTCACAATTCAGAATAAGAATAATTCATTCACAATTGCAAAAAAGACAACTCAATTCTCAAAGCACAAGAAATAAACTCAGATTTGTGAGCTATACACTTGCAAGTTTATACTGTTATTATTATTTCTTTTTATATTTTTTTGCATGAAACTTTCTAGATGGACCATAGTAAAGCACAAAGTGTCTTCTTTCCAATGATACCTATGTTTTGTTTGTCTGGGGTCAAGTACTGTTACTATTTACAGTTAGGTAGGTGTAAATGGCCATTCAGGAGTTCACATTTAGCTGATGATTGATTATAAAGTGTGTTTGACATGTTGTTTTGGAACACAGCTCTGAGCTCATAAGATCCTCAAGCCCAGGGCTCCCTCCCATTTGCAGGAGGAGAGGGGAGTTTGAGCTCAGGTAGATCTCGAGAACTACCCTGCTGTTTGTAGCTAATGAACAATTAGTGATTGTTATGAGCACATCTATGGTGCCGATTTGGATTAGTCAATTAACTTAAGTCACATGTTTTTTGGATAGGGGAACCCGGGGGAAACCAACGTGAGCATGAAAAGAACATGTAAACTCTGCACAGAAATATCGACTTGCTTGGTAAGGACTAGAACCAGTGATGTTCTTGCTGTGAGGCAGCCGTGCCGCCCATTTAGGAAAGGAGGAGGGGTAGGAGTGGAAGGGGGGATTCTTCAAAACGAAGATGACTGTGGTATAGAACTTTGGTTATTTGTGATGACTTAGGAATCGTTTGAACTGTAAAACCCAAAAGTTAAGGCATCAAACTGTTTGAGGAAACCGAATGCTACAAACCATACTGCGTACTGTGTACTGTGTACAGTACTGTGAACTTACTCCATTTAAGTTGAAGTAATGAGGTATTTAATTAAGTCGTTACCTTCAACACTGAGTTCAAAACTCTTTTTATATGAGTGGAACTAACTTTCAGTCAATTTTGAGTGCACTACACTCATTTCATTTGATAAAGTTGACTGTTGGGTTTTACAGTGTGGCGAATCATGAATTGGCTAATGTGGGACCAGCCATGATCAATCATAAGCACGTGATCCTCTCGAAATTAGCTTATAAATAAACTTCACTAAATGAGTGCTGGCTAACAGGTTAAGTCAAAGTCATCACTCAGAGGAGAAAAAGGTCAGAAATGTGTAAAAGCCTATAAACCCATAATTGCAAGAAATAATTTTATGACAAATAGCTATGAAATAGTTTTATAAATAATTACATTTTTTTATTCTGTGGCAGAAGCAGACTTTCATTCTGTAGTAATAGATTGTTTTTGCATAATGTCCAAAATAAAATGTGCCATTGTTTACTCACTGGCAGAGCCATAAAATCCCAGTGGTTTCGCTAAACCTTATCGCTGTATTTACGAGTGTGCACACAGGTGTGGGCTCCTGCACAGAGTTAGCTGGCGGAGGCTTGAGCTGTGCTGTTCTCTATGGGAGAGAAGGTAATTACTTACTGTACTGCCATGTTGTTCCACTCTGTCTTGGCATTGATTAAGCCATTTAATTTAAGATGAATGGCACAGGGTGGCAATAAGCCCTGGCTGACAGAGGGCTCCCACTGCGAGCGGTAATTGAGAAAAGGTTTCTCTCGAAGTGGAAAACAGACGCATTGTGCATCTGTTTTGTCTCCTCCAGCTCTTTTTCATCTTCATCATGACAAACAAGCAGGAATGCGGCACAGGAACCCGGGGAACCCCTTTGGACTTCTGAGCAAATCCAGACGTGGATTCTTAATCGGGGCGTCCGTCGGGTGCCCCTGTTGTTCCCTCCTGCGGTGCATAATTGCTTGATTGCTATCGAGTTTGAAACCCTCGTTTTCCAACACGGCCCTCTGAATCGAAGCGACTGCTAGAGATTAACTTGTCTTAGCTTCCTGTTATCGTCTCTCTTGTTCTAAACAGGCACAATAAAAGCAGAAAGTGAAATGACTTCCCTTGTTGTGATAATTTAAAACAGTTTCCTCTCACAATCGGCTGTTTGAACAATGCTCTTAAAGATTAAGCGGTGTATCTGAGTGAGCAGAAGTGTCAGCGGATGTTCTCCAGAGCACCGGGCTCTTTGATGCTAATTGAGGGTGCATGTGTTTCCACGTTGTGATCTCCACCGATAGAGCTGTCTGTCCTGCTCTCTGTGCTCCCTGGAGATGCTCATCTGCAGGCCCAGTCCAAAGCACATCTCGCTTAAGTGGATGTGATGCTGTGGTTGGCATGTCAGAGTGAATCAGGCCACGTCCTGTGTTCACCTTCCTTCTCCACAGGCCTGAAGACGCTGTGTTTGTCAAGCGCTGCGCTGGTGGCGTTGCAGGAGAACAGATATCCACATACAGTACATTATACACAGGGAAAATGGCTTGTATTGGTCTCGCAGCTTGCTCGTGCAGATTAGCATTTGCCTTTGGAAGCTACAAACTTTATCCGTGACTTTATTAAAGCTCAAACGCCTATTCGTTTTGCCACAGTCTTGCGATGTAATTTAATCCCTAGCTTTAGAGCACGCTCTGGACTCACTGTGTCATCCAATCCTTTTGCCAGAGGGGAGAAAAAAAACAAACATTGTGCAACTAAAGCCTAACACATCCTCGGCCAGGCTCTAATAAAGATTTTAGAGAAGCAATTGTTCCACTCAATGCGTTTGTTTCCATAGTGAGTCGTGGTGTGCTGCTGTGAAGTGTCTAATGGGCATTTTCATTAAAAAATGACATAAACGGATGAGATAAACAGGGTGTGAAATTCCCTTCTGCTTGTACTATGAAATGTTCCCATAGTGGTGTAAATTAACAATGATTTGTTTGCATCTGAGATGATGTTATGATTGTTGTTTTAACAATGAGAACAACATTATCAAATATATCTCTCACTAAACTAACCAAAAATCTGTTAGAGTCCAAAAGCAGTGACTGTATTATGAAGTATGTGTTAGAATGCGGTTAGAATGACCCTGTAATTCAAGATGTGGAAGACTAAAATATATCAGAATGGGTTTTTTTTAACGCTATATAGTTTAGAAAGGACTCATTAAAGGAATAGTTCACCCAAAACTGAAAATTGGCACCATTTAATCAGCCGTTACTTGTCTGTTTGTGTGAGTCTTTTTTTATTCTGAAAATGTACTGCTATATACATTTCTGGAGAACGCTGAATACGTCCCAGGAGTTTCTTTTTTTTTTTTTTTGCAGATTTAGTTTTTACGAATCCACCAGAGGTGGTTGTGTATGCTTTTTGAGATTTCAGATTTCTCTCGTGAGTGCCATTTGTGCCTGCTCTTCTTGCATAAATCCACCAAAGGCCACTATCGACTGACTTACTGACTGATCAACTGACCCACACTCCTCCTTCCCTAAACCCAACCAATAGTGTTTTCAAAAGCACAGATTGACCCGCCCATCCACTTTCCTAAACCCAACCAACAGTTTTAAAAAGCAATCCAGAAAAATAAAAGTCATCACCTGATTTGTACTGCTTTTTCAGATTTTACCACATTCTCACCCTGTTATTTACTTGTTTATTTAAATTTTTGGCTTCTATTTTTGTCTTACTTGCTTTTTGCAACCATTTTTCGTCGAACTCAAACCCTATCGTTGTGGTCAACTCCTCTGCATCTCAAGTCTGCCGAAGTACATGGCGAGCTACTGGACAAACTGGTAACATCCGGAAAGCTGCCCATACGGAGGTACCTGTAAGCGGTCAGCTGCTAGCGTGACAAGGATCTGCTCCATACCACCCCATAGCGTTCATTTTAAAGACAAAATGCAGCCATACAGTACATACTTCTGGCTACATAATTTGTGAACTCCAGAAATGTATATAGGGCTACGTTTTCAGAATGAGCCTGTGTTGTTTTTTCTGTTGAACACAAAGTTATTTAAAAAAATGTTGGAAACTGGTAACCACTGACTTCCATAGTATTTGTCTTTCCTACTATGGAAGTCAAAGGTTACAAGTTCTAACATTCTTCAAAATATCTTCTTTTATGTTCAACATACAGAAATTCATAATGATTTGGAACCACTTGAAGGTGAAAAAAATGTTGGTTTATTTTTGGGTGTTATTTTTTGGAATAGTAGTTGTGCATTGCTACGCGATCTTTGTATTTCATTTTGCCTCACAGCTAGAAGGTTGCTGGTTCAAGTACCGGCTGGATCAGTTGGCATTTCTGTGTAAAGTTTGCATGTTCTCCCCGTATCGGCGTGGGTTTCCTCCGAGTGCTCCGCTTTCCCCCACAGTCCAAACACATGTGCTACAGGTGAATTGAATAAACTAACTGAAAATTCTGTGATCATTTAATCAAGCTTTACTTGTCACAAACCTCTTTGTGTGAGTCTTTTTTTCTGTTGAACACAAAAGAAGTTATTTAAAAAATGTTGTAAACTGGTAACCACTGACTTCCATAGTATGTGTTTTCCTACTAAGAAAGTCAATGGATACAGGTTTCTAACATTCTTCAAAATATCCTCTTTTATGTTCAACAGAAACTCAAAAAGAGATTTGACCCCTTTTTTGTTTAGTTTTTGGGTGAACTTTCTCTTTATATTGACTAAAAGCAATAGTAATTCTGTGTCATTTGTAGGGTATTTTTACATTGTTATGCAGACTTTGTGTTTCATAAAAATTATTTTTTTGTTTGTTTGTTTGTTTGTTTGTTTGTTTTGGGGGGGGGGATAAAACAACCCACAATTTTTTGAGTGTTGGAAAACTAAACTTTTTATAAAATACATGAACTGTAAAAAATGATATGAAAAAAGTCATGACAACAAATGTTTTATGCTACTTTAACTTATTTCAATAGATTAAACAGGTTTAATGTATATATTTTGTTAGTTTGAGTGAAGTACATTATGAGAAAAGTTCATTAGATTCATCTGAAAAAGTTTAGACAGCAATAATTATTTTAACAGTATATAAATTCTTATGAGATCCTATTGCAGTAATAGAGATTTGAGCAGCGGTGTAACTTTAGTTCAATGCACCTTTATTTCTATAGCATGTACAATGTAGATTGTGTCAAAGCAGCTTAACGTAAAAGTTCTAGTAAATGGAAACTGTGTCAGTTCAGTTTTCAGAGTTGAAGTTCAGTTTAGTTCAGTTCAGTGTGGTTTAATTTTCACTGCTGAAAGTCCAAACACTAAAAAGCAATTCCATCGATGCGCAGCTCCATGCTAACTGCTGTCACACTAAGCATTTGAATTTTGCAGTGTGGCCTAACCTGATTTCACAGTCACGCTTTATTTTGATGGTCCGTTTGTTGCGTTTGTTACATTGCATCTACATGCCAACTAATTATCATTAGATTATAAGTAGACTGTTAGATTGGGGTTAGGGTTAGTGTAAGTTGACATGTCTTTGCAAAGTTTCTTATAGTCAGTTAAATGTCTGTTTCTGCACTTTCAACAGATGTTAAGCAGACAGTCTACTAATACTTAAATGAACCATCAAAATAAAGTGTTACCGATTTCACCAAGTAGGACATGTTCCAGGATCAACATCTATGTTAATTCTGGAACAACATTTCAATCAAAATTAAGGGATACGTTTACTGTTTATGTTAAATTTAGGCTTACGGTTAGGTTTATGCACTTGTTATCCAACTATTATTTCCCTCTGATTTGGGGAATAATTTACAGTTATAGTTGGGTTTAGGGGTAGGGAGTAGGTATGGATTACATTTCAGGATCAACATACAGTTAAAGTCAGAATTATTAGCCCCCTTGAATGATTAGCCCCCGTTTATTTATTTCTCCCAATTTCTGTTTAACAGAGAGAAGATTTTTTCAACACATTTTTAAACATAATAGTTTAATTAACTCTTATCTTTGTCAAGATGACAGTAAATAATATTTGACTAGATTTTTTTTTAAACACTTCAATACAGCTTAAAGTGACATTTAAAGGCTTTACTAAGTTAATTAGGTTAACTAGGCAGGTTAGGGTAATTAGGCAAGTTAACGTATAATGATGGTTTCTTCTGTGGTCTATTGAAAAAATATAGCTTAAAGGGGCTAATAATTCAATTTTTTTCTTTTATTCTAGCCTAAATAAAACAAATAAGAATTTCTCCAGAAGAAAAAATATTATCAGACTTACTGTGAAAATTTCCTTGCTCTGTTCAACATCATTTGGGAAATATTGGGGGGGGGGGGGGGCAAATAATTCTGACTTCAGCTGTAGATGTTAATCCAGGATAGCAACGTACTTGACAAAATCATGACGTGCTTGCAGTGTGCCATGCTGGTAAGCGTCATCAGTGCTGTTAGGCTAATGTGTACAAATGGAAACATACAAAATGTTCCCTGCATCACTATAGATTAGTGCTAATTAATGGCTCAGATCAATGTCTGCAAAAAGCAACTTAAATGCCATTTACGTCCATTATGTTTAAAAACTTTGCCAGGCGTATAATTACAGTCTTTACCAATTCAATTCTGCGCACGTAGTTTACTGACCCCTCTCGAGTTTACAGTTCAACTCCAGCCTCTGAAATTCCTCATATAAATGACCTTAGCATTAATGTGTTCTGCATTAGGTTTTATGTGCTTTCCACAAACTAAACACGCTCCCATTTACTGCAGAATGCAACTTCTTCTTTTTTAATGCCGCAATTACACTTTAGGCAAGGCCTGCAGGCAGCTGACAGTTCAATAAACCATTTTGGGTTTGATATAGTGTTTTTTATTTCATATTTTGTCTCAAATCTTGGCCCTCTGTTTAGCTGTTAAAATAAATTCTTGCAGATGTGGCCTGAATAACGATTGTGGGAAAATCGCAGCTTTTTTTCCAAACACACACACAAGCTGTTTATAGTATAACCTTTTTGTTTCCCCCATCGGCTTTGTCTTTTGTCAGTTACGTTATTGTCTGATGTTGTTGTTTTGTTTTGTTTTTTGCCTTCATAAGGTGTTGGTTTTAAAGGTGAAGCAGTAGTGTGTTCTTTTGAAGACTGCATTAAAGAAATGAGAATAATGACTGGCGTATCCTCTCTTAGGTTTCCCTTATCTCCTGTAAATGAGCTGTTTTATCTCCATTTGCGCTCGGTGTAACAGAGAAGCCTGGGCCATTTTCATTTGAAGTCACCTGATCTGAAGGTGTGTGTCCTGCTGTGATGTGACATTAGGTGAAGTGGTGGCTTCCCTCCAGAGACCTGCAGTGCTTATGCGAGAACAAGCCAATATGGCAGATAACCAGCAAATCTCATTAAAGCTTGATGCTCTCTTATACATGCTGTGTCATTACAGGCGTCACAGCCCTGCAACACACTGTCTGTGTCCAACTGTCGTGTCGTTGCTTGACTAAAGTTACACAGCAGCATAAAGACGGCCTGCTCTCAAATTTCGAGAGCACATTTAATGCATTTTAATTTAAGTTTACACCTGGTTTTAAGATGCTGGAAATCGCTCAATACTGAAGTCGTTTTGGGTACTGTATTTTTATTTCATGTTGGTTGTTGCTATATAATTGGTCATATAAATTTATGTATTTAACCTATGTAACAAAATCAATGCCAAACCTTTTGAATTAAAAAGCTTGTTGAATAGCACAAACATTTGAATTACTTGAATTGCCAGGGTTAGAATTTTTAGGTCCTGAAATTTAACATAGCAGTTTATTTAAGCTGTGAATATTTCAAGTACAATTTCAAATACGTTTTTATACTTATAAATTCAATAATTCATACTAATTTTCCAGATTTAACTTACTAAATATTCAATACTGTTAAAAAATACAAGGCAATTTTCAGTTCATTAATTTAAGGCCATTCCAATAAGGAGGATAAAAAGAAATATTGAATTAGAATCACGGATTACTTAAGCGCAATAGCCTAAATAAATGTCATATAATACCATATATAATGTATTATTTTTTTCAGTTTGTGCTATTCAACAAGAGTTTTAATTCATTACTTTTGGCATTGATTTTGTTCTATATGAAATAAAAGTGATTAAAAATGTGTTTTTTTTCTCATAAGAATGAGTTAAATGGGTCAAGGGAAATGTAAGCGTTAGGGTTAAAAGAAATACATTTTTTAGCTGTTCTTAATAAGAAGATATTTTCAGTCACACTCATAATTTGCTAGTTATTAACATTTATTAAGTTAGTAGTTGGTAGAAGTTTGGTATTGCGTAAGATTAGGGATGTAAAATAAGATCATACAGAATATGTACTTAGTAAGTATTAATAAACAGCCATAATAATAATAATAGTAGTAGTTGAGATTTGGTACTGTACTTAAACTAAAGAGTACCATTTTCAGCATGTTAAGAACAATTGCAGCATGTTAAGAGCAACCGCATATGGTGGTCTTTGAACTGTTTTTTTTTAATGTTAAGTGAGTTAAATTTTAAATTGCAATGTTGTTGTTTTTTTTCTGTTTCACCAATGTAAATAGTTTTTAGGGTTTTTTTTCAGTTTTTTTTTTTTTTGGGGGCCAGTTTCACACCATTATTTCTTGAGCAGCAAATCACGAATAGGAATAAATCACATTTTAAAATATATTAATATAAAATTAAGTCCTGTTGTAAGATTTTACAATATTACTGTTTTGGCTGTACATGTTATCAAATAAATGCATCCATGTAAAAAAAAAATCTAAATACTAATATAAAAAAAATGATAAATTATAATGTATATGAAAAATAGTAATAGTATATATACTATACTATTATATAATAGAATTATATATATAT
>CAIGQZ010032409.1:12598157-12625578 GCA_903798205.1 Danio tinwini
ATACACACAGTTGAAGTCTTATTCTTATCTTAAGAACAAAAGCAGTTTTTAATTTTTTTAAGAACCATTTTGAGGTCAAAATTATTAGCCCCTTTAAGCTATTTTTTTTCTCGATAGTCTACAGAACAAACCATCGTTATACAATACTTGCCTAATTACCCTAACCTCCCTAGTTAACTTAATTAACCGTGTTAAGCCCACCCCAATACGTCTGAACAGCAGTATAAGTCATTTTTATTTATTTATTTATTTATTGATGGGTGATGTATCATATTTTGAGACGGGCTTCAGAATCCCTGCCAGATTTCAGGGTTTAACCAATTTTAAAACCTCAACATAAACCATGTTTTAGCATGCTTTACTAACAGGTGTAAACAGTGATATTTCTCGGATGACTACTCGTGGTGGTATCACAGACAGATCTTAAAACCGGTTGTGTGCAGGGCTTACATGTCTGGAGATAAGAGAAAAAAAGCTGGAGATGGGAATGTTCAACAAATCTTCTTAACTATTTTATATGGGAATTAAAGATCAGTTCCATTACTACTGGCACTGAACGACTTTGTAAACTTTGAGGTTGTCAATCTGCATGCAGCTTTTTTAGATTCAAATGTTATTATAAAAACAGTGCTGCATTGCCATATACACAGTTTTTTTGGTAATACATTTGAGTGTTTCTTATTAATGATTAAATAGCTAACAACTCTTTCCAAACATTATTAATATGTTTTGGGTGCTGTAGATTTTTTATTTTTTTATAAATCATCTGTTGAACTGCATCCAGTCATCACAAATACTACAGAAAACCTATTGGTACCCGAATGGACCCAATATTCTCATAGAAATCAGTCAAGTTTAATAAAGAAAATTCATGGTTTGGGGTTACATTCAGTATGGGGTATGCAAGAAATCTGCAGAGTTGATGGCAACATCAACAGCCTGAGGTATCAAAACATCTGTGCTGCCCAATACACTACAAACCACAAGAGAGGGCAAATTCTTCAGCAGGATATCACTCATTCTCATACTTTAGCCTCCACATCAAAGTTCCTGAAAGCAAAGCAGGTCAAGGTGCTCCAGGATTGGCTAGCTCAGTCACCAAACATGAACATTATTGAGCAAGTCTGGGGTAAAATGGAGGAGGCACTGACGATAAATCCAAAGAATCTTAATGAACTATGGGAGTCCTGCATTTCTTTGCCATTCCAGATGACATTATTAATTAATAAAGTTATTTGAGTCATCGCAGAGATGTATGGATGCAGTTGTTCAAGCTCATAGGAGTCCTATACAATATTAATTCTGTTTTCACTGCACCATGACTTTATATTCTATACTGTACATTATTTCTGTTAAGTGACAAGACTTTTGTCTATGTAAAGTCAGATCTTACTGTCCTAATTAAATAATTAAAATCGAGGCTTTATCGTGTTTTATTTTGTTAAAATAAGCATAATCTAGAGGCCTTTGCCTTTCATATAAGCCACTTCTGATACCAAATGATCAACTAGAAGTCAAGTTATTATTTGTTGTTCCTAAAACTTGGATAAACGACCAGACTTTTGCCAGGTAGTGTATAGATATGTGTATATTATTAAGAGTTGTTTTTCTTCATTTTTGCTGTTGCATCATAGGATGTATTTAAGGTGCAGTTCAGAAAATATAAAATTAAATTAATAAATAAAATATTAGACTCCAAATTGCATAGATATATCTATTTTCTTTTTTCTAAAATTGCATTTTTGGAGGGAATTGTGTTTTTTACTGCATATTTGACATATATTTTGTTATTTGCATATTTTTCTTTTAAGCTTTATTGTTAGGACTAATTATAAGGATGGATGTTTCCTCCAAAGTACTGAAAGAATCAATAACAGAGTCTTTAATTAACTGGAATGCCGTGTGAATCTAATCCCTATTTAAACGAATTCTTTTGTCTTTTTTTGAAAGTAGTTATTTAGAAGATGGATTACTGATGGGAGTTCAGATCAAGGGATGTTCAGCTAAAACATTAATCTGGAGTTCACACATTTAAGGAATCTTCTGATGTTTTGAGCTTCGAGTAGGAGGGCAAATCTTTCAAATAAATAAGTAATGTACAGTTGAACAAAAACACTTTAGCTGTGCTCTGATATAAATAATTGGTGTGTGTCTATATGTGTGTGCGTGTCATCAAATTAAGGTTGTTACTGTCCTGAAAAATAATTTTAAAGGCTGAAGTGAGGGGTTAGGGAAAGAGTATGTCATAATTGCTGCATGACTTCAGCGAGCGAGTTTGTGTGCAGAGGTTTTTGTGGCAGAGACCTGTGACCTCGGAAAAACAACAGCATTTGGCAATAATAACCCTTGTATTGCATAATTGGATGAATCATATGAGACTGTCAGTGCAGGGCCACATTTGTTGCATGCACAACTACAAGCACACACATATTAAAAGCTGAAGTGTGTCATACCTGTTTCCTTAGCTGTAGCAAAGCAAGGATTTTCAATGTAAAGACTGCTTTGTTGGACTCTACCTGTTTCCAGTTGTTTAGAAAGGTCTACAATAGCATTGCAATGGCTTGCTTTCAGGCAGTCCTGCACATTCAACTACAACCTCTATTCCAAAAAAAAGTTGGTATATTTTGTACAAACTGATTTGTATCTTTTATTTAAATAATTTTTGTCAGTATTATCAATATACAGATACAAACAACAAAGTTGTTATAGAGTCATTATATAAGTGGGACTAAGTTGTAAGTAAAAAATGATACAATATCCCAATAGTTTTGAAAGAGACCACAAAATATAAAAGGGAGTGCAGAATTATTAGGCAAATGAGTATTTTGACCACTTCATCCTCTTTATGCATGTTGTCTTACTCCAAGCTGTATAGGCTCAAAAGCCTACTACCAATTAAGCATATTAGGTGATGTGCATCTCTGTAATGAGAATGGGTGTGGTCTAATGACATCAACACCCTACGTCAGGTGTGCATAATTATTAGGCAACTTCCTTTCCTTTGGCAAAATGGGTCAAAAGAAGGACTTGACAGGCTCCGAAAAGTCAAAAATAGTGAGATATCTTGCAGAGTCATGCAGCACTCTTAAAATTGTCAAGCTTCTGAAGCGTGATCATCAAACAATCAAGCGTTTCATTCAAAATAGTCAACAGGGTCGCAAGAAGCGTGTGGAAAAACCAAGGCGCAAAATAACTGCCCATGAACTGAGAAAAGTAAAGCGTGCAGCTGCCAAGATGCCACTTGCCACCAGTTTTGCCATATTTCAGAGCTGCAACATCACTGGAGTGCCCAAAAGCACAAGGTGTGCAATACTCGGAGACATGGCCAAGGTAAGAAAGGCTGAAAAACGACCACCACTGAACAAGACACACAAGCTGAAACGTCAAGACTGGGCCAAGAAATATCTCAAGACTCATTTTTCTAAGGTTTTATGGACTGATGAAATGAGTGAGTCTTGATGGGCCAGATGGATGGGCCCGCGGCTGGATCGGTAAAGGGCAGAGAGCTCCAGTCCGACTTAGACGCCAGCAAGGTGGAGTACTGGTTTGGGCTGGTATCATCAAAGATGAGCTTGTGGGGCCTTTTCGGGTTGAGGATGGAGTCAAGCTCAACTCCCAGTCCTACTGCCAGTTTCTGGAAGACACCTTCAAGCAGTGGTACAGGAAGAAGTCTGCATCCTTCAAGAAAAACATGATTTTCATGCAGGACAATGCTCCATCACACGCGTCCAAGTACTCCACAGTGTGGCTGGCAAGAAAGGGTCTGAAAGAAGAAAAACTAATGACATGGCCTCTTTGTTCTAAAGCCCATAGAGAACCTGTGGTCTATCATCAAATGTGAGATTTACAAGGAGGGAAAACAGTACACCTCTCTGAACAGTGTCTAGGAGACTGTGGTTGCTGCTGCACCTAATGTTGATGGTGAACAGATCAAAACACTGTCAGAATCCATGGATGGCAGGCTTTTGAGTGTCCTTGCAAAGAAAGGTGGCTATATTGGTCACTGATTTGTTTTTGTTTTGTTTTTGAATGTCAGAAATGTATATTTGTGAATGTTGAGATGTTATATTGGTTTCACTGGTGAAAATAAATAATTGAAATGGGTATATATTTGTTTTTTGTTAAGTTGCCTAATAATTATGCACAGTAATAGTCACCTGCACACACAGATATCCTCCTTAAATGGCTAAAACTAAAAACAAACTAAAAACTACTTCCAAAAATATTCAGCTTTGATATTAATGAGTTTTTTTGGGTTTATAGAGAAACATGGTTGTTGTTCAATAATAAAATTAATCCTCAAAAATACAACTTGCCTAATAATTCTGCACTTCCTGTGTACTGGTGATTGGTGATGTGTGTGTAGAAACAGCTTCTCAGTATACAGTATATAAACTAGTCATATTTTAGATAGATTGAAAGGATAACTCAATGCACAAGAAATTAGAAAGTAAATTGATGCTCAATGTGAAACCAGTTATTGCGTCAGCCAGGCCTGTGAATGAGTCCACAAAGTCAAAGCATGTATGCATGAGAAAACAGACTCCCTGCAAGATCAACTGTGCACTTTCAAGCAACAAGCTGTTACAATGTGTAGGTGTGTATGTGTTTGACAGGTTTCTTGTACTGTACATGAGCGCTGAACTGGAGGATACACAGACAGCTGTAGGGTAATGCACTGATATTGCTGGCGGCTTCTATTTGCAAATATCAGCAGAAAGGCTTACTGGCGCGTATTGCCAATGCAAGCCTTTTTATGTTTGCTTGTTCATGTCTTGCTCTTGTTGCAAAAATGTTTTTTGCAGCATAACAATTAATAAAGCGTGTATGTGTTTGCCAATTCACTGAAGAATGTCATATATGCCCTATAGGCCTCACTTATGAAACCTGTGTAAATGTGCTCATTTCTGTGTAAAATGATTGTAAAACTTTTTTCACATGAATTGCAGCATTGTGACAACTCATTCAAGTACATAAATTTGTATAAATTGTGCTGTAAGTTATATTTGGAAGTTAATAAGAATTTTTTTTACATTTGTTTGTTTATTTATTTATTTATTGTGCAAATGAAAATGTTTGGCTCTTTTTTTTCTAATCTATTAAGCAGCACATCTGTTTTCAAAATTAGATTAGATTAGATTCTACTTTATTGTCATTACACATGTACAAGTACAAGGAAAAGAAATGCAGTTTAGGTCTAACCAGGAGTGCAATAGCAGCAAGTGCTACACGAATAATGAATACATAAAATGTCAATAGATTAATAAAAAATAAACTGCAATGCTGGGTTCACACCAAAAGCGAAATAAAGTATTTGCGCAAGTAGATTACATATAAAGTCAATACAAATGTACGGATGTAAATGAATTTCCACCAGGAGCCAGTGGCATGAATGAGGCAGAATTCACAATGCATTTACTGTGAACATGTAGAATTCACCTCAATTGTGTATTCCATGCAACTTCAGATAAATAATGCAGGCATTTTGCTTGAGGTGAAAAACATTCTGCAAGTAAACTTGAGCGAGTGAGTGGATGCAATACATTTCTGTGTAAAATGATTGTAAAGCTGTTTTCACACAAATTGCAGCATTGTGACAGCCATTTCAACAGTAAAATGTAGGGGTCAGTAAGAGGTTTTTTATTATTGTCTATTATAATTTGACAAAAGCATTCACGTCAATCTCAACTGGATGCTCAGCCAAACAAAAAGTAAACATGTATACACTTACTGGCCACTTTATTAGGTACACCTGTCCAACTGCTCGTTAACGCATCAGTCAATCACATGACCTGGTGCAATTCAAACCGAGCATTAGAATTGGGAAGAAAAGAGAATTTAAGTGACTTTGAACGTGGCATGGTTGTTGATGCCAGACGGGCTGGTCTGAGTATTTCAGAAACTGCTGATCTACTGGGATCTCTAGGGTTTACAGAGAATAGTCTGAAAAAGAGAAAATATCCAATGAGTTGCAGTTCTATGCTTTGTTGATGCCAGAGGTCAGAGGAGAATGGCCAGACTGATTTGAGCTGATAGAAAGGTAATAGTAACTTAAATGACCACTCGTTACAATCGAGGTATGCAGAAAGAGCATCTCTGAACACACAACACGTCCAACCTTGAGGCGGATGGGCTACAGCAGCAGAAGACCACACCGGATGTCACTTCTGTCAGCTAAGAATAGGAAACTGAGGCTACAATTCACACAGGTTTACCAAAATTGGACAATAGAAGATTGGAAAAATGTTGCGTGGTCTGATGAGTCTCGGTTTCTGCTGTGACATTCAGAAGGTAGGGTCAGAATTGTGCTCAAATGTCCTCCACAGTCACCAGATCTCAATCCAATAGAGAACCTTTTTGATGTGGTGGAACAGGAGATTCGCATCATGGATGTGCAACACTGCGTAATGCTATGATGTCAATATGGACCAAAGTCTCTGAGGAATATTTCCAGTATCTTGTTGAATCTATGGCTTGAAGGATTAAGGCAGTTCTGAAGGCAAAAGGCGGTCCAACTCGGTACTAGTAAGGTGTACCTAATAAAGTGGCCGGTGAGTGTAAATGAAAAGACTGCTCACAGCATGCAATATTTTGGCTGATGAAGAGCTGGTGTACTCAAAACGTTACACACTGTGAGCTGTTTTTTTAAGTAAATAAATGTGATACTTTTGTTGTTGCCGCCATTTCATCTACTGTATATTTGCATATTTATTTATTGTACAAATGAAAATGCCTGGATATTCATTCATTTATTCATTCATTTATTTTCTTTTTGGCTTAGTCTCTTTAATCATCAGAGGTCACCATAGCAGAATGAACCGCCAACTTATCCAGCATATGTTTTACGCAGGAGATGCCCTTCCAGCTGCATCCCAGTGCTGGAAGATAGCCATACACTCTTGCATTTACACTCATACACTACGGCCAATTTACTTTTTCTATTCAACTGTAGCGCATGTCTTTGGACTGTGGGAGAAACGGGAGCACCTGGAGGAAACCCACGTGAACACAGGAAGAACATGCAAACTCCACACAGATATGCCAACTGGCTCAGTCGGGGTCAAACCAGCGACCTTCTTGCTGTGAGGCGATTGTGCTACCCATTGCTCCACCGTGAAGCATGCATGGATATGTTTAATAATAAATAAATAAAAATGTTCATTCCTTCATTCATTCATTTTCTTTTGGCTTAAACCCTTTATTAATCAGGGGTCGCCACAGCGTAATAAACCGCCGATTTATCCAGCAAATGTTTTACGCAGTGGATGCCCTTCCTGCCACAACCCAACATTGGGAAATACCCGTACACACTCTTTCACACACAGACACTATGGACAATTTAGCTTATTCAACACCGCAAAAATAAAAAATGTAACAAATAAAAAAAAATTCTATTTAATGCACCAAAAGTAAAATGCAGTATTTTCACATTTAGATACAAAGTTAATGCAAATGTTTGATTTTACAGTAGGTGTATAATCGAAATTATACACCTGGCAAATTATGAGGAATGCACAAAACGTTTGCAGCGAACATGTGGAATTTGTAGGCAATGTGGAAATTCGCAATTTGCACAAGTTCAAATAAATCAACTTGAGCAGAAAATTCACTTCAAGTGAAAAGCGTCCTGTGAGTTCACTGGAGTAAGTGCTCGGCGTTTGGTGTGAATCCAGCATAAGACTTCTTAAAAAAAATAAACTAAAAATTTAATCAGAATTATATTAAGTTCCAGATTTTTATCTTAACATTTTATTTATTTTTACATACATAGTTATTTTTAAAATATGATGATAATGATAATTAATATGAAAATGTAATATATTTTATTTATTGAGTGTGCTTTAAAATTTCCTGTGTTTTCTGAATTTCCCATTTGTATATAAATGAATAAAAAAAAAACTAAATCTCCCACACTGGCATTATCATTAAACATGCATTTATTAGCTGATACCAATATGACTTCAAATATTATTAAATTATTTGTATGATATGTGTAGAACCTCTACCTTCTGAAGAGTTGCACATCCTAAGTTGAAGCGTCGGGGTTTGGTAATAAGATTGTCACACTATTAATAAAATTATTATTCCCCTCTAGTATAGTATTACCTTTACTTCAGAATTAAATTAACCCTCTTTGCACTCAAATCAGAAACTTCCTTTTTGTATTGGAAGTGTACCAAACACCTGAGGACCGGGGGAAGGGGTTAAAATTCTGTGAGTTTTCCGGGAGAAATGACAAACCAGGAGGTGGATCTGAAGTACGGGAGACTCCCGGGAAAAACGGGAGTGTTGGCAGGTATGGGTCACACAAAAACTTGCTGCAATACTACTGTAACGTTCATTAATCATGATTTACTCTGGGTTACATATGCACTGCTTCCCACACATAGACTTTACTTGGGCGCACAGCGCGTGTATATTAACGGCCGCCCAAGAATATTTAGTAACATGTTTTTTTTTACTATTATTATCATCCTTTTACACTATATTGTATCTGTCTAATATAACCAAACATAGGTAGTAAGTAGTGGAAAAATCATTCATTCATTTTCTTTTTGGCTTAGTCCCTTTATTATCCGGGGTCGCCACAGCAGAATAAACCGCCAACTTATCCAGCACATGTTTTACGCAGGGGATGTCCTTCCAGCTGAAACCCATCTCTGGGAAACATCCAAACACACTCATTCACACTCATACACTACGGACAATTTAGCCTACCCAATTCACCTGTACCGCATGTCTTTGGACTGTGGGGGAAACCGGAGCACCCGGAGCAAACCCACGTGAACGCAAGGAGAACATGCAAACACAGAAACGCCAACTGACCCAGCAGAGGCTCCAACCAGCGACCTTCTTGCTGTGAGGCAACAGCACTATCTACTGCGGCACCTGGTCGCCGTAATGAAAAATGTCTCTCTAATGTAAAATGTTAACTATATGCATTGACAACTTTCTTCTGTTAAGTTTAGTGACGTTTGTACACTAACATTCATCATAATAGTTCTGAAATGTGACAGCATTGCAATTTTTTTACTAAACTATCTTTTCCTATTATTTTACACAGACATTTGCACTGCTTGTGTTCCATGATTGAGGCCTTGTGATTGCCAGAACTAAGCTGGAAGACACTTGATGTTATAAAGACTGAAATTACGGTCAGAGTGCGAATGTTTTGTAAATATTAAAACTGAAGCATACACTTAGCTGGGAAGAAAGTCAATTTATAAATGTCAAGTGCACTTAATCCAGGTCACAGGAGCTGCTAACATTTGCACAGTGCAGAGAAGACAAACGCCCCGGGTCGTCCCATCAGTCTCTCCTGTCACTGTGTGTCATTATGACTCTCATGCCTGTCACTTCAACAAGCAATCTGTGCTGTTGGTGCGATGGACGTTCCGCACCTCATTTTCGCTTGCTCTGTCTCTCTCTTTCTTCTCTTTTATCATGTCTCATGTTTTTCCAGCTCTGACTCAGATGGTTCAACACACATTCACAAGATTTCAAGCGAACGGCAGCCATTTTGTTTTTAAGAATAAAAACAACAACAGAAACTTTGAGCCCTCTTTAATCACAGCAACTTTACAACATGGTGTTGGTGCATGCTTTGTGGTAGATATTCTTTCTGTTTGTCTGTTTGTGTGCTTGTTGTTATCAAATGTATATGTGTATTAACTAGTGAAGTTAATATGTTTCTTTCAATAGAGGCACATCCAATACTGTTCTGAAATCACTGAACTTATAAATCCTGTTCTTGTAGACGTCTCCCAAATACAGATTCAATAGCTACATTTCCATCCACCTATTTTTATGCGCATTTTGGATATGCGCATTAAATAATTGGTTGTTGGAAATGCCAAGATGCGCATAAACTTAGAAAATGTACATAACTGAGTAGGATTAAGTTTCTACTTGATAAGAAAAGATGGGCATAAACTACAATGGAAACACTTTTACCGAACAAATTTCACTATGCGTGTTAAAGTCACGTGATTTTGTTATTAGAGATCATGTGATGATAAAAATGTGTGTAAATGGATAAACCAGCAGGCTGAGCACATTATAAAACATCTGAAATGTTGATTTGGTCATTCTAAAACACCTTAACCTTTTCAGTATTAGTGTTATTATATTATTAATGACCTCCAGAATTGTCAAGTGCTCTGCGTCTCACATCTTCAAACGACACCACAAGTTCACTCCATGTCATCATCGTCTTCTGCGCGCAAGTCATTTATTAAATAAGAAAAAGACTTAAGCAGTGTGTCTTACCGCAACAAATTCTATTTTTGCTGTTGATATTTAGTGCCAGTTAATCAGAACGTGATGATTTAGACTCATTGGATGGAAACACTGCTGTATTTGCACATCTTTTAGGCGACATTCCAGTTTCGTGCATAAAGTTAATTCAGATTTTTGGTCGGAAGCATAGCTAGTGATACTGATAACCGGTAAATCTTTATATTTGAATGTTGGATAGGCAGATATTAGAGCCGGATAGCAAAAAACAGCACAAATAGTGCCAGAAAATCTCTAGATTGCAGAACTGCAAGTCTGAATTCCTCATTTGTATGTAAATGAATAAATAAATAACTCTCCCACACTGGCATTATTATTAAACATGCATTTAATTAGCTGATACTAATAGGACTTCTAACGTTATTAAATTATTTGTATGAAATGTGTAGCACCCCCTACCTTCTCAAGAGTTGCACATCCTAAGTTCTATTAGGGTAATAGAGTTGTGACACTGTTAATAAATGTATTATTCCCCTCTAGTATTACATTGACTTCAGAATTAAATTTCATTTAATCATTCATTCATTTATTTTCTTTTCGGCTTTGTCCCTTTATTAATCTGGGGTCGCCACAGCGGACTGAACCGCCTACTTATCCAGCATATATTTTACGCAGCGGATGCCACATCATTCTGTTTTCACTGGGAAACAGAATTCAATTAACAATCCTATTTATATTTTATTAATAATATTTTATATCATATTTCAAACTTATGGGAAGCTTTGCATATGTAGTAATATATTCATATTTTTTTATGTATTTATTAGAATGGAAAGAGTAAGACACATGGTATAGTAATTGTATATGAAATGGGCTAAAGTAGTACGTATTTTATTAATAATATATAAATCACATTATTAATTCAGTTCAAAAGTCGGTCAAATTTTTTTTTTTAATGAAATAAATCTGTTTTAAATCATCAAGATTACATTTATTTAATGTAAAATATTTTTTTGTAAAATACGTTTTTATTAAATATTTATTTATTAATTATTGTATATAGCTCCAAATGAAATTATAAGTCCAGTCATTATTACTATTAGTAATAATAATAATAATAATAATAATATTAATTATTTTATTTAATAATTTATTCCAGTGATTTTAATGATGAAGCTGATAATTCATCATTAAAATCACTTGAATGTTATTAAATTAAATTATGAACTACTTTTGAACAGTTATTTTATAGTGCAATAATATTTCACAATTTTACAATTTGTACTGTATTTTTGATTAAATAAATGCAGTCTTGGTGAGCAGGAGAAGCTTATTTTAAAACATTTAAAAATCCTACTCACCCCAAACTTTTGGCCGGAGTGTATATATCTTCATTTTATGAAACCCTACTTAAATAAGTTACTTAACTGAACTTAACTGACATTTATCTAATTTACTACAAACAATTGCATTGATATATATACAATGAAACGGTTACTGTTACTTTAAATGTGTTTCATTTATGTTTCATTTGAAGGACACTAATGCATACAACAAAAGAGTGGCATGTCATTACATTCCTGTAATTGCTATTTAACCAACTAGAAAGCTGAAAACTGCAGGCCTTCACTCTGAATAATCTTCCTCTGCAGGAAAAAAAAACATCCGTGAGCAGTGTCTGACTTCTCCCGGCACTGTCAGAAATCCCTTAAACTTGCAGTTAGTGAATGTGACAGAGAATCAGCATTTGGAGAGAGAAAAAGTCCATCTGCAGGTCTTTTGGGACTTTGTCACTTTTGATGTCATAAAAATGAGAAATTGAGCTCCTAATTCTTAGCAGTCGGATATTCAAAGACATTCTAATCCCTCATAAGCGCTCGCTCTCTCTTTCTCTCGCTCGTTTCAAGTATGAAGTAGTCATTTTCACATGGAAGTTGAACAACCAAAAGATATGATTAAACTCTCCATTAACGTCATCGAGTGCCAGCCATTGACACCCATTTCGTTTTCTCCATTGAGAGTCCAAACACACCCAGCATCCGGCTCTATTTCTGGACATTTTGATCCCATCGTTACCTTGATTGGAACAGTGCCTGCTATTGTAAGCATGTTAGAAATGTGTGTGTGTGTGTGATTGCAGTCCATGATGGTAGATGCTAGAAATGAGCCTGATTGGATGGTTCATTTGTTCTCCTTTGTAGAGCCAAGCCGAGGCGCACTACAAAGGCAGTAAACATGCCAAGAAGCTCAAAGCACAGGAGTCACCGAAAAATAAGCAGAAAAGTGCAGCCGCCCAGGAGAGCGGCGCTAAGACAATCACCAGCACCTCCACCAACACCACCACCTCCTCCTCCTGCACTGCAGTCACTGCCAGCTGCTCTGACCAAACAGGTTAATAGCTCCTTTTGTTCTTGCTCCACATCACCTGTACTGTCCTCTTTCTCCACTCCTTCCCTCTACATATCTGTTGACTTCCATCAGGGTCAGAAATTAGAAAATTGGGCAAAAGTCCCACCAAAACAGGCAAAAATTCCACCAAAACAAGCTAAAACATCCAAGATATGAGCAAAAACGTTTACAATGAATTGTGAAATTAAATGAAAACTCTTTGCATGTGTTTACTTCCATCAGAGTTTAGAAATGTCCCCAAAATAAACCAAAATGATGCTAAAATTAAGGACAAGCAGCTTATTAAACTCAAATTTACTGCTATCTTGATTAGCTAGCCCATGTGTGTCTGATTGAGGTTGTAACTAAACTTTGCAGGACACCGGCCCTCCAGGACTAAAATTGGGCACCCCTGACCTAGAGTAACAAAAACATTTGTTGTCATGACTTTTTGACATATACATATTTTTTACAGTGAATTTGGGGCAATACAGTGTTCAGACTTTGTCCTGGAGGGCCGGTCTCCAGCATATTTTAATACCAACTTGACACACCTGAACCAGCCAAACTTCCAGGCAAGGGTGTTGAAAGAAGTTGGAGCTAAACTATGCAGGACATCATTCCTCCAGGACCGAATTTGGACACCCCTGATCTACAAACCCCATTTTTGCAGTATTACAGCCAATCACATGCATTATTATTGAGCTTATGAATGCAGAGGCCAGTTAGAGGTGTTTAGATTGGTCATTTTGTTGATGCATGTGCTCACTGGCTAAATGCTACACATTTACAGATTATCAAATCTAAACAACTCATTTCTACAATTATGTAGGTAACATTAATTTTGCAGCTTTATTGATAAAATAAGTTTTTGATGATGTTTTGTATGTAGAAAAGATGACATGGCGTTTTTGTAAATACACTGTATTTTATAATTGACATTAATGATCATTATTACTATATCAAGAGTAATAATTGACAGTAACTACATTTACTTGGACATCAGTAATCAAATTATTTTCCTTAATCTGAATAAGACAATAATATGATTAAAGTGTTTACATGAGTTGCTTTTTGAATGTTTCTTTCATGATCTCGTTTTACATGTTATAGCACATAGTTCAATTAATGTCATTGCGTCGCCACGCTATCCACATTTCCGCCGGAGATACATGTAATTTCAGGTGTTTCAATTGTCGACTTTAAGCAGTTTGGTACTTTCACTTTTATTCAGGAACATTTTATGTATGCCCCCTCATGACAAACGAGATATTGGATGCGAGTATGAACTGCTGGAAGAGTGTTGTTTTAATAGTATTTGATACCGCACACCGTATGGGAAAAAAAAAACTGCATTTCAAGATGCAAGTGTCTGTGGTGCTTTACTGACTCAGTAGATGCAGAGAATAAAGTCAAACAGCTGTGTGTGTATAGACTATCCTGTCACAAAAGGAGCTAAAAATCCTACACGACGATATTAGTTTGATTGCGGTGTTTACATGTCTGTACTGCACTTCATTAATGCTACTAAAATCAGCATACTCATGTCTTAATCTAATTTCTGTTTAGTTTGATTATGACCTTAATTAGACTAAATTAATCAAAATACACTGTTTACATGGTAGACTCTTAATCAGAATATTGTCTTAATCGTATTAAAATCAGATTATTGGTGTTCATGTAAACGTATTCAATAATGAATTTTTTCTATTTTTTTCAGTCCTGACTTATAGTTAGATTTTTTATTTGTATAAAAACACAATCATTAACTGCTAAATTGTAAAAAGTGACTAGTAGATTAGTGATTAGTAAAAGGGGGTAGACTTGTTGCTTTTAAACAACGTTTTAACAGTTGACTTTGCTCAAAAATGGATAAAATTTGTTACCTTAGATGTACCAAGTAAATGGACAGTGTGTAATTATAAAAGTACATATTTGGCATAATTTGGCTTAAAGGTGCAATATGTAAGTTTGAAACCCAGTGGTTGAACTAGGTATTGCACTCCTGCATCAAAATAAACGCTAGTTGCCAGATATAGCGCGGGTTGCCAGATTGAGTACAGGAGTGAGTGATTTAAACTGTGTTCTAAATAAAAGCAACAACCCACGATAGTAGAAATATTTTCCATATTAAAAGGAGTTTTTGTCCTAACCAACACCTCAAATTGATATATTAGAAACAGCTTATATTTATCACAGCTGAACAACAGAAACCTATGACAGTGATCACCTCATGTGCTTTATTCAGTGCTAAATGCTAACAATGTGAGTTTGAATGCGATTTAAATGACATTTATTGCCATATACTGAAAGCAGCAGCAGATAGTTCACCTCAGGTCTTGAAAATACAATAAACCGTTTGAAATTGAACTTCAGAAATAAACACATATGAGTGATTCAGCCTCTACATTTAATGATGTTAAAGAGGGTTAACATGTATTAGATGATTCTAAACCTTACCATATCGTGAGTGAGTGGATATTCTGTGGTTCTGAATGGCTGTATTTAAGTTTCTGTCAAGTTTCGTTTGGTGCAAACAGCCAAATTGCTCATCACTGCGTATCTCGTCACAAAGTGTGTTGTTGGGACACGCGGTTACAATGTAATCTGCTCACCTAATGTTTACATTCATAATATTTATATAATTTGCTAATTAATAACTTCATGTGAAACTGAATCTGTCTCATTTCGACGTCTGCTATGTCCATCGTAGTACGCATTTTTGGTCACGGACGCATGCTTTCACAGCCTTTCTGAATGAATGAATGAAATACGCTGTTTTCCACCAAGGCAACCAGGGGTGCTAAATTATAATTGGATAAACTGGCATTGTGCAGATTAAATTTACCTAAACAAAGACAGCATTCCGGCACGGGGAAAAAAAATCTGTTTTTCAGTTAAACAAGTATGTTCACTTAGGATGTTTCTTAAATATCTGCACACATATTATGGTATTTTTATGCTTTAGAAGAGTCAAAAACTTACATACAGCACCTTTAACACTTCACTCATTTATTTAAGTAAAGTAACTATCACTTTTTAGAGTTTTACTTAACAGTTTACAGTATTTTATTTAGATTTTGTCTGCAGCTTCATTTACATTTGAGAGTTAATGTACATTGTTATTTTAAATAATTGTGCACAGTTATGATGATTACATTGGTTATTGAATAATGAAAAAAGGGTTCTAAAAATACCAAAAACTATTGATTAAAAAACTTATTTGAGTTGTACCCAATTTTTGTGTTTGCTCACGAGTGTAAATCCTGGGGAGTGAAGGGGGTTAATTCCAATCCAAGGGTTATCCACCCCCAAAAAAAAAAAAATTTAAAATTGCATTCTCTATTGTGAAAAAAATATGTATGTATACCTAAAATAATTGTGTAAGTCGAAAAAAATAAATGCAACAAATGCATTTAGAAACAGTTGAGTTCCCCCTTCCCTTTATCACAATGGTTTGACCCACTGCCTGCTTTTCCAGTTGATCTCACCTGCTCTACAGACACGAGTGAGGTGTTAGGCTGCGGCTCAGTTAATGTTAGTTAATGTAACTCCAGTAAGATAGGTATTTCATTCAATCTAAATAAAGTGATTCTTTTTAATGTAGTTGATGCAGACTGTGGCTCCAAACCGTTATTACTTTCTTTTATCTGTTGAACACATAATAAGATATTTTGAAGAAAGCTGAAAACATTGATTTCCATTGCGGGAAAACAAATCCCATGGAAATCAGTGGTTACAGATTTCCAAAGTATATTTTTTCGTGTTTAACAGAACAAAGAAACTCATAAAGGTTTGAAACAAGTAAAGGATGTGAAAAACAATGACAGACTTTTCATTTTGGGGTGAAATATCTCTTTAAGTCAAATTTAAATAGTTATAATGTCCACCAAAATTCCACCAAAACAAGCTAAAAAACATGCAAGATATGGTAAAAAATAATTACAGTAAATTGTGAAATTAAATAAAAACTCTGTGTATGTGTTCACTTCCATCAGAGTTCAAAAATGCCCCCAAAATAAACCAAAATGATGCAAAAATGAAAGAAAATCAGCTTATTAAACTTTAATCTTTTTGAGTTGAATCGACTCAACCTTTGTAGTCATGTTAACCTAACGCCAATCAAACTAACTAAAAAAAATTTGGGGTGAAATATTCCTTTAAGTCAAATCTAAATAGTCATGATGTTCCTGATTGGCGATTAACAGAAAAGTTCATTTCTGACCCTGATCCCATGCCTTTAATTCTCGCCGCTCTTACCCAAAACCCCTGTCACTGTTTATACTCTCCATCTATGTGTTTGTGTGTCCTACTGTATATGTAATTATATTTCTCCTTGTAAAAGCACTTGAGGGTGACCAGGGTTATCCTTCAAGCTCAAACACATGCTTGTTGTTGATGTGTAGAGGTAAGAAGCAGCCCTGCTGCGGCAGTAATCTGCCATATGCTTTATAATGTTAACAGCAGATCACTCTTCTCGCAGCTGTGTTTGCTTGTTTCATCATTACCTGCATATTGAGTTCCCCGCACATCATCTTTGTGTGTTGCGTCTAAACGTTTAATTACGAAAAAGCCATACAGAATTGAAACAAGCGCTCGAATGCGTGCTGGGATGCTGTTATTTTCTCTTTTTTCTCCTCCCGCTTGGCCTTTGATTTGACTGAATTAGATTTGTGTTCCATTTCAAAGAACATAATCATCTGATCTTTGCTTCATGCTGTGACCCACTCGATTTCAGGCCCTTGTGTCTGATTAAGAATCAAGACTGGGATGTACCAAGACACGTGCCCTACGGGGGGCAAATCTGAGTCGGCGCATACTTCTTCCGAGCTGGCTTTTTTCTAGCTGCAGAATGGAAGACAGATTTGGGCGCACCTCATTTATTAGGCGGTGGTGGTCCTAATTGATATGCAGTGTCTTTGCACAAATCAGGCCAAATGAATGTCAGCCTGATTCACAGATGGCTTATGGGTCTTCGCTGTCATGCCATCGTATTAGCAGCGCGTTGAGCTCGGACCGAGACTCGGAGGGGGGCTGCTGTTGCCATCTCTCTCTCCCCGAACCCTAGCAACACACAATGCAGTCAGATTTAGTTTACATGGGAAAACTTCAAGCACTAAATCATTAAAATTGCTAGCTCCAGTGCTTTACGTAAGAGCCTGTTTTATGTAATGTTTTAGAACTCTGTGTGTTGGAATATTCTGGGATGTGTGCTCACAATAATTGTGCTGCCTTTTTTAAGTTTTTTTTTTTTTTTTTTTAGAAATGTTCTAAAATGCTCTCTCTGGCTTTTTCAAAAAGGATATGGCAAGGTCAGATTAACATTGCAGTCACTGCTTGAGCTGCATCCAAATAAGCAATTGTTATCACTGTGGCTCTGTTTCAAAATCTAGAGAGCTGCCTGCATAGATTGTATATAAAGTACATGCACTGTGTACTATAAGCATCAGAAGTGCCAGTAAAGAGTTTTGCATCATTGTTTTTTTTAAACTTTCTATTCATCAAATTGTAACATTTACATTTTTACAAAAAAAAATGAATTAGAATTTATTATTGATATAAAATGTCATTTTTAAGGGTCTTCCTCAAAAATTAAGCATTTGTTAAATTATTGAGCAGTACTGCTGTTTTCATCATGGCTTATTTGGTGCTCCAGAAACATTAAAATGACTTCTGAGGGATCATGTGATGCTGAAGACTGGAGTAATGATGATGAAAATTCAGCTTTGTTGTAAACAATATTCAGAAATCAGAGGAATAAATTATAACTAAAATTAGATTTTAAAATGGATTGAAATAGGAAAATGTTGTATAAATTCTAGTAACTAATATAGCTAAAATTACTAAAGTTTTACTGTATTTATTTACTGTATAAATACATGCAGCCTTGTTTGATAACTATGGGCCCTATCATACACCCGGCGCAATAAGGTGCATGACGTGTTATTTGTTGCTATTTTCAGACCAGCGCAACTGTCATTTACACATTTTGCACCACATTGTTTAAATTGCAAATCCATTTGCACCACTTTGTGGACTTCGCATTGTTGGCAAGCTATTTTGAAGAAGTAAAATAGGCTGCACTATTAACCAACTAAAAGCTGGTCTAAAGTCCAGCATTAGTTGTGTGCCTATGCAAGTCTAAATGCTTACACATTGCTAAATACACACAGGATGTACAGCAATACACAAATATCTTTAAATATGAAAAAAACAAAGGATTAAAATGTTACAAAAATTATTATTTTCTAGATAAATATATAAAAACCATGGTGTGTGTGGGGGGGAGTAAATTCACAATTTATTCATGACAATTTGTATAATATTATTATTATTATTAGCAGTATTATTTATTATATGCATATTTATATAAAACAAGTTTAGATTTGTCCACCTGTCAGGTTTGAAAGCCGTATGTATCACCATATGGGGCATAGGAATAGCATGTGTATTTGGATATAGCTCCGTTTTTTTTTTACCACACTTCGTTATTATTGTTCATTTATTCGTTTGAATTTAGAAATAGTTTTTTAAACAAATCTTTGCGCTTTACAAACGTAATTAAATATGTTGACTAATGGATGTCTACAGTGGAGTGCATACAACACCGCTTCCTTATTCACAAAGTAAAGGAGTAAAGTAAAGAGTAAAAGTAAAGTAAAGAGAAAGTAAAGAGGCCGAATGGAGGAGACTCATTCTGTATCCTCGCACTGCAGATGGTCTGTTTTCTCGCTAGTGAAGCGTTTAGTTTTCCCACTTACAAAGTCCGCCATGTAAATAGCAAATGTGCCATGGCACGACACAGCCTACTCTTAAAGGGAATGGGAAATGAGATTCTGTTTGGTTTAACGCACGTTATGCTCAAAACACACCCATAACTCATTAAGAGAATAAGCACAACCCTGTTAGATCATGCACCATGTGGCAAAGCATATTTTTCCGTCTTTAAAATAGAAAAAGTGAATTCAGACACATTCCTAATGCTTTTGCGCCATGCGCTTTAGACTTTGCGCTTAGATCATTAAAATAAAGCCCTCTGACTTCCCTCAAAACATTAAAAATATATCACTGACCTTAACCTTTTTTTTGTATACTTAATTTTACAAACATACATATTATTAGGTATGTTATGTGTTATAATATTATATTACTAACTTTTTTAACTGGTTTATTCAGACTTACTATATTGTTCAAGCTACAGGAGTGCCTTATAAATATTCATATTTTTTCACACCAAGAAAGTAAGAATTAAAAAAGTTAGTCAATGTAAAAATGAACCATTTTATCCAATATTTGTGTGTGCTGCATATTTTATGCTCATTAGAGTATTACAACATTAGCTTAACAATAACTTGTAAATCACTTTTCTGTCAGCTTAAGATTTGTATGATTAGTTTCAAACTGAGCCTTCTAGGTTTTGAAACAGAGCCTATAATTTCCGTCAGTTTTGAAAAGTTTTACCAAAACTTTGTACTTCATGTCTGATCTGTTTTGTTATTCAGCTACAATGCTTCCTTTATGACTCACTGCAAAAAATAGCAAGATCCAGAACAAAGGGGCATATGTCTTCATGTCTATTCACCACGCATTGAAAGATTTGGAATCTAAACTGAAACTTGGAGAAAACAGAAAAATGCAAAAGTGCAGCAGCTCCAGCCTAGAGGTTCAGGTTAGTGTCAGCGGGTGTAATGTCACTGTATGGGGGAACATTAGACTGTTCTGGCTGCTTTGAGTCCTCAGGGAAAGAAAAAAAAAAGCAGGAGCAAAGAGTGACATTCATATAAAGCAGCGGAGTATTCCCTCAGAGGCCTGTTAGAGAGTGGGTGGAGAGTACAAGCATCCGACATTGAGTGCTTCATGGGGCCTCCAGCGGCATCTAACGCTATGAGAAGGGTGCGAGGGTTGTGGGCGATCCAGGGGTCACGTCCTATCACATTACTGCATGCAGGACCCAAGCCCTCAATGGTGTTAGGAGAAAACCTGACCTTACTTGGCTCCACTGTAACCAGTGCTAGGTAGCGTCATATTATATTTAATCCAGATTATTTTATCTGATTGCAAAAGTTATGTACTGGACTTTATGATCCAGTCATAATCAAACTAAAAATTTTTTACAATTATTATTTAATTATATGCTGTTTAAACAGTGGAAGTGAATAATTCATTTTCACGGTGGAATGGAATATGGCAATGTTTATTATGAATAAATTATCCATCCACATCAATGAGTACATTTACATGGACACCCATAATACGATTTTAATACGATTAAGACAATACTCTGATTGAGAGTCTTGGATTAGTCCCTCTGTTAATCCGGGGTTGCCACAGCGGAATGAACCGCCTACTTATCCAGGGCGTGTTTTATGCAGCGGATGCCCTTCTAGGAAACATTCATACACACTCATTCACACTCTTACACTACGGACAATTTTAGCTTACCCAATTCACCTGTACTGCATGTCTTTGGACTGTGGGGGAAACCGGAGCACCCGGAGGAAACCCACGCGAACACAGAGAGAATATGCAAACTCCACACAGAAATCTGTTTGACTTTATTCCCTGCATCTACCGAGTCAGTAAAGGAATGCAGAAATGCTGAGGTTTTTTTCCCCATATGGCGTGCAATATCAAATTCCATTAAAACAACACTCTTTCAGCAGTTTATATTCGCATCCAATATCTCCTTTGTCATAGGGCATGCATGAAATGCTCCTGAATGAAAGTGAAAGTGCCAAACTGCAGTTAAAGTTAACAAATTAAGAATGAAACCCGAAATTACATGAAACTCCGGAGGAAATGTGGATAGTGCAATGATGTTAATCGATCTATGTGCTATAACGTGTAAAACAGGATAATGAAAGGAACATTCAAAAAGCAACTCATGTAAACACTTTAATCATATTATTGTCTTATTCAGATTAAGGCAAATAATTTGATTACTGATGTCCATGCAAACGTAGTCAATGTTACTGTTTTAATGTGTGTACCCTAAAAATCTTCAGTCAAAATAACTTACTTTTATTCTTGATGACACTCTTCAATGATGATGTGTTTACTGGCGTGAGGGTGGCATCAACTGTTTAATCAAATCCTGATGGAAAGTTAGTTCTGCCCTACAGTTTTTCTTCTGTCATTTCACTTAGATATACATCATTTTTTTTTAAAAAAGAGAAAAAACTATCACACTTTGTTTCATGCTGACTTTAATTATAACATGACACAAACCTAAATAATGTCTTTATCTATTTATTTCATTTTCCATCAGCCAAGTTTCTTCCTTCATCTATTTTTTTATCTAAAGTTTATTTTTGTACTTTATAATTTTAGATATTTAAATTTCTATATATATTTAAATAGTTTTTTTCTAATATGAATATCATACAAAAATACTATTCAGATCTGTATTAAATGAGTGAAAGAGATAGTTTACCCAAAAATTGTAATTATGTTATAATTATGTTATCATTTAATCACCTTTTATTTACTTTTATTTAAGGTTCCTTTCTTCAGTTAAAAATAATACTGAAACCCTTTTATAGTACACTCTCAGAAATAAAGGTACACGAGCTGTCACTGGGGTGGTACCTTTTCAAAAGGTACAAATTTGTACCTAAATGGTCCATACTAATACCTCAAGGGTACATATTGGTAACTAAAAAGTACAAAAGTGTTCCTCTTTAAATGTGTAGGTACTAATATATACTTTTGAGGTTGCAATATGGACCCTTTAAGCACAAATGGGTACCTTTTGAAAAGGTACCACCCCAGTGACAGCTCTTGTACCTTTATTTCTGAGAGTGTAGTTGTTTTTCCTATATGGAAGTCAATGGTTACAGGTTTTATACTTTCTTCAACATACTGTATCTTTTTTGTGCGTTACAAAGAAAGAAACGCATACAAGTTTGGAACCAAATGAGGGTGAGTAAATATTGAGAGTTTCTTAAATGTTTGAATGAGCTATCCCTTTCATTCAAAAGTATTCTAAAGGCCCCAATATACTTAAAAATAAATCTCTTCTTCATTCTTCATTTGAGGGCAAAACAAAGTTATAAAAGGATGTTTTCGAACATTCCAATATCTCCGTACTATAAGCAAGTCACGCAGCTTACGTGTACTCCATAAACACAACAACAATGGTGCTTGTGAGAGAAGAACAGTTTTGTGAACATCTGAACATCTCTGTACAAGCAATGTATATGGTATGTTCATTCATTTTACTTCGGCTTAGTCTCTTTATTCATCAGGGTTCGCCATTGTGAAATGAACCGCCAACTTATCCAGCATAGGTTTTACACATCGGATGCCCTTACAGCTGCAGCCCAGTACTGGGAAACATCCATACACACTCATTCACACTCATACACTACTGTATGGCCAATTTAGTTTATTCAATTTACCTATAGCGCATGTCTTTGAACTGTGGGGGAAACCGGAAGACCCGGAGGGAGAACATGCAAACTCCACACAGAAATGCCAACTGGCCCAGCCAGGACTCGAACCAGCGACATACCTTGTCACCCCTATATGGTGTGTGTCTCAATTAAATGAAAACAGAAAAAATTATGGCAAGTTTTCTCTTTTTTTCAAATGCAGTGTATACATGAAGTGCATTTTTTATACTTCAGATGTGCACTGCATGGTTTGCCAGTGTCCTGAAAGAGCTATTGCCATATGTGAAACAAGCAAAAAAAACATTTTTTTTACAGGACACTGGTTACCACTTTGGAGAGACTAACCTTGACATTTCAAGTAGTAGCTTTTCAAAGAAGGCTAAGTTCCAGAACACAGCCACCAATTGCGTAATCATCACTAAACAAAGGCTACTCAAATGTGTTTGGGAGCCAAAACAAACTTCCTCAAAACGTTTGCTTTTGTGAGCTGTTTCAAACTTTGTTCCAACTGGATTTAGTTAAAAATGATGCCGTTTCAGTTTGTTTTTCAATTTCATTCTACTTAAATTTAATTTTCAACTAAATACAGAAAAGTTTTTATGCGTTTTGGCTGTTTTTTTACTTGCAAATACAAAGACAAGACATGTTCTCAAATGCAAACGGGTTTTAAAGTGATTTTTTTTGTAAATCATACTGTTATCGTATTGTTGTAAAGTACAAAAAATCGTATTTGTGAAAACAGTTCATAAACAAGTACTGAACAACCAAAACAGTAAAGGCACTCATTATTTCCTTAAAGTGACATCGCCATCTACTGGCCTGGCATGCATAATACAACATTTTAGACATGGATTATTTTCAGTGTTGTTGTTGTCATTATGCAAAACTTTTTTTTTTTAGTACATTTAGTATTTTAGATTATTTTTAAAACGTTTGTTTTACCTAAGATGCATCAAGTCTAATAGATTACTTTACTAACTGTTATTTTCTGCATGTAATTTGCAATCATAATGCACTAATATGCAAGTAATCTACCCAGCACTGGTTCATATATTATATATATTCATTCATTCATTCATTCATTTTCCTTCGGCTTAGTCCCTTATATATCTGGGCTCACCACAGCGGAATGAACCACCAACTATTCCGGCATATGTTTTACACAGCGGATGCCTTTCTAGCCACAACCCAGTACTGGGAAACACCCATACACTCTCACACTCATATCCAATTTAGTTCATCCAATTAACTTATTCTGCATGTCTTTGGACTGTGGGGGAAAACGGAGCACCTGGAGGAAACCCACATGAACACGAGGAGAACATGCAGACTCCACACAGAAATGCCAACTGGCCCTTCCTGGACAGCGACCCTCGTGCTGTGAGGCGACAGTGCTAACCACCCTGGTTCATAATATGTTTACAGAAACCAAATATTAGTTAGAAGAAGCTTAAATAATGTTTAAAGACGTCTAAAAACACCAGGATTTTTTCAATCACACACAACTGGTGAAGTAGACATGTTTTCAGTGCCTGTATTTGACTCAAGTTATGTGCAGCTCTGTGTATTGTCGAAAAACTCCAGCCCGATCTCATGAGGAAACTTAATAAATATCTTAATATCTAAATATTGTTATTTAAAAATGTTTGATTGTTTTACCTAAGATGCATCAAATATAATAGATTACATGATTAACTGTTTATTTTCTGCAATAAGAATGTAATTAGTATCGTTTAGAATGTAATATGTATTTTGCTATCAGTAGTGCACTACTATTTGTAAGTTATCTGGTTATAACTGATCTGACATCTAAACTAGAGTGGTTGCCTGCAGCGAAGGGCCTTATATCAAACCCGAACACACAAAATTGTGAAAAAAAAAAAGACTGAAAGGAGTTGAAAATGTGTCAGCACACTACACAACACGCTGAGCCCTTCACCACTAACTGTCAGATTTGCTCTTTCCTTGTTTCTCTCTCTCTCTCTTTCTCTCTCTGTCTGTCTTTCTCTTATGTTCCCAGAGAAAAGTACAGAGCCGTTGGCTGCGCACAAAGTCCCAGCCTCCCCACAAGCTTTTGTGCCAGCTCCTGTTGCGCCCGCGGTGGCATTAGTGCCCAGCCCTTGCAAGACGGCTCCCGTGCATGCCAGCCCACCCACTGAGCCGACAGGACTCGCTGTGGCCCTGAAGAACACCTCCAAACCAGCAGCGTTGCCAACGGCCCCGTCAGAGCCCAGCGTGGAGTCCGAGGAAGAAAAAGCCAAAAAGCTCCTGTACTGTTCGCTGTGCAAAGTGGCTGTCAACTCCCTCTCACAGCTGGAGGCCCACAACACAGGTGTGGAGAACATCTGCCTCCACGAGCAATGTCTTTCCCACGGCTTTCTCTCCGCTATGCCTTCTTCTTTAAATGTTTCATGAAGTGACCCTCCGAGGCTTGGGAATGTGGAAATGTACTCACAGTTACAACATAAATCACAAACAGTGTGAGGCTCATCATTGATAATGCATGAAGAGCTGGAAAATGTAGACAGGGCCCCTGCGATCATGGAAAACCTGAGATATTGAGGAATTTTTTAAAGCCTGGGAAAGTCATGGGGACTAATTAAATATTAAGAAGTCATGGACATTTATGTAGTCAATATTTTTTTTTGTTGTTAAGCTCAGCTTTGAATTATTTCATCTACAAGTAAATTGCCTCAGAAACGTTATCCAGACACACATGGAGGAATTTGATCTTTGGGTTGCAGGCAGACATGGGCTGATGATATAGCAGCAAAAACATTTTAATGTTTTTTTTACTTTTACTTTTTGATGACATTTGGTATATATCTCATTCATTTGTAAGATATTTATATTTATTCATTTGCTTTTTTAAATTAGAGTTTCTTCTAAACATTTGTTTTAAGGTTAATTCATCCAAAAATGTCAATTATGCCATGATTTACTCTCATCCTCAAGACATCCTTTGTTCTTTCAGTCAAATCAGAATTGTGTTTAAAATTATCTTGAGGTTTTCCAGATCTACAATAGCAACAGTGGCTGTTTTTTTTTTTTTTTTATCAACTGTCCAAAAGAAGTGCAATAAAGCAAAACCATCTACTATAAAAATGGGTGGAATAAAGATCTCCTGCAGCAAATCCATGGATTTTTCAAAAAAGAAAAATGGGTCCCACTTTATATTAAGTGACCTTAACAACTATGTACTTATATCAAGAAATAAATACAATGTATTTACTGTGTTCATAATGTATTGCAGAACACTTCTGGTGCCCATGAGGTGGGATATGGGTAGGGTTAAGGACAGGTTTGGTGGTATGGGAAGATTTAAGGGTGGGTTAAGATGTAAGGGATAGTCAACTGTGTAATTACATGCATGCATTTAATCAATCATAAGTGCAATGTAAAAGTATGTATTTGCACAGTAAGTACATTGTAACAAATGATTAATTTCAGAGTAAGTGCATATTAGTTAAGGCCACTTAATATAAAGTGTAAAAATGTCCATATTTAAAACTTTTTGTGTAACGTACAGTGAGTGAAGGTCATCATCTCATTCTTTTGAGGTGTATATTTTGCTGCATTAGCAGCATCAGCTGGATGTAAGTTTTTTATCTCTTAAGAGTGGGATGCATGTGCTGTTGAAACAAATGTGGAAGCGCAGTAAAGAAAGACAAACAAAACACAGTCCTGTCTAGTTGTAGATCCTGAAAAGCCCAAGATTTGTTTTAATTAGGGATGTCCCAATCAGGTTTTTTTTTACCCTCGAGTCAGTCCAAGAATATAAAAAAAAAAGTAATATAAAAACAAATAGCACCTCAACTTAAAATACCCGGTAGGCAATCCCAATAGTTCATATTTATCACAGTTTCTATGGCAGTGTTGTCATCACTAACTTTAAAATACCTCCGAACCGCAGATATACTCGCACTTTCCACTTCAAGCTGCTTCCGTGTTCTACTTTGCAGAGATTTAACCAATAGCATCTCTGCAACAAAGTGATGTCATGCCGCATGCATTGCTGTTTCTGTGTGAAGTCAAGAAATAGGTCTAACTCTGTGCCCCAGCATAAATATTAGATGTGTTAAAAAATAATGAGAATATATAAATAAACATATACTCAAGTCCTGATAAGGAGGTAACATCCGATTCCGATCGAGTCTGAAACCGCACGATCAGGCCTGATTTTCCTTAGTTTTAATGTTAATCTTATTGGATTTGACTAAAAAAAGAAAGTCATATATTCCAAGGATGGCTTGAGGGTGAGTAAATCATGGGATAGTTTTCATTTTTGGGTGAACTAACTCTTTATTACAAGTAAAATACAGTACAAATGTGGTAAAAAAAAAAAAAGAGAGACAAAAATCTAATTATGCAGTAATGTGCCATTTAAAATTTAATGTATATAT
>CAIGQZ010032409.1:12642369-12656721 GCA_903798205.1 Danio tinwini
ATATATATATATATATATATTTATACATACATAAGATGTAATCTAAAAATTTACGTAAAAAATAAAATTTTATAATCAATACAATTACAGTTAAGGGCATATGGCAATGAGTGCAAACCAGAGTTGTGCAGAGTTAGTACTTTTGTTTTACTTTTTTTATTTAAAATAAAAGAGGCACTGAATAAAAATATAATTATTAACAAAAGCAAAGTTTAGTATAAAAATACTGCAAGACATTTTAAATATAACATGTTATTTCCCCGTGAGATCAGGCTGGCTAAATCATACATTTGATTTGACAGACATACTATGATCATCCTTCTTTGCTCAGAAAAATTCAAAAGCTCATAAACTAAAAACGAAACAGGACATACTATATTCTAATTAAAATTAAAACAAATAATACACTTTTATTGATGCCTGAGAAGCGCTTTTCATCTTTGACCCAAGTGTACATGTGAAAACATTTGTATAGTGAATGCCAAGCACATGTGTCATTGCTATTTATATTTGTTGTGGCATTTTGATTCAGCAGCTTGCTATTTCTGCCATATTGTGTCTTCATTTGTCATCATAATTTGCCTGTGATTATGTATGCAATGACAAGTGCAATAAGTGGCAGATCAGGACGTGTGATTGCTGCTATAACGCCATTGGCCTTCACCTCTGCTTTTCACAGAGATTGTGATATTAATGCCGGCTGACAGATGTCCGGCTCTCAGAGAGACGCTCAATCCTTCTGACAGACTCCTTCAAACCCTGGGATGAGCCGGTCAAAAACAACAGTTCAGCGGGTACAAAACACCCCCTGCCCTGCAGCACTGTCACCCTTGACATTAATAAAATGAAGGTGCTACATTCCTTCTACAGGACTTTTAGAGATGTAAGTCTTGGGTTCAATTTCACGATGGCTTAAAGGAAAACGCTCTCAGTTTACCAGGGGAAGAAAGTGGCCATGCAGTGGACAAACCCCCAAGAAATGTCTTTAAGAATAGATTCCTCTTCTTTCTCATTTTTTTTCCTCTAACATGTCATTCTGTGCTTTATTTTAGACTTACCTGCAGTATATCTGTGGATGTCTGGAGACCTGTAGCTGGCAGATATTCACGCTCAGAGGTGAGTGTTCATATGGGGATATGAGATGTCAATTTATGATAAGACAAAAAAAATTTAGCTCCAAAAAGTTTGAGGAGAACTTACTATGTATTTAAAAAGGAAAATGCTAATATATTCATTATAATGTAATAAAGTCATTCTTTATGGTATAATAGTCTGTCTGTCTGTCTGTCTGTCTGAAAACAAAGTTGATAAACCATAATAAACTCTGTTCAAAGATAGTAGGAAAGCCTCTTGAGAAATTATAGGACCTTTCGTATTAGAACCTCACAAGGCTGTCAAGGAACATCATTTTAAACCCTAGTCATGTTTTGAAATATGAACTTACACCATTACAGTCTAACCATCAATTTACAATCCCAAGTTTTTAAAAAAGGGAGCCGAATAAGTTTGGTGTAAAATGTTTTTTTGTATGTGTGTGTGTTTGTGTGTACATTTGTCTTTGTCTCTGAGTAAGGAGTATTTATCATGCTGTTATGCAAGAAAAATTTCAAATGCAAGTCTGACAATAAAGTTTTGGTGTTGCGTTGTATTGTATTATACACTCACTGGCCACTTTAATAGGTACACCTATCCAACATCTCGTTAAAGCTAATTTCTAATCAGCCAATCACATGGCAGCAACTCAATGCATTTAGGCATGCAGACATGGTCAAGACGATCTGCTACAGTTCAAACTGAGCATCAGAATGGGGAAGAAAGGGGATTTAAGTGACTTTGAACGTGGCCACTCCTTACAACCGAGGTATGCAGAAGAGCATCTCTGAATGTACAACATGTCCAGCCTTGAGGTGGATGGGCTACAGCAGCAGAAGACCACACCGGGTGCCACTCCTGTCAGCTAAAAACAGGAAACTAAGGCTACAATTTGCACAGGCTCACCAAAATTGGACAGTAGAACATTGGAGAAATGTTGCCTGGTCTGATGAGTCTTCATTTCTGCTGCAACATTTAGATAGTAGAGTCAGAATTTGGCGTCAACAACATGAAAGCATGGATCCATCCTGTCTTGTATCAACGATTCAGGCTGTTGGTGGTGGTGTAATGGTGTGGGAGATATTTCGTTGACACACTTTGGGTCCATTAGTACCAATTGAGCCTCATGTTAATGCCACAGCATGGATGTGCAGCCAAATCTGCAGCAACTGTGTGATGCTATCATGTCAATATGAACTAAGGAATATTTTCAGTACCTTGTTGAATCTATGCCATAAAGGATTAAGGCAGTTCTGAAGGCAAAACGGGGTCCAACTAGTTACTAGTAAGGTGTACCTAAAAAAGTGACCAGTGAGTGTAATTTGCATAAGAGACCACTTATGAAGACCACTTACATTGTCTTTTTTGATCTTATGTTAAAATGATGTATGTTTGGCAACAGTATACAGTCTCTCTTTTTTTTGTTTCATGCCAAAAATCCTTCAAATATTATATAAAAATCAATGTTACAGGGGATTTTCTCAAGATTTCTTTGATTTGTTTAAGCGTTCAAGATTTTTTTCACAGTTGTATCTTAACTAAATATTGTTCTTATCCTAACAGAGTAAACAGCAATGGGAGCCTTATTTATTCAGCTTTCTGATAATGCTAAATCTCAATGTCCCATGCAGTCTAAAGACTTGTGCTATAGGTGAATTGGATAAACTAGATTGACTATAGTGTGAATGTGAGTGTTTATGGATGTTTCCCAGGGTTGCGACTGGAAGGGCATCTGCTGTGTTAAACATATGCTTGATAAGTTGGCAGTTCATTCCGCTGTGGCAACCTCTGATAAATAAGGGACTAAGCCGAATGAAAATGAAAGAATGAATGAAAATAAACAAAAAAGATAGGTAAATTACAATTATACAGAAGTGTATAAAATAATGAATTAATTAAGAGCATTACATGAAACAGATTTAAACCTATATATCGTCCCCTTGGAATTATAAGGTTCCTTCTGCACACTAAATGATTTTGAGATATTGAGCTTCAAAGTTTTTGCATTTTATATAGCAAACAATATGCATCTAACAGTTCTCTTTCATACATTAACATGACAGAGACCCTAAATGTATTCTAAATATAAATGATCAAATCTCTCTTAAATTTGCTAATTGGGGTGAAAAAAAACAAATGCAGACAGAATCTTCTTATTCTACAAATTCATTTTCCGCTTGAAATTATAAGGTTCTCTCTGGCAGATCATTCACTGAAGCATTACTTTTCAAGAAATACAATCAGTCTGCTAATTAATTTAATAAAAAAAAAATGGTGTTGAAACAATATGTTGATGTTTGCGAAAGTTAAATGTTTTTGCTTTCTATAACATTTATTTAATGTTTCAGGATGAATATTGTTTTCTTGTTCTAATTAAGCATACAAGGCTGTGCTAAATATTTTGTCCAGTGCTGATGTTAGTTTTATCTAATTAAGAGGGTCATATTTCTTACATTATATGCTTTATATAAATGATTGAATAAGATTTATTAAATTATATCCCCCTTGAATTAAATTAAGTATTTGCCCTTCAAGGCTTCATATTAAATTTAAAGACTTTAAAAGAAAACAGACATTAAGCAAATGTTTAACAAAGTTTAATAAACACTGAAATGTTTCACTGACTTTATATATTTACACATAAAAACATTTCACATTTAACATATTACATTTTTTTCTCTAACTGTTTCTTTTTTAACGATGTAAAATCTTTTCATCTCAATGTCAAAAAATGCTTCCAAATCATCACATTTACACACAGCATTTCAGTTTCAGGTTTCCTCTAAATTTTGTGTGGTGCGGCATTATTTAGTCGACTCTGATTTTGTGTTTTTTTCTGGTCTTTCCTGCTGCCAACAGAGCAGTCTGGCAGAATGACAAAGAAAGCTGATCCTGATTGGCCTCGCACGTGCATTTGAAATGCTGATTGGCTCACAGAAAGAACCCTATAGAGCCAAGCTAGAGTTCAACTATGTAGATTAAACCTTTTTTGTTTTTTAAGTAAAACGTCTTAAAATGTAAACAACGTATAAAAAAACAGGATATAATGTGAATAAGATGGCATTTAATGAGAATATGTCAACTCAATTTTGACTAAAATGTCAGATAGAACCTTATAATTCTAAGACGACGATACGTCAATATATGTCCTTTCAAGAGTTCACACTGTAACAGATTGAAATGTCTGTCACTTGTTTTTGTGTTATCCATGGAATAATGGAAATAAAAATGCTGTTCTAATGGAACTACGGGGTACTAGAGGGCTCAAGTCAGACAACTGGAATGTATAATAGGTGAAGGGGGGAATGAAGAAGTAGATTCAGTTGTGGTATAGGGAACGCATGGTCCCTTGCAGCTACTTCAAACTGTTTGTTTGTGAAGTCCTAGTTGGGAAACCTTGCGTTTTAAGCTCAGCCTGTGAGTATGTTTGAATTCTTTATTCTTTCAATATGTTTGAAATTCATAAGTTTGTTTTTGTTGTTTTTTCTTTTGTTAGAAGGACTTCCTTATTGTCTTGATAATTGAATGTTGGGAAATTGTATTGGTATGCTGTCTGAATAAGATTTGACGTTTTGGATACCATCATGAGGTTTCATTCCTCCATTATCTGCAAGTATACAAAAGTAGACCAACATATTTCAACGCACTCAATGTTTTTTTTACTCCAAATAAGTGACCAGTTTTTTTTCTGATGCTTAACTTAAGGAAAAGATCATTATCCAAGATTTTTTGTTTTGAGAGAATTTCAAAGATATTGGGGGTTTCTTAACTTTATTTTGGATACAATATTAAGAAATAAAATGCATATGCATAGAACAAATATTTGCTGGTATTGGTATTTCGCATTAATTCCTAATGGTTAACCCTTTTAACATGTATACTTTGAATAAAATAATGAAAAGTTACAACACTTAGCTGATGATTGATTATAAAGCTTGTTTGGCATGCTGTCCCAGGAGAAAGCCCTGAGCTCATAAGATCCTCGAGCCCGGGGCTTCCTCCCGTTTGCAAGGCGAAAGGGGAGTTTGAGTTCAGGTAGATCGAAGACACCCCTGTTGTAGTAGCTAATGAACAAATAGTGATTGCTTATAAAAGATAACTTCTTACTAGGAGCATGTCTATGCTGCCGATTTAGATTAGTCAATGAACTTAAGTTGCATGTTTTTGGATGGTGGGAGGAAACCGGGGGAAACCCACGGGAGCACGGGGAGAACATGTAAACTCCACACAGAAACGTCGGCTGGCTTAGTAAGGACTAGAACCAGTGACGATCTTGCTGTGAGGCAACAGTGCTAACCCCTGGGCCACCGTGCCACCCGTCTAGGAAAGAAAGAGGAGTAGGGGTGGAAGCGGGGAATCTTCAAAACGAAGATGGCTGTTATATGCAACCTAGGGTATTTATAGTGGCTTAGGAATCGTCTGATTGGTAAATCATAAATTGAATAATGCGGGGCCGGATGCAAGAAATCATAAGCATGTGATCCTCTCGAAATTAGTTTATAAATAAACTTCACTTATATAACACAAAAAATCTGACACACGTTTTGTTGTTAGACAAATGTAAAGATTTAAGCGGTGAGCTTTCTAGACTGCACATATTGTAACAGAAGTTCATTTCTGACATCACTGTTGATTTTGTCTGACTTTGAGAGTAATGTGTTTGGGTTGTGTGTGTTTTATTCTGTAACTTCGATGCCCAGGAAAGTGCAAAAACGAATCCCAACAGCAAAGAAGAGTCATTTTTGAAAAGAATAGGCTCGGTATGGAGCGAGTGATTGGAAACCGCCTGGTCTCATCACTTCCACAATAGCTTTTTGTCTATTTTTTTTTTAATGTTTTTCATAATGTTTTTTTTTTCTAGAGGCAGAAAGGTACTGTGACCGCTGATCCAGAAAGAGGATTTAAAGAAAGGAATTGACGATTTTCCAGACATTTCATCCACAAAAACATTCACCTGCAATAGACTTACACAGTACATCCAAAATGCACTTGTTTGTTACATAATAATATGTTAAACACAATGTACATGATGTTCTCCATTGAATCGAACTTTGTTTCTGATGCAGCAGCCAGCTCATTTTAACAGCCCCAATTATTTCATCTCATTTTCAAGTACTGAGAGAGTGTTTTACGTCAAAGTCAACAGGTCCGGATTGAGCCGTAACACTATAGTCAGTCATTTCAGTTAATAAGGTTCTGAGCCTGTAGGATAGATTGTGCTAGATGCTTATAAAGTTACACACACCATTCTTCTGTCTATGTATAGGTTCTGTAATCGCTGTTAAAAAAAGAAGAGGGATTATTGTTAGTGGATATCGGCGTCCCGTTCCCTCCAAAAATACATGGAGAGCCGCTGGCGGTCAACTAATGAAATATAATACTCATCCGCTAATGTTGGCTAACTGTAAATCCTCTTGATGGACAGTGTGGGTTTATTGAAGCGTGTGGTCTCTTGTGTTTCAGCTGGACAGAGACTCATTTCTGTGGTGTATAAATCAGCTGTTGAGATCTTTACATGGACACAACATTGAGCCTTGGAGACTGAATCTGTGAAAAAGTTCAGCTTTGTCGCCAGGCTCAAATGAAAGGGCAGCTAATCCTCACTGTTTGCTCAGCATTTCAATAAGGACTCAAATCATTTGCTTAGGACGGGATCTGGTGGGAAGTAATACTCTCCATCTCCTGCGGCCCTCGCTGACATATCAGGGAAATGTTATTGCTCAGAGGTTGTTCTCACTCAGGAGTTAGTTTATGACTTTTGAAAATATCAGGTTTTGTTTTTTAAATCTTTTCAGGTGTTTAATTGCATGATAATTAGTTAAATAATAATATACAGAAGAGCTATGGCATTACTTTATATGCAGCAGAGATCTATACTAGAGAGCAATCTAAAAATGTACATTTCCAGGTTGCTGTGTGGTCCTATTTGAAGTTTTTTATCTTCTTCATTCAAGTTTTCAGTCTTTATGTATTGAAAAATGATAAATGGAAACATATGCATATTACATATCTGACACTAGTTCATATCTGGATTGTACATATAGTATCAAACCAATGTCCTATATAAAACATATTTTTCAAAATATTGCAAAAAGGGCTGCCTAAACATTTCAACCAAGTACAACAATGTATATATATGTTCAAATATACATACGAGCAATATCACATGAGTAGCAGTGCGATATTGCTGTATATCAGCACTGGTGGGAGGCATACGTTGGCACAAGGCTGCAGGCCGAGTGCCTTAGTGTCCCACCAGTGACAATATACAGCCATATCGCACTGCTACGAGTGTGGTATTGCATTTATTCAATAGTTTGACGGCATAATTGTGTATATAAAAAAGAAAAGCAAACACAGAGATTGTATCAATTGTATGAGGAACTACTTTTTCTTCTGCCGTTCATTCATATCTGCAGCTGACGTAAGAACATCAGAAACCCGTGCTACTTTACAAACGTCACTTTAGAAATATATTGAATGATTCTCTAGCGTAATGTCTAAAGTGATGACAAAACAGGTGATTTTACTAACATTTTAAGATTATGAGGCTGAACAGCATGAAATAGCAGCAGTCTACAGAGATTTCTCAGTATTTCTCTGTTGCAATCGGGAGATCACAATTATTAACCCAGAAAAAGCCAGAGCAAAGCAAAGACTACCAGATTACTATGGTATAAATACAGCACTACAACATACAAAAGAGAGAAATAGTTACTTAATCTCTTACTAAAATCACTTGCCTGTTTAATAATGATTTGACCAGCTGCAGTCAGAAATTACGTTGAGTTTCTCCTCTAAGGACTTATTATGCGGTCTCTGTCGCCATCTTGTGGCGGAATGTCAACCGTCTTTGCGCTGCTCCTTATGACAGGCTGATGGATGCCGACGCGCTGTATCTCCAAAATTAGAAAGATTTATAAATAAGCACTATCCTTATAAATAAACTGCAAAGTTGCAAACTACATAACGACCTAAAAAAAGTCTAAAAAGTACATTATGTTGTCCAACAGCTGCAATATTTATATATAACCAAATGTGAACACATATAAAATATATAGCTAATATATCTGAACATATTTGTACATAATGTTACACTTTTTATCCCAAAATTTGTGCAAATTTAAACCAATGCTGGGTTATAACTATGCCCACACCGAATCTATGCACCCAGAAATCCGCAGATTATTAGCCCATCATTAGTCTAGATATTTACTTGTGTAAATGTGTGTAAATTTATATTTATTCACTTTTTATGCATTTCAGTAATATTATTGTCTAATATGAAAACATTTATAAGATTAATTTTTTAATACAGTTAGCTAGAAAAATTGTCTGCCTTTTAGTAGATATATTATATGACAGACTTGCTTGGTTTCCCAAATAAGTGGATCTAATTGGATTTTATTGTAAATTATTAAATAAAAGTTAAAAAAGTATTGTTATTTTTTGATATATTAAGTTTTTAGTTACGATACTCCAAAAATCATTCCACATAAATTCACAGATTTATTTTATTTTTTTAACAAAATTCTGCACAGAAATATCAAATAATGTCCACAGATTCTGTCTGGCTCTGGTTATAACCCAGCGTTTTAGAGTGCAGTTAAAGAAGAATCAGCTATTTGTACAAGGTCAATGTAAAAAATTCTATGATTTTTTTTACATTTAACAGTAATTTCTCACTCCAAGCTGCTGTTTTTGACCTATGCTCCAAAAAATGCTGGGTTATTTGGGCGAATATGGACCGTTGGGTTTAAATACAGTGTAATTTAGCAGTTGAAAATCTAAATTGTTAGCCCTCCTGTTAAATTTGAAATATTTAAAAATGTTTCCCAAGTGCTGTTTAACAGAGAGAAGGTTTTTCGAACACAAATCTATAGTTGAAATGACACATTTATAACAGCTAATGTCTTTGCCATAATGACTGTACATAATATTTTACTAGTTATTTTACAAGATACTAATATTTATCTTAAAGTAACGGGGAAATTAGGTTAACTAGGCAGATTAGGGTAAAAGTCATTAAACTTCAAAAAGTGCTTTGATTCCAGCCAAACTACAAGAAATGATTTTAAAAATAGTGTAGGAAATAATATGCTGGAGGGATGACACGGTTGCTTACAGCAAGAATGTTGTTGTTTCGAGGTCCCAGCTGGGCCAGTTGGTGTTTCTTTGTGGAGTTTGCATGTTCTCCCTGTGCTTGCGTGGGTTTCCTCCGGATGTTCCGGTTCCCCCCAAAGACATGCTCTATAGATGAATAAAATAAAGTAAATTGACTGTAGTGTACTGTATGTGTGTGAATGAGTGTGTTTGGATGTTTCCCAGTACTGGGTTGCAGCTGGAAGGGCATCCGCTGCGTAAAACATATGCTGGATAAGTTGGCGGTTCATTCCGCTGTGGCGAGCCCTGATGAATAAAGGGACTATGCTGAAGGAAAATGAATGAATAAATAATGTGCTGGTATAATAAGCTGCTGGCTTCCAACATTCTTCAGAATATCTTCTTTTGTGTTCAACTGTTAGAACCACATAAAGTGACTAATGTTTTAAGGGAACTATCCCTTTAAAGAGATTTCATGTGTGATTTTTATCCCAGCTCCTCTTTAAACTCATTTCATTTCTATAATTCCTCTGTGCTCATATAAGCACACGGCCTACACAACTTGAAATTGCTTGTATTCAGCTCTTCTCTGACAAGCACTCTTGAAATCCTTGTGTGCCAACATGTTAACTAACTAAAGTACACAACTCTGAGGCTGTTAGACTGAATCAAGCTCACTGTCATTTATTGCAGTAAGACAGTTTCTACAAGGCCTCTTTTCTAATAAACATCAGTCAGCTCTTCAGGTCACACTATAAATTTGCTTCACAGTAATAACGCTTATGAGATGTAGTAATTGAGTCTTTAGAAAGTGTATTTTGGGGGTAGGTCACAAGCAAATTAAACGTAGAGCTATAAAAATTATGCTACAAAGCAACTAGCATCTTTGTACTGAGCATTTCAGACTTCCACCCTAGAAAACCAGCAGTCATTTTTCATGTGACTGCACTGGCACTTCACAATAGCTTGCTTCTTGTCAGTAAATCTTTAATGTAATTAATTTCAATTTGTAGGACTGATCAATGCTGTTTTTTCATCATTAAATGACCTATAATAATCCAGTGCTAACCTACAGAATTACATTAAATTTCCCAATAGACCGCCTATTTACAAAGAATTGATTTCATTCAGACTTGCTGGTGAATGCCCAATTTTTCTTTTGAAAATTAGATTTGTCATATAAATTAGATCCACATGAGAGATGGAAACTGCAAAAACTCTGTACGTGAAGTAACTACAGCTTTAAATTATGCTACAGAAATGTTTCAAAAGTCATTTGTAAACAAATAATTTATCTGCATACACAATTCAACAATAAATAAGTATAGGTCAGTTCACATGGAAACCATTGTATAGCTGTTTTCCTCTTCATTTGTGCTATTTACAGCTAATCAAGCTACTTGAATGAGGAAGGAAAGAAAACATTAAAGGAGTAATGATTATCAATATTATTTTACAGTTTTTCTCTATTGGTTTGGCTCATTTCTTTAAACTGGAATTGCATTCTCCAAACAACATGGACAAACCTTCAAACTACTTGGCAATTGTTCAAAACAGAATAGATTTTTCTCATTCATTTCATCAAATTGCAAATGTCTAAGTACATCTGTGCAAATGATTAAGTACAGGTAGCCTACATTTAGCACAATTTCCAAATGAATAGATCTAGTTGATCTAAACTGATTGTTGATTTTCAGTTCAAAGGTTGTTCGCTCCAAAATGTGTCAGCGTCATTTCATTGTCATTTCATTTCAAGTCAGCACATGCACAATAGTCTGTTCAATTGTCAAAATTTGTCAAGAACATAATACCATTAATATCATATATGAATCTGTGGAACATTTGATACATTTATTACAGCAACTGATAGTCAGGTGAGACTAGAACTTGACTAACAAAGGAGGAATTTCACACATTTCAGATGACCAATCAAGCACTGTAGGCTGCATATCATTTTCATTGTTTGTGTGTTTATGTTACAGTATATTATGCTGTATACTGTACCTTTTTTAGTCTGATGTATTGTATGTTAATTACTTTATGTGTGTGATTGATAATAGTTACAATTTCATTGGCAGTATGAGTGCAATGAATGACGTCAAACCTTGGAGGCTACTCTTAACCTAAAGTTCCAACACTATATCATGGCAGTTTGTAACTTTTTTTTATTTAGTGGCTAATTCGGATGAATTTGTACGATCTCATTTATACAATTTACAGTTTTTCTCATTTGCTAAGACACGCTCAGTGAAACTCGGATTCACTTGATCTTCAGCATCACTATCCCATCAGAGCAGAAGACATGTCTTGCATATGTGTAAACTCATTTTCATTGGATTGACACATTTTCCCCAACATTTTTCAAAACAGTTAACACGGATGTCATTCAAGCAGTCCAAAATCCATTGTTTTAGTTATGGTAACCAAACAGAAACCATCTATTCCTAACCATTAGAAACTACCAACATCAGTGTGAAATCACTGAACCGGTGGTTTGACACACCTTCACACAAATCTTCAATTAGCAATCAGTCCGCTAACCTTATAAAAACAGTGGAAGGTCTGCGTTGTTCTGTGCCAGCATGGATGGAGGAGGTCAATAGTGGCTATGTCTTACACTCACAATAGATTTGACTGTATTTTGGTTTACATGCGTTTTCTCTAATATTTACAGTATTTTATTACTTTTGTCTGTTTTGTTTTTTTACAGTAACAGTATTTCAGTTTTCAGCCACAGTTTGAAAAAAATGTCATGAATTCAATATAAATTTACTGTAATCAAAACATTTCTTATTCTGGATCCAATTCTTTGCAAAAAGGCCATTTTGACAGCCCAAATAAAAAGACAACAAATCGTCACCTTGGAATTATAAGGTTCTATCCGTGTTCTGAATGATTTTCAGATGTTGAGCTTCAAAGTTTTTGCATTCCATAGCAAAAATGTGTGTGACATTTGTTTTTTACTGTAAATAAAGTCTTAAAGTGCAAACAACTTTAAGAAACAAAGAAATCCCATAATGTAAATAAGTTGTTATTTAATAAAAATGTCAATAACTCAATTTTGACAAAAATGTCAGATTGAACCTTATAATTCTAAGGTGACGAAATGGCATTGGCAATAGGCTATAATGGCAAGCAATGGTGCAGTGATTCACACTGAGTTCTGTATTTTGTATTTTGTTGTCCATTGTGTAGTGATTGATTAAAAGAGCTCATGTACTTGTTTGCAAGTTGTGTTGTTTGAAGGTAAAATTTGCTTTTGTCGCATATTTTAAATGTTTTGACACGGTGTGTGCATTTTGCAAGCAAAATATGTCATTTTGACCATGAGCGCCGCTGTTTAGGCCTGTGTGGTGACTGTTTTGAAAATGTGGAGTTTCAGTTGACGGCTGCATCAAAGCAATCAAGAAAAACTGTAGTATGATTTGCTTACCCCCCCAATGATGATTGGGTTTATCGGTGGGGTTGGGTGCCACACCTCCTTTTTAAAATTGTACATTTTCGTACGACTGAACACATACGAATTAGCCATTGAACTGACAAAATGTAAAATTGTTACGTTTCCTCGAGCGATCAGACTGAAAATCCTTATTTCTTATAATTTTTTAAATCTTATCAATTTATTTTATTTATTTTTTTACACAATTGCATTCTGTCAAAAGACAAAAAACAGATCAGTAACCATTTTCAAAAAATGGGCTAAGACTGAAAGGTGGACATGAGGGATATTTCAATGGTCCTCTGTCATAGTGAAAAAACATCTAATCATTTTGACTTGTAGTGCTTACGCAATGCCAAAGGGACAAAGGATTTTGGGGGCACTGACTGTTTAAATGAGAAGGAAATTTAGTTTTGACATGAACGAACAGTTTTGGGAATGATATGAGCTTTTGCGAGTGAGCTATAGTGTTGTGCTGAACTGTAAGACATTTTTGCAAAACAAAAGTGTTGAGTATTGGTGTTTCAAGAACTGAGACAAACCAATGGAGAAAAACTGTAACATGTTCTATGAAGTTCATTCATTCATTCATTTTCTTTTCGGCTTAGTCCCTTTTAATCTGGGATCACCACAGCGGAGTGAACCTCCAACTTATCCAGCATATGTTTTTACGCAGCGGATGCCTATCCAGCTGCAACCCACCACTGGGAAACACCCATACACTTTTACATTCACACTCATACACTATGGCCAATTTAGTTTATTCAATTCACCTGTACCACATGTCTTTGTACTGTGGGGGAAACCGGAGCACCCGGAGGAAACCCACGCCAACATGTTGAGAACATGTGCACAGAAATGCCAACTGGCCCAGCTTGACATGACCCAGGGACTTCTGACACTGGGATTCTTCTTTAGACAAAGCGGAAATTCTTTCTCTTTGTCAGCAGACTCAATTTGTAAACCATTCAAAACAAAGAGTATATAATAATCTGAGTTGATTATGAAGAAACATAAAGAAAAGGAGCAAATTGAGCAGGAGTAAATTTGGGTGAAAGCATAAGCATGATTTTTATTTTATTTTTTTTTTTTGGTGAAACTTTGAGGGTTGAACTTTAACAAATGCAACGTGTGACATTCAGTTCACAAAAGTAGTATGGACTCTCTAAATCGGATAGACTTAACTTACACATACGCCATAATTATTGTGATGATTTCACTTATGTTAAAAGCTTTGCAAACTGCTGATTCTGTTATTTTGAATAGGCCTATGTTTCTCATATTATTATAAACACTATATTTAACTATAGAGGCTAAACTCTTGTAGATGCAACTAGTCTCTCTGCATTGCAAAATTAGATAGACACGTTCAAAGAAATTCCTCCCCAAAACCCATGTATGACCATTGCGTTTTCACATCCCTAATATCATGAATTAATTGTCTTGGCGAGCTTTTGGCATGTTAATTCACAACTTACTGACAATATGCTAAAATGAGCTTCTGATGTGGTGATGACTGAGTCACACAATTACTGGTAATTACGGCCATTTGAAGTATCCAGGATCCCCACAGGCAGAGACTCCAGCGCCCTCTGTTGACCATTAAATTCAATCTACACAATATGAGTGAGTGTTTAACTTTAAACTCTAATGAGAATCTTACTAAACCACAAGGACGATAGATAGATAGATAGATAGATAGATAGATAGATAGATAG
>CAIGQZ010032409.1:12665105-12682007 GCA_903798205.1 Danio tinwini
AAGCAGACAGTCTACTAATACTCAAATGGACCATCAAAATAAAGTGTTACAGTTTCTACAGTATATCTGAAACTTGAAACATAGGATCTGATCTGCTTAATATTAAAACTTTTAACTTTAAGATACACTTGCTGTCAGAACTATTAGTCATGTTGGTACATTGATCTGTTGTTTCACATTTTAATCCTTCTTCACTGGAGTAGTAGTAGGGAAAGATTGAAAAAGAAACTCCTTTGAACGGCAGCATGGTGGCTCAGTGGTTAGCACTGATTTGATTCCATGATATCCTTGTGTTCATGTGGTTTTCCTCCTGGCGCAAAGTCCAAAGACATGTGGTATAGGTGAACTGGATAAACTAAATTGACCATAGTGTATGATTGCGTGTGGAAGAGAGAGTGTATGGGTGTTTCCCATCCGAGTATTTGGCTGTTCATTCCACTGTGGAAACCTCTGATAAATCAAGGGCTAAGCCAAAGGATAGTGAGTGGGTGAATGAGTGAACTCCTTTCAACCAGAGCACAACTCTAAGTGATGTAATGACTAATTAAGACATTGCAATCGACTGAAGATGTTACAAATTTTGCCTGGAAGGGTGTATTTTCGTAATGCACATTGAGTGGCCAAAAATTCTCTAAGGGTCACGGCTGGAAAATTGCAGGAATTTAGTTAGTCAATAGAAACTAATGGACCTTCAAACATGTCAGATAAAACTATTAAAAAAAATGATTTTGAGATGGGTTTAAATCAGGGGTCACCTGTCCTGTATAGAGTTTAGATCCCCAGTTTAAATTGATACACAAGACTATATACTGTTGTGGGCTGATGGTTCTGGTCATTTTGAATAATGGATTCTATTAAATGCAAAATCAAAACCTGGCTGCTATAAATCTTAAAATAGTTTGTGGTTAGATCTTTGTTCAAGGCAAAAGGCATCCCCGAAGACAATATGGCAAAGTATGTGACTGATCACAAAACGAAGGTTCTGTCATCGTCATCCCAGTCCTCTGATCTGAAAAATGTATCATTAAAAAATCAGCTGGGTCTCATTTATAAACATTTCTGTAGAAACCTTTCTCAAAGTGAATGTATGCCAGAATAAATGTTATTTTGTTTATTTATTAATTATGTCTCATATGAGTGGTTAGCACTGTCGCCTTACAGCAAGAAGGTCGGTGGTTCGAGTTCTGACTGTACCAGTTGGCATTTCTATGTGGAGTTTGCTTGTTCTCCCTGTGTTTGTGTGGGTTTCCTCTGGGTGCTCTGGTTTTTCCCCACAGTCCAAAGACATGTGCTATAGGTGAATTGACAAAAAAAAAATTGCCGTAGTGTATGTGTGTGTGTGTGTGAATGTTTAAAGTTTGTTTTTATAGATCACAGCCTTAGCATGGGAAGTGGTTTACACGTTTTCATCCACATTGTGTATGAATGCTCTCTTTCTATATATAAGTCCCCTGGGCAGTAGGTTCCCAGAGTTGGAGAGGAATGTAGAGGAATGTGTATGATACGAATCAGAGAATTTAAAGGGAATGGAAAGATTTTCCTTCAAATCCTTTTCCTGGTGGAAATTGGGTCATTGTCCAGAGGGACAATAAATGTTGTCACCATTATTGATGCCAATGTCAAGCTTGCTAAAAAAAAATTGAAAAAAAATTTAAGCTTTCACCAAAATGTTTTTTTTTTTTTTGTGTAGGCTTGTATTTTACAATACTTTAAAAATACTGAAATAATGTCTCTGTCAATGTTTTCAAACTATTATATTTGCTTTATCAAAGTCACACAAGTGGCAATTTCACATCTGTCACATCCATAACGGAGAGGTGTCACATCCATAACAACACTTTTTCCTCATAAATGCAGAAATTTCAAATAAAATAAAGTCAATCATTTGTGTTCTAGAGAGAGACATCTTTAATCCTTTTGATTAGCATTATTATTTTGGGTTGTGCAGTTTAATTTATAGAATTTTTACAAAGTATGTTGTATACTGCAAACTTGCATACTTTTTGGTCACATCCATATCATTTTATTATTTTGCTCATTAAAAGTACAAAACATGTTTACAGATTGATATTTTCTGGTCCCTTAAATCTGTGGTCAGTTGTTCTGGAAAATATAAACAAATGCTTCAATATAATGTTGACATCTACTTTCTATGTGAATTTATGTTTTGAGGTTTTACTGCAAATGTCACATCCATAACGCTGGAATTGCTCACTTATGTAATGTAGTGCAATGTGTGTATTTAACGTTATGTAACTTTAGGTTAGAGTGTTGTACATTTTCTGAATGAAAATATCAACAGGATAAATAATGCATGCTTATTTTCACAAACTTCTTTATTTGTATTTACCAACATACAGTTGCAATCAGAATTATTGAACCCCCTTTGAATTTTTTTTCTTTTTTAGATATTTCCCAAGTGATGTTTAACAGAACAAGGAAATTTTCACAGTATGTCTGATAATATTTTTTTGGAGAAAGTCTTGTTTTATTTTGGCTAGAATAAAAGCAGTTTTTAATTTTTAAAACCCATTTTAAGGTCAAAATTATTAACCCCTTTAAGCTATTTATTTTTTCCATAGTCTACAGAACAAACCATCATTATACAATAATTTGCCTAATTACCCTAACCTGTCTAGTTAACCTAATTAACCTAGTTAAGTCTTAAAATGTCACTTTAAGCTGTATAGAAGTGTCTTAAAAAATATCTAGTCAAATATTATTTACTGTCATCATGTCAAAGATAAAATAAACCAGTTATTAGAGATGAGTTATTAAAACTATTATGTTTAGAAATGTGTTGACAAAATCTTCTCTCCGTTAAACAGAAATTTGGGAAAAAAATAAACAGGGGGGCTAATAAATCAGGGGGTTGAATAATTCTGATTGCAACTGTAAATATAATATTTAGTGCTTATTTTAAAAAGATATTCAATTCAATTAATGTTCATTTATATTGCGCTTTTTACAATATAGATTGTGTCAAAGCAGCTTAACATAGTTCTAGTAAAGTCCAGATTTCAGAGTTGAAGTTCAGTTTCATTTAGTTCAGTGTTGTTTTAAATTTCACTGCTGGAAGTCCAAACACTTGAGAGCAACTCCACCAAAGCGCAGCTCCACAAGTCTCGATCCAAGCAAGCCAGTGGCGACAGTAAAGAGAAAAAAAATTCACCAATTGATGAAAGTGAAGGGAAAAAAAAACCTTGAGAGAAACTAGGCTCTGTTGGGCCAACGCAATCTCACGGCAATTCGTAACTTTTTGATTTAGTGGCTAATTCGTATGAATTTGTTTGATCTAACTCGTACAAATTAGTATGATTTGCTCATCACCCAATGACGGTTGGGGGTAGGGGTGGGGTTAGGTGCCATGCCTCCTTTTTAAAATCGTACATTTTCGTATGACTGAATTAGCCACTAAACTGACAAAACATAAAATACTTACATTTCCTCGGGAGATCAGGCTTGTTGGGCACGACCATTATTCTTCTGGCCAAACTTCCTGTGTTCAGCTGCAGTCTAGGCGCTGGAGAAGCTGGACGTCCATCGTCGAGAAGCTGCAGGGGTGAGGTCAGGCTGGCCCACAGGATCAATGCGAAGACTCGTTTGTACTGTGGTCTTTTTTAGCAGTCAGTCTCATGCACTCCATTCCTCCATAACCACTGCAGCATCAGCTTGGAATACGGCCTGGTCCAGGATTATCGTTACCTTGGGGTCATCTCTTCACAGATCTCGGATCACATCAATGGCGCTGCATAGTTTCTAAGGGCCTTAGGATGAGTATCCCCAGGTGGAAATAGAGAATAAAGAAAATAAATAGCGTAGCTGCTGTTCATAGTGTATTAAATGAGATGCAAAAATTTAGTGTTATAAATGAAAATAGCAGTTACATAAACAAACACAGAAACATACATTTCAAGCATATGAGAGTTTCTAACACAATGTCTGGTGCATTAAGACAGGAAGAGTATGTCCCACAGGTGGTTGTCAAGCCAGCTACTTGCGTGAAGCATACTCATGCATTATACTGTTATGTGATGCATTGTGTGTATGCTTTACTAAAAAGGATAGGTCTTTAATCTAGTTTTGAACTGTGAGAGTGTGTCTGAGCCTCGGACATTATCAGGAAGGCTATTCCAGAGTTTAGGGGCCATAAATGAGAACACTCAACCTCCTTTACTTGACTTTGCTATTCTAGGTACTACAAGAAGCCCTGAGTTTTGAGATCTTAAAGAGCAGGTTGGATTGTAGCGAGACAAGAGGTTGGTTAGATAAACAGGAGCTAGATTATTTAAAGCTTTATAGGTAAGAAGCAATATTGTATAATCAATATGAAACTTAACAGGCAGCCAGTGTAAGGAGGATAAAATTGGAGTGATATGATCATATTTTCTAGACCTGGTAATAACTCTGGCAGCTGCATTTTGTACTAGCTGAAGTTTATTAATAGAGGATGCTGGGCAACCGCAGCGAACAGAGCATTATTAACGTTAATTAATTACAACACAGTGTGGTATTTAGTAGACCATATATGCCAATGTTGAAATAAAAAAAAACTTTAATAGTTGTTTGTATCTATTATAGAAAAAATAAACACCCGGAATATGTATTACAGTACGATGTTATTGTAGATGTAAAAGTTGTTGCAGTTATTTTTCATGCTAGAAATCTTGAAAATGACTCCCTTATAAACACATTTACTTCAGTAAAAATTCTACCCTAGTCAGTTATTATTTTAAAAATGCTGTTGGTCCATTTGTTGCAAGTGCTCCCCTCAATCGCCCCACAAATATCAGATATCTTTGAACGATGCACTGTCTGTTTAAAAGAAACTCGAGACTCCGCCCATTACAGTGTGAGAAACGCCCTGTCCCGTCATATGGGGGGAGCTACACGCACAGTACCAGCCCCTTTCTAACAAAACACAACGCTGAATGCTTTCTTAGTATCAAAGACGATTATCAATAACATAGATCGACTCCGGGGCTCAATGCGGAGAAAGGTAACGTTATTTCTTACTAACAATCTATCAGTATCATTGAAAATGCTGTGAGCGAAAGCACATGGGTGATGCAGCTGCGTCTTTAGCAGGGCTAACAATCACAGCATTATTATCGGCGTCCATCTGAGCCAAGTTAGTCAGAGATTGTCCTCAGACTCACCCATAAAAATAAACCGCAGTCTCGGTAGTCAAGCATTAACCTCCATATTATGAAATATAGGTCATTGCATGCGGATCCGCGGCTTGCGCGTGTCAGCAGCCATGCGCGCTGCCAGAAAATATGCTTCATTCTCATGTGGAATGAATGCTAAACTGTATTTCAATGTATGTTTCACGTGACATCCACATTCGTGTGTTGTCGTTAGCTGGGACGATTGTTTTACTGCGCAGATGACTTGTAATCAATATTATGTAGGCCATATAGGTGGATCCCCGTCTTTGTCTCGTACGCGCGGCTCATTCCTGCAACTCTCAGCTAGCCAGCTGTTGGTTTGATTCCAGACACTGATTTCCAGAACTGGCCAACTGTTGTCCTTATGTGTCTCAATGACTCTCAAAGTCCACACTTTTGATCTTCATTTTTAACTGTACAAGTTTGTTTGTTTGTTTATAGAGCGTCGCAGGCGTGACTGAATCGTATGAGACACGTCAAGAACGAGTTAAAGTCCTATTTCACGTAATGGAATTAAATGCAAGTATGCTAAGCTTAAAAAAGTGCTGTAGTTTATTTTAATTGATATTTCGCATACAGCCTAAAGAAATATTTCACCAAAAAAATTGATATGTACTCATCCCTAAGTGGCTTCTAAGTAGAATTTTCTGTTGAACATAAAAGAAGATACTTTGAAGAATGTTAGAAACTGGTAACAAGTTCAAGAGTTTAGATGCAAAAACCTCTAAATGCTGTCTTAAATTTCCTCTAAAATTTGTATTTTTATCAGGCTCCTGTATGTTCAATAATAACACTTTTATGGAAAAGAATAAGTTATTTTCCTGGTCTTTAAAGTAAAATATCTTAAAACCTCTAAAGGCCGTCTGAATTTTTCCTCTAAAATGAGTATTCTTATCAGGCTCCTGTGTGTGTTCAATAATATCACTTTTATGACAAAGAATAAGTCTTTTTCCTGGTCTTGAAAGTAAAATATCTCAACATAAACAAAGGAGGCTGAGAAAAATGTTCATTTTCAATGGAAATTTCAGGTGACTCTTAGAGGTTTTTGCATCTAAACTCTTTATTTACTTCCATAGTAGGAAAAACAAATCCCATGGAAGTAAATGGTTACTGATTTCCAAGATTTTTCAAAATAGCTTGTGTGTTTAACAGAGACAAGTGAAGAGTGAGTAAATGATATCAGACTTTTTGAGTTTTGGGTGAACTGTCATTAAGATTTTGTTTACTGTAATTCAAAATCAGTCTATTTAGTCATATACATGCTAACATTATTTATTTAGTAATTTATGATGAAGTATATTAAAGCATTGCATTATTGGTTTTACTGTAATACTGTAATAGTACTGTATTACAGTCAGGAGAATCTAGTGAATGTGCATTAATAATGCTAGTTCAACTGAAGTTCAATCAAAAATTGCTGTTAATACTTTTTTTGTACCTCAGGCCATCCAAGATGTAGTTGGTTTTCTCTTCTTAAGTAGCGCCAAAGCTGCGGTGGTAACCTGAACGCTGGCAGCTACTTTAAGAGTAAAAAAAAAACATACAGGCAAAATAATTACCATAACTGCTTCTGATGATGAGGTCTTATGAAGTGAAACCATCATACTGTTTAAGAACTAAATAATATTTACAATATTGTTATTGTTTTTATCACACACTCAGCAAAAAGTCAAGAGCATGTTCACCACAATCTGGAGCACAAACATGAATCAATGTAATCTAAATCACATTTAGTTTCTTGCAGTTTATTTGTTGTGCTTTTATAAAACCTTGTTGTATGATCAGACGCCTCTGGTATTAATTTAGGTTTGCCTGTGTATGTTTTTTATTTACTCTCAAAGTAGCTGATAACTTGCAATTCATGACATCACATTTTCAGCTATATTGAGAAAGTTGATTTTATATTCGCACATTCAGACTTTCTCTTTAATAATATTACTTCAGAAAAGTATTATTTGTAAATTCTAAATGGGGAAAATCATACAAGCAGCCAATGCCTATCAAAATACAACATCATTCACGGTTAATTAAATAGTGCTGACATGGCTTTGAAGTCATAAGTAAATGCAATTTTAAACCCGATATTCAAATTTACGTGTTAAACAATATAAGGAACGAATGTACGAATATAAAACCAACTTTACCTCAATTTCAGCTATAAAGTTGTTTATTCTGCAAAAGAAAATTACCTACATCTTGGATGGCCTGAGGAAAAATGTATATTTGACTCAAAGTGCAAAAAGCCCTTGACTTGAATTTTATGAGTCGCAAAGGATCACAATTTCAGATAAATATCTTCCTTAATGTTCTAATTGAGAAAAGTCACTAACATCTTAAATGACGGGTGAAAGGGTGAGCAAATAAACAGCAAAGTTTTATTTATTTTATTTTTTGAGGGGGTAAACAGTCCTTTTATTTTTCATTATCTTAATCCAAATAAAATTAAAATATTTGTTTAAATTTATTTAAGTGGTTAAGTACCTTTTTAAAAAAATTATTTAGGTTGATTAGTTTTTTCTAAATAAAATAGACATTTTACAGTCATTTATAAAACAATATCATTAAACATCAATTGAGGTGAAACATCCTCCTGATGCATTATGGTGCTGACAATTTGATGGAAATTTTAGAAAATAATGTAATGTGCAAGAATGCATGAGGCATCTTTTTTTATTTTTCAAATCAAGTTATTTTATTGTTATGACAGTTCATTCTTTGCCAAACCATGTCATCGTTTTACAAATTAAAGGTTTTAAATTCTATTATTTGTTTATTTTGACATGGACATCACAATTGCACTGGACCAAATGCATTTAAGTGTTTTAGCAGACTTGCTAATCCTCAACACCTGTCCATGAGAGGGTTGACATAAAATAAAATAGATACATATAGGATACCAGATCCGATCACGTGATTGGAAATTGGGCCCGATCACGCAGTTTAGGACTTGATTGGAATCGGACGTTACCTCCTGATCAGTATATATATATATATATATATATATATATATAATATCAATATTTTTGAACACATCTATAGTTATGCAGTGGCACAGAGTTAGACCAACAGCAACAGAAAACACGAGTATGTCTGCGATCTGGAGGTATTATAAAGTTGATGACGACAACATTGCTATAGCAAAATGTGGGATATGTAAACTTGGGATTGCAAGAGGTGGAAAGGAAAAGGCTACATTTCACACGACAAACCTGATAAGACACCTCAAAAACAAACATCCGACACAATGCAGCGAGTTTACCCAGGCAACCCAACCGAAGAAGAGTCTGCTCATGCTGCAGGAGAGTTTGAAGAGGAGAGAAAATGTCCCGTGACAGTGCAAAGAGGCACAGGACATCACAGCCAAGATAGCACAAATGATTGCAATGAGTGACCTGCCATTCGTCTTTGTAGAGAACCCTGGTTTTCTTTTGCTTATGGAGCACGTAGAACCTTGAATGGAATTTTTTTTATATTTTATAGAAGTATTGAATCATGTTTCGGTATCAGTAGATACTCAAAATCAAATGACCCAGACTCGAGGGCAAATGAACCTGATCAGGACATCCCTAGTAAAAACGCCTGTTTTGTTTTTAACCACTTTTTAAGAACACGACTAAAACATTTTTATTACTTTCTAATTTTAGGCTAAAAGGTAAATCATTCCACAATTTGGTTCCCATAACAAAGAAAACAGATTGACCAAAAGAGGTCTTACACTTTGGCACTAGACAGTCACCATTAGCAGTTGCTCGTGAGACTCTGTGAGAGACTTGGTGCTCACTGATTAGATCTGAAAACAGCATTGGAGCATGATTATTTATACATTTAAAAAACAATTTAGGATGATTCAGTTTAATAAAATTATCAAAACTAAAAAGGTTATGATTACATAACCTCACAATGATTCCATGGCATGGGACGATAATCGGTTTTAAAGTTTACTGCAGTTTGTAAAAGTTTCAAACCTTTGGAAAAGGGTTTTAAAACTACAAAAATTCACTGTTATACCATTCCTAGGGTATATGTAAAGTATTTTATGTATTTTTTATGTGTTGTAAAGAATCTGTGTTTTTGAAACTAATAAAGCAGAAACCAAAATACCGTGATACTGTAAAACCAGGCTATTTTTATCCAAGGTCATCATACCATCAGAAACGTATACCGGCCCATGCCTAATGCCATCGCATAGGCTTTAAGTCTTGTTTATATATCGAATCAGTAGGCTTCAATGTGGTTAAAAAGTAATAAAAATTACATAAAGTAATTCAATATGACTATTGTTGCATGTATACTTTGGCACTTTGATATGTTAAAAATCTAATAAAATGAAAACAGTTTAGACTTGGCTTGGCTTACACATTTTTAACATGACTATTAAATTTTAAATTCACCTCTAGAGTTATGCCAAGATAACTTCGATAACTTTATTTTTTATCAGCACCTCAAATGTATCCTTTGCAGGCCTATTTCTTATGGATAAGCACGAAACTGTTTTCTTGACATTTGACGTTAAATGAGACCACTCAAGCCATCTTGAAATATGTTGTAAAACCTTTTGCATACAATGACATTGCAAAATGAGTGCTGTGTCTGAAAACTCTTACCATTTGTAGAGATTTGTGCAAGCATTGGCAGAAATTTGCATTGGGCTAGGCCAGTGGCTTGCATGGTTACATTGTGCAGCAGTGCAATGCAATACTTCTAATGGTCCAAAGGCCCGCTTTTTTTGCTAGCACTCATTCCTGGCTTCCAGACACATCAGCAAACCTTGTAATCGCTGCTGAGCTGTCCTTTTCTAAATGATGTGCTGCTTTTCTGTGCATCAGCTTATATTGAGATGAGTTTGCCAAGTCATGTTTCTCTCTTAATCTTTTATTGCATTTAATGATTTTTTTATTGGAGTTTTTTTATGATTTGTATTCTTGGTAATGGAAAATGGTTGTTATCAGATGCTTGTAGGACCACTTCTATTCTCACCAGGTCACAAGGAGCTCTTTACTGCTCTGATTAATTTTAAAGTATTTAGATTGTCAGATGTCATTGCTGTAAGCCGTATGCCTAAATCCAAATCGCCAAAGAAGGTCTTGCAGATCCCCCCTCTGTCTCTCTCCTCCTAACTCTTCTTTCTCCTCCTCCATTCCTTTTGCTCTTCTTCATGTTTGCAGAACATGGACCAGGAGGGAATTGCATGAGCTGGGATGTACTTGATGTGCTGCATCACCGTTAAAGGTAAGTGAGACTGTCAGCGTTTTGAAATGTAGATCAACCTGCGTTTGAGGGCTCTGTAATACTGCTCGGTTGAAGCATGCTGTGAATGTTGTAGTGCTGCCTAATTATAGTGATTTTTTACTGTGTAACTATAGTCAACTTAAAACATTACAACAACATGACTGAAGTAACAATCTCTTTATAAGTAACTTGAAAAACCATCTGGTTAAGGAACATGTATTTTTAATGGCCATACATGCATAAATTGGTCAACAAGGTGTAGCCTATTACATATAGACAAATTCCTGCTTGACGTTTTAGAAAATATTTGTGCGTAGCTACACCCCCCAGTATATATTAAAGATCACCGTGAACAACAAAAAAACCCACAGAAACCTGTTACATATCTATCTATATTTAAATGTCTATCTTATATTTTACTGAATCGTATAATAGCCTATAGCTGAAATGTTGAAAATTGCTCAATTTATTTTTAAAAAAACATTTGTCAAAACATATTGATATTTTTTTGGAGTTAAAACAATACAGACATTTAAGAATCCATTTAATTTCTTTATTCATTCATTTTACTTGTTTATTGCATATCTGGGTTATGATTTAATTCATAGCTACAGTACCTTGGACAGCTACAGTGCCACTCCATAAAGCTTTCAAGCAAAAATCCAAATTAAAGAAAGATTTGACTTTCTGCGGTGACAGCCGACATTCACAACACACCGTAACCGTCCTTCAGGTAGTCCGCAGGTATAAAATACAGAACCAGACGTCTGGGCTTTGAATTAGGTGCAATTATTTCCTCGTTGTTCAAAGAGTCTGCAAGTTTGTGTTCCATGGATATATGTTGTTGTTGATTCGATGCACAGGAGGAAAAAAAAAGCTTTCAGCAGTGCATGTAGTTGCTGGTAAAGTTCTCACCCAGATCAGAGCGATCTGTGCTACCGAATACAGCGCAGCATGCAATAAACTCACGCTCAGTCAGGCGAAGTAAAGGTCTCATTGCCTATATGTCAATCAAATTATTTAAGCTCTAGCCACGAATAAAACTTTAAGCCCATTTTATTATTTTATGTAATGTATAGTGTAATTAGGGCCGGAGCAAGCTGAACTGGCGCTCTAGGTGAACGCCCTCAACCGGAAAGTGAAATAGAAACTTACCGTTTTGCAGATGAAAATGAGGACTGGGAGGGGGTTCTCGCTCACTATTCTGCCGCCCAAGGCAGCCGCCTAGGTTGCCTCTATGGACGCGCCGGCCCTGAGTGAAAAGCTGGATTTATACTTTCGCTTGGCGCCACATTTCGCGCCTCCGCTGACTGCGCGCGCACCTCGCGACAATAGGCTAGCGTGCTTGCGCTGAGCCAGCTGTGGTAGCTCCTCAACAGAGCCGCGATGTCAACACACAGAATCTGTTGGCACAATTCAGCACGGTTGTCTAACAGTTTAAAACGGTTTGGCACGATAGTGGAAAAGCTGCTTTAATATTTTTATTTTAAAAATAGCGATACCTCGATTTTTTTTTTATAAAAAATTAAATCATCTTAAAACGTAAATTCAAATTAATCGAAAAAAAAAAAATAAATCGCCCAGCCCTAAGCAAGATGTTATTTTGTAAACTTATTTGCTGAAAGGTCTTTAATATTGTGTTTTTTTTTTTTTTCAGAAAAATTTAACAAGTGAGTAGTCTAGGAGTTGACGTTAAATTAATTATAATTGCTCACCCAACTGTTGTTTTAAATATAATTTTTTTCCATGGAGTTAAATGCATTTTTACTAAGGCTGGACAATTAAAGGAAGGCTATTTTTCATGCGCATTTTGTCAGTAAAGCAGGTTCTGTAGTCAGCTGTAAACCTAGTACCTGCTTTCAGATGGAATCGTATTTGTTACACAGAGCCATAGTTCACTGACAAGCTACTTAAAAATTGCAGATGATTTAATCAGCATGAAATTGAAGATAATCATTCTGCAATTTGAAAGCTGTTCATGTTCACTTACCATTGACTTATCATTATGTTTCTGCTACTTCTAAAAGTATGTGGAAAACCACATTTAATAACATGGGTTTACTCCAAACTCCCTACATAACTTCGGCAGAGTCACTGTTTTTATGGATTCAATACTGGTTTCTCACTAAAGCTAAGCAGGGATGAGCTGGGTCAGTAACTGGATGGGAAACCACATGGAAAAGCTAGATTGCTGTTGAAAGTGGTGTTAGTGATGCCAGCAGAGGGCACTCAACCTGCGATCTTTGTGAGTCCTAATGCCCCAGTAAAGTGAAGGGGACACTATACTGTCAGTAAGCGCCATTTTTCGGATGAGACGTTAAACCGAGGTCCTGACTCTCTGTGGTCATTAAAAATCCCATGGCACTTCTCGTAAGGATTAGGGGTGTAACCCTGGTGTCCAGGCCATATTCCCTCCATCAGCTTTTACCCGTCATGGCCTCCCAATCATCCCCATCCACCAAATTCAACTCTATCATTGTCACACAGTCCACCAATAACTGGTGTGTGGTGAGCTCACTGCTGCCGTTGTCCTGTGGCTGTGTCGCATCATCCAAGTGTATGCTGCACACTGGTGGTGGTGTGAAGACAACCCCAACCCCCCCCCATGATTGTGAAGTGCTTTGGTGTATGGTCATACACAATAAATGCGCTATATAAATTACACGCATTACATCTTCTGTGAGATTAGTAGTCATGTTGAATCCATAAAAGCAGTGAAACCCTCAGTTTGATTTCTTGAGTATCTTTGCAGCATACTTGAAGTTTTCACATGGTAGCGCATTCTAAAGATTTTCTACTGATCACAGAGCCTTATTTGCTGACAAGATGTACATGAGAATAGCAACCTTTGAGAGCACAATTTCGATTTCATTTCAATTGGTCATGCAGTCCTTGTTTTTATACAGTCCCTCTGAACCTAGCGATTAAAGAAATTTTCAAATGATAGCGTTTTGAGTGAAACGCAAGCCACTGTTTTTAAAAGGATGATTCACCCAATACATTCTTTACAAGCCTCGTGTTATTCCACACTATTTTGAGTTTCTACATTATAGATCAGGGGTCACCAAACTTGTACCTGGAGGTCCGGTGTCCTTTAGATTTTAGCTCCAACCCTAATCAAACACACCTGAACAAGCTAATCAAGGTCTTACTAGGTATACTTGAAACACCCAGGCAGGTGTGTTAAGGCAAGTTGGAGTTAAACCTTTGCAGGGACACCGGCCCTCCAGGACTGAGATTGGTGACCCCTGTTATAGATGATGTTCTTGGTTTTGGTTATCATTGACTTTTTGTTTATATTATATAAAAAAAGTTTGGTTCCTAACATCCTTCCAAATATTGTCTGCTTGGCTCATGCAAACATCGTAGGATTTTATTTATTTATTTATTTTAAATGAGGGTGACACAGTGGCTTAGTGGTTAGTACTGTCGCCTCGGGGCAAGAAGGTTGCTGGTTGGAGTCCCGGCTGGGTCAGTTGGCCTTTCTATGTAGAGTTTGCATGTTCTCCCCATGTTCATGTGGGTTTCCTCCGGGTGCTCTGGAGGAAAAGCTATGCGCTCTAGGTGAATTGAATAAACTAAATTTGTTGTATTGTATGTGTGAGAATAAGTGTGTAGACGTTTTCCAGAACTGGGTTGCAGCTGGAAATGCATTCGCTGTGTAAAACACATGCTGGATGAGTTGGCGGTTCATTCTGCTGTGGTGACCCCCTAATAAATAAAGGGACAAAGACAAAGGAAAATGAATGAATACATTTATTTTAAATGACAGCAGTGATTAGTTCATAACAGCAATGTAGTTGTGTCAAAATGTTTGGTGTTGTGCAAACTCTACATTTTTAAAGAAGTACATGCTCTGTCTGCTAGGAGTATTTTTTTCTGATGAAGTGTGTTGAGTCATGGGCATAGATGTAGTTTTATTCATTAGGCCATTTTAAAAAATGAGTTATGTATGTTATGTAACAAGGTTCTGTGCTGTTGTTCATCTTCCTGCAGCTGTGTGAGTACAAAATAGACTTGTCCAGGATGGAAGCTTCCTGTATATTGCCTGTGCTGAAGAAGAAGCTGGCCTTTCTGTCAGGTAAAGACTAATAGCGTGAATAAATATATGCTGCGAATTTCAATTCCAAGTTATTAGTGTACATGTTTTATAGTAGAATGGCAAACTAAAACTGTTTCAAACTGTCTTGGAATAGATTTGCTGCAGGCTTCTCTCCTTTCCACTCTAGGATGTGATGCGAATATTAGATGTGACTGTAGCACCGAGCCAGAAATAAAATGCTATCCTATAAAATAGGCCATGCCAAGCAATTTTTTTAAGCCTTCACTTGCTTTCTTGTTTATGTTGTTAGAAGTGGGAAAAAAACATCTCAGGCAGCTTAATTTTCATCTCTATATAATGTAGTCCGAAATCATTGCTCTGCTATTACTTTCTGCTTGAGCTTAGTAAATCTAAATGCTTTATTGTACCACCACACATTATATTTGTTTTTCTGGTGATAAACATTATTCAGAAATTGAATAATTAAATGTAAAAGAATACTCTTTGCTTAATGTATTAAAATTAAATTATATATTTAACCAAATTTCTGAATGCTTTGGACTCTGAATGTTTACACAGTAACCGACATAAAAAAACATGTAAATGATAAACTTTCACCCTGTGTTGACTGGTCATGCGCAGCCCTGTTATATTTGTCTTTTTTATCAATGCAGACGAGAGTGTAACTCTTGTTTTGCATGAACTACCCCTTATGCCACATTTTAACCCTGATTTTCACTCACCAACAGGTTTTGTAAAATCTCAAACTAATGCCTCAAATCAGAGCCAGATTGATCTTTCATGCGAGCGACAATCAAGCAGTGTGAGTTATTAAAAATATGATCTGAGAGAATCGTCAATGTGTTGCCAATGCCTGTGAAATATTTGGCATGCTAAATATCTGGAGCTGTCAGCGATCCAAAATCATACTGGGTGAAATGAGTTCTGACTGAAAAACACATTGACGATCGGCTACAGCCAATGAGAGAGCAAGATATAGGACTGCGGGAGGTTTGGAGAGGAGTTATAAGCCTCAATATCAGAATAAACAAACTTTACAATAACATTAAAATGAAACAAACCAGAAACATTTGCCACAGTACATTGTTAGTTTATGTAATAGTGGCGTAACAGATCACAAATCTCATGGTTCCGATCGGACTATTTTTTGGATCAGTCATAAAGGGGAGGAGACGAATATAATTCGCTTTCCATTTATTACAAAAACAGAACTGCAAGAAACTTTTTGTTTTAACAAGCAGAACTTAGAACCTGTAATTTTATTAAAAATAAAATGAAGAAATAATCAGCTGAATAAAAACAAATAAATTGTAAAATATTCAGTACAGTTAAAAATTCACTGTTGCTGATAACACTAAATGTAGAAATTTGTCTCATTTTCAACAAATGATTCAGTTATTCACTCATAAAACTTCATATTTTATTGCTAGATGATAATTTTTGAAGAATTATTCAGTGGCGTATTTTTGATGTCTGGTTGTCGCCACCTACTGGTTAAATAATGCAATTGCTGCCTATAACTTTCATTTTTGAGCATCGTCAAATGCATATGACGGTGATTGTAATATTTACCATAAACATCAGTGATTTTATCTAAACTATAAAGTGTAATCCCAGTACTTCTGTGTTATTCGACTGTTTGTTACTTCATAACTAACTTAAGACTCAATTTCTTTCTTAATTTTTGCATTTTCAGATGTGAATGCAGTGATTCGAAGGATAAATAAACATATGCAAATCAACAATTTATGTTGCATGGTTGTTGAGATCCCGATCTTTTAATGATGAATTGTGCAGCTTACACTGAATGCATTAATGCAGGCTAAACAAGCAATCACAGAAAACACTTTTAATGAAACCTGCCACGTCCCGGATAACCTACCTCAACTTCTTCTGTCATCATTACATTTTTGCAGGAAAGCCTAAATGATTTCATACATGTGATTTGAATGATGCGATAAATTGAGAGACGATCTCTCTGTCATCGTTACAAATTTAGGATTAATCTACCAGTAAAAAACTGTATTAATTCACAGGTCACATGTGTTCCAAACTGTGGGTTGTGATCCGTATGAATCACAGATCAACCGTGATCAATACACCCCTATTATTTATTGACCTCCTACTTTGGGCTCGTGAAGTTTGTGGAGAAGTTATAGACCACAATATCAGAATAAACAAACTTTACAATATCATTAAACAGAAACACACTAGAAACATTTGCTGCAGTGCATTGCTAAATATTTATTGACCTCCAACTCTTAACATTGATCTCATGTGTGACCTTGAGTTATTTGCTTATCACTTATCTCATGTGTTTCTGTAGTAATCTGTAGAGCCAGACATAATCTATGAACATTTTTTTTTTCTATTTCTGCCAGAATTTTGTCAAAAATCTACAGATTTATGTGGAATGATTTAGGGAGCATCACAACTAAA
>CAIGQZ010032409.1:12695047-12731131 GCA_903798205.1 Danio tinwini
ATAAATAAATAAATAAATAAATAAATAAATAAATAAATAAATAAATAATCTTGCTTTTCATTACATTTGGTTTGGGTCACGTGATTCATATATTGCATTTCCGAACTTCTGTTAAGGGTGCATAGTGGGTATCAGTGCACCCAGATTTTTACAGTGGGACTTTTCAGGATGCGAACATGTCGGTGCACTGGAAGAATTTTGCAATTGAGATCACTTAAAATGGCTGGTGACCTGGTCAGTGCACTGAATACTGAGCAAGAGTGCTGATTGAGATGCACACAATGTCATTTAATTCTGTAATGGCAGGAATTTTTCATCATGTGTTACTCTAATGTTTAGTGTTTTTATAATCTTTTTAAAATCATGTAGATTTTTTTTATTAATTTTTTTTTTTGCTCAAGAAACATTTCTAATTATTATTCTTATTATATATTATTTAAGTACCTTTAAGGCAAGTCATTTCACTTGGCAAGTCATTCATTTTGTCTGAATGGTTACCATTTGAATTTCATATTAGGAATCACCAGTAAAATCAAACAACAACTGTGTCTTTAGTTTCATTTCTAAACGTTCGAATTACACAAAATCTGCAGAAACTCACGTCTGGTCTAAGACCCTCCCCTGGAGTATCGTCAGTCTATAGTGATCGATGATTGGCTCCTATACTAAAAGGTGGGCTTTATTCGCCATATAGCGATCGATGATTGACTCCTGTACTAGTAGGCCGGGCTTTATTCACCTTATTGACCGTTACAATTTTCCCCATTCAAAAAGATATGAGTGACGTCTTGTGTATTCTATAGACTTTGTTATTTTTAATGTTGGTAACAGTTGAGTTGCTCAATATTATTGTGATAACAGTTTTGTTGCCAAATGCTTTTTTGAATGGAAAAAACAGCAGTTCTTGCCAAAATAATTATTTTTGGTTGTTATTAATTGTCTTTTCTGGCACTTTTGATAAAGTTAATGCAGATTTGTTGTATAGACATTTACATTTTTTTAAATAAAAATAACAAATTGTATGTAATGCAGAACAGCATTTTTTCCTCATTTTTGCTTAAACTTTATAAAAAATAAAATAAAATAAAAATTTCAGTGTTTACATTTAGCAAGCTGCTTTTGAAGACCTGTATTGATCAGTGAGCTTTAGCAGACGCATTGTTTAATCTTCTCTAGCTAACCTTGCAGATGTGAGAGCACGACTGGCTTTCCTCCAATCTCTTGCTTTCCTGCTTCAGCACCAGGCCTGTGTTCTGGGTCACGGCACGTGAAGAGGATTTTAAAGAGCACACATTACTTTGATTAAATACACTTCAGATTAACATTTTGAAGAGCAGATGTTTTTTGAAGGCTAAAACAGACTAAAACAGGCTAAAACAGACATAATTTATAGTGACTAAGCATGGGACGATAACCATTTTCAAGGTATACCATGGTTTGAAACAGTCAAGGTTTTAAAACAGCCAAAATTTTCTTGCCATACGCTTTTAGAAATAAAGCTATGCGAGCTGTCACTGGGGTGGTACCTTTTCAAAAGGTACACATTTGTACTTAAAGGGTCCATATTAATACCTCAAAAGTATATATTAGTACCTACAAATTTTAAGAGGAACACTTTTGTACTTTTTAAGTACTAACATGTACCCTTGAGGTATTAATATGGACCTTTTAAGGTACAAATTTGTACCTATTGAAAAGGTACCACCCCAGTGACAGCTCGTGTACCTTTATTTCTGAGAGTGTACCCTTCCTACGGTACATGTAAGATTTTTTTTTTTATGTTTTTTTTGTTTGTTTTGTTTTTAGGACAACATTATTTCCAACAGAAAATATATCCAAAGATGCTGTTTTAAATTGTAAATAAATCTGTGTTTTTGAAACAAAAAGACAGCAGAAGTCAATGATTCATTTGAAGTATTTAGCCTGACATGAAAGTTATTTTAATTGTTTATCAAATTAAAATATTTTGTGTTCAAAGGAGAAACAAGTTGTTGTTTTTCCCCCAGACATTTAAAAAGTATATATTTCAGAGAAGTAATCACAATAATGTAAAACTCTGATATTTTTATCCAAGGTTATCATACTGTCCGAATCTTATACCGGCACATGCCTAATAGTGACCACAGATGTGAAGCCCCAAAAGATAGTTTTGTATGATCCTTTATTTTGCTCTTAAATTTTAATTCTCACAGTGTTACAGTAAGCCTATATTCAATGTCAGAATCGATATCAAGATTTTACTGGTAAATGACTCATTAGTAGGGCCAGACCGAATCAGCAGTCTTTTTTTTTTTTTTTTTTTGCTATTTCTACAGAGAATTTTGTAGAATGATTTTGGGAATGTTATAATAAAAAACTTAATATATGAAATCCAAAAATAATACCTTTTTTTAACTTTTATTTAAAGTTTACAAATGCAGATCCAATGAGAACCTCTTAATGTGTAAACAAAGCACGTTTCTCATATAACATATGTATTAAATGACAGAAATGATGACTTCACAAACTGTTTTGTAATTAAATTATATGAAAATTTTCATATAAGACAATAATATTACTGAAATAAAAAACCTGTATAAATACACATTTACACAAGTAAATAAATAAACTTAACGATGGGATGGAACTGATTTCTGCACGCTCAAATTCTGTGTTAACTGGAACAATCTGTGCAAACATTTTATCTTGTATAATTTGAAGTAACAGTATCATTGAAATTATTTTCCTTATTAGATTAAAATTACCAGTGAATTACCAGTTTCATGCTATTTGCAAAAAAAAAAATTGGATTATTATTATTATTGGATTATTATTGTCATCTATAGCTATGTTTCTATCCAAAAATGAGAATTAAATTTATGTGCAAAACTGGAATATCGCATAAAAGACGTGCGAATAAAGCAGCGTTTCCATCCACAGAGTCAGAGAACAAAATCGTCACTTCCTGATTATCTGGTGCCAAATATCAACTGTAAAAAGGGAATTTGCAGCAGAAGCGTGAATCTTTTCCTTATTTAATAAATAACTTGTGCCTAAGAAGACTATGCTGACACACAGTAAATGTGTGGTGACTTTTGAAGGTGTGAAACGCGGAGCAAAGACGCTCTTAACAGTTCTGGAGGTCATTAATAATATAATAACACTAATACTGAAATGGTTAAAGGGTTTTTAGAATGACCAAAATAACATTTTAGATGTTTTAAAATGTGCTCAGCCTGCTGGTTTGTCCATTCACGCACATTTTTATCATCACATGATCTCTAATAACAATCACATGACCTTTTTTTTTTTCGGTGCACATACTGGAATTTGTTTGGTAAAAGTGTTTCCATTGTAGTGTATGCGCATCCTTTCTTATCGAATAAAAAGCTTATCCTATTTAGCTATGCGCATACTTTTATGAGCATTTTCAAAACTTATGCACATCATAGCGTTTCTTTCAACCGTTCTTTTATGTGCATATCTGAAATGTGAATTCAAATAGGTGGATGGAAGCATGGTTTGTTAAGCTGATTTGACCCAATGTACATTGTAAAAAAAAAAGTGCTAGAAATAAAGATGAATTGAATTTATAATCATGTACAAGGACAAAACATTTTGATTATAAGAAGTCTGCTCTGGGCCAATGATTAGTTTATTTAATTTGTTTGTGACAGCCAACAACTATGTATACACATTAATGATGCAATATGTAATGAAATTAGACAATAACAATGTTTTTGCTTGTTCATTCTTGCGCAGCTTACAAACAATGTTTAGAAATGGTAGACATGACCTGGTCTGTTTTTCAGTACTTCTCTGACTTTTTATTTTTTTAAATGTATTTTGTTTATTTTGTCACGTTTTAACAGTGGAAAAACACCAGCATACAGATTTGATACATGTGAGATGACAGCATTGTTATTTTTGAGTGAACTTTTCCTTTTAAGGCTTCAGGCTAAGGTGTTGGGTTTTTCTTTTCTTTTTCTTTGCACGTTTTCCATTTCTGGCTGTGCATTGACATCATGACAGAAGGAGATGAGACTAAACTCAGTTCGCATGCTTTTATCCTCAAACAGCTTTTTAGTATCTGCCACAGAAACTTCACGGCTCAAAACAACACTTTTTAGATGCAAGAACTCCGGTTAGAGAGAGTTTGTGAAACACATGAAACAAACCTCACTGTGACTCATATTTGATGAGCCATTTTTATTTTATCTTGCTGAAACGGTCCCAAGCAGATGGAGACGGCACAGGCAAACACGCCTCTGATATCCTGTGAATAATGTCCCACAGACATTATGAATCCAAAATATTTTCCTCTTTAGTTAATCTGGCTGGATTTGTTTGCAGCGAGGCCTTGTCCCTCCATCCCGTGTGTTGATTCAGCTGAGCATATTTGTAAAGACAGCTGTGTTTTCTCTCTCTTCCTGTCCACACACACCACTTGCAGAAAGCGGAGTCTCTTCATTTTTCACACTGCGTACAGTAAGCACAGACATGGCAATCATAAACATTTACATGTAAAACATAACATAAATTTATGTCTGTGTGTATTATAAAACCTTGTTAAATGAATACTGGCCAAGTACCAAAAAGAGTCAAATTCAGAATTGTCAAGTATACTGTAAGTTATGTTGATCACCAGTTAGACAATACATTTTAACAGTAATTGTAACAATATATGAGAAAATCAGCACAGGGCTCAGTGGTTAGCACTGTCGCCTCACAGCATGAAGGTCGCTAGTTCGAGTCCTGGCTGGCTCAGTTGGCATTTGTGTGGAGTTTGCATGTTCTTCCCGTGTTCGCATTAGTTTCCTCCAGGTGCTCCGGTTTCCCCCATTGTTCAAAGATATGCGCTATAGATGATTTGGATGAGCTAAATTGGCTGTAGTGTATGAGTGTGTCTGTAAATGAGTGTATGGGTGTTTCCCTGTTTTGGGTTGCAGCTGGAAGGGCATCCGCTGTTTAAAACATATGCTGGAATAGCTGATAAATCAAAGACTAAGCCGAAGGAAAACGAATGAATGAATGTCTGAGAAAGGATGTGGTTAGTGTGACTATTAGATTCCAAAGACTGTATTGTAATTCTATAGACGTACTCTCAGTCTCAAGCAAGCAGCTCATGATAACTGAAACAGGGTTTTCATCACATTGGGGTGGTTTTGGACTTGCTTAAAAGGGTTATTGTGAATAAATGTTGATCTATACTTCTGCGTGAAGCGCACACGTATGCTCTGGTGCAAAAAATGCAACTATACTTCGCAATGATGTGTAGCAAAAGCCAGATGGAGCGAGTGTTTACAAGTGTGGAGTCCCGTGAAGGAGCTCTAGATGGAAACAGTTGTTTTTTTGTTTACTTTATGATTAAAGTTGCTGCACGTCTGCAATTCCCGCATCAAAATGAGCGAGTTTAAGCCACTTGTACATTTAGGGTAGCGTTCAGAAAAAAACGAACACCACAAGACAGAGTAACATAAACACATACTGCCATCTAGCATTTCTGAAGTGTTATTGCAGAGCAACACAAACAGCATGCAGAAGTATAAATGCAAGGCTACGCGCATTGCAGGTCACACCGATCACTCGACGCAAAAGTATAAACCAGGCTTAATATCAGATGGAAACTCAATTGTCAAATAAACGTAGCAAACATCACATCCATTTGACTTATCAGCTGTCTATATTGCTTGTCTTGTTTACTGTTGGTTGCTAGGTTGCCAATACTACAATCAGCCCCTTTAAAAACTTGATGGAAACGCAGCTAATTTACGTTTGTGAATTATTATTATTTATTTATTTATTTATTTATTTATTTATTTATTGCCATCTTTGAAAAGATTGGTTTTTACATTAGTATGAAAACTCTAGTGTTTTCAGTGCATTCAGTGCTATGGAATCAAAGTAATATGCTTGTGAAAGTTTAACATGGGTCAAACAACTTTTCAAGATTTTTCCAACAAGAAAAATTCCATAATATATTGTCAACAAACTATAATCATTAAAAAAAAGTTGTTTTATTATTATTTTTTTTATTATTCTTATTTATTTATCTGATTTATAAGAGTTCAATAGGTTAACAATTTAAAGCAAAGAAACCGCTATAAATTGTAGTTAATTTTATTATCTACTTTTGGAAGCACTAATTTTATTGCTTTACAAATAATTTTTTGTTGTTTAATTGAGTATATTTATAGTATGTCTTTGACTATAGTTATTGAATTAAATGACATAAACTAAGTTTTAAAGGGATAGTTCACCCAAAAATTTTAATGTACTCTCTCTGAAGTGGTTATGAACCTTTATGAGTTTGAGTATGAACATATAAAAGAATATATTTTGAAGAAAAATGAAAACCTGTACCTATTGATTTCCATAGTAGGAAAAACAAATCCAATAGAAGTCAGTGGTTACACGTACGCAGCAGTATTCAAAATATATTATTTTATTGAACACCGATGAAGGAGATCAGCTTTGAAACAAGTGAAAGGAAAGTAAATGAAGACATTTTTGTGTAAACCGTCTCTTTAATGAAAAATAAGAATAATTTATATATTGCAGTTTTTAATGGAACAATTCACTTAAGGTTTCCGGGCCAAAAATTCCAATTGCAGATGTGGCTAAATGTTAGTTTTAGGCCCTGCTTTCTGATTAAATAAGACTTACTCAAGTGTGCTTTCACATTTTCTTTTAATGCACCAAGTCGTTCCGCTGCTTGACAGCTGTAAACAGGTTTGTTTTACATTAATGGCTTGTTGATTATACATTTACCCTGCCTATTACATGCATGCATACCAATTAAGTTAATAAGTAGACATGAAAAGTTGATTCGAGCTGACATTTTTATTTTGCGAGAAGGGACTGCTTAGTGTTGTGAAGAAAAACAAAACAGTAGTATAGTTACAGTATAGTCATTGGTATAGTTTATCAATAAACAATAAGTTGTAGTAGCAATTTGTAGATTTGTTTCGTAAGCATTTGTTTTAAAGTCTTAATTTAAACCACAAAATGTATACATTAGTGTTTTTATTAATCTTCAGTAAAGTAATAATGTCTGTATACAGGGAGTGCAGAATTATTAGGCAAGTTGTATTTTTGAGGATTATTTTATTATTTAACAACAACCATGTTCTCAATGAACCCAAAAAACTTGTTAATATTAAAGCTGAATATTTTTGGAAGTAGTTTTTAGTTTGTTTTTAGTTTTAGCTATTTTAGGAGGATATCTGTGTGTGCAGGTTACTATTACTGTGCATAATTATTATGCAACATAACAAAAAACAAATATATACCCATTTCAATTATTTATTTTCACCAGTGAAACCAATATAACATCTCAACATTCACAAATATACATTTCTGACATTCAAAAACAAAACAAAAACAAATCAGTGACCAATATAGCCACCTTTCTTTGCAAGGACACTCAAAAGCCTGCCATCCATGGATTCTGTCAGTGTTTTGATCTGTTTACCATCAACATTGGGTGCAGCAGCAACCACAGCCTCCTTGACACTGTTTAGAGAGGTGTACTGTTTTCCCTCCTTGTAAATCTCACATTTGATGATGGACTACAGGTTCTCTATGGGGTTCAGTTCAGGTGAACAAGGAGGCCATGTCATTAGTTTTTCTTCTTTCAGATCTTTTCTTGTCAGCCACGCTGTGGAGTACTTGGACGTGTGTGATCGAGCATTGTCCTGCATGAAAATCATGTTTTTCTTGAAGGATGCAGACTTCTTCCTGTACCACTGCTTGAAGAAGGTGTCTTCCAGAAACTGGCAGTAGGACTGGGGGTTGAGCTTGACTCCATCATCAACCCGAAAAGGCCCCACAAGCTCATCTTTGATGATACCAGCCCAAACCAGTACTCCACCTCCACCTTGCTGGCGTCTGAGTCAGACTGAAGCTCTCTGCCCTTAACTGATCCAGCCACGGGCCCATCCATCTGGCCCATCAAGACTCACTCTCATTTTATCAGTCCATAAAACCTTAGAAATCAGTCTTGAGATATTTCTTGGCCCAGTCTTGACGTTTCAGCTTGTGTGTTTTGTTCAGTGGTGATCGTTTTTCAGCTTTTCTTACTTTGGCCATGTCTCTGAGTATTGCACACCTTGAGCTTTTGGGCACTCCAGTGATGTAGCAGCTCTGAAATATGGCAAGACTGGTGGCAAGTGGCATCTTGGCAGCTGCACTCTTGACTTTTCTCACTTCATGGGCAGTTATTTTGCACCTTGGTTTTTCCACACGCTTCTTGCGACCCTGTTGACTATTTTGAATGAAACGCTTGATTGTTTGATGATCACTCTTCAGAAGCTTGACAATTTTAAGAGTGCTGCATGACTCTGCAAGATATCTCACTATTTTTGACTTTTCAGAGCCTGTCAAGTCCTTCTTTTGACCCATTTTGCCAAAGGAAATGAAGTTGCCTAATAATTATGCACACCTGATGTAGGGTGTTGATGTCATTAGACCACACCCCTTCTCATTACAGAGATGCACATCACCTAATATGCTTAATTGGTAGTAGGCTTTCGAGCCTATACAGCTTGGAGTAAGACAACATGCATAATGAGGATGATGTGGTCACAATACTATGCACTCCCTGTATTTTTGTGTTTTTAAATCATGTTTATACATTTTCGCCCTTAAAGCCGGCAGCAAACTTGACATAAAAAGCCTCATTTAACATGAGTCTGGCTGACATCATGTGTCAGATTTTGACTCTGCAGAAGGGCTGCTTCACCTGCAGAGTTTGTCCTATATACCTCAAACATCAAATAAATTATTCATGGATATTAACCTTGCGTGACATTTTCTGCTGCAGAAGGTCTCTAGCGGTTTTTAGATTATGCTACATTACACACAGATGTCTGTTTAATTGCTAACATTAGGGAATGGTGCACTTTGCTCCCCATTTTCTTCACAAAAATGGCAGGGATTCTATTTTTAGTCAATGTTTTCTGTTTCAGGTGATTCTGGTGTCTGCCAATAAACTCACACGCTACATCGAGCCATGCCAACTTACAGATGAGTTTGGTGGGAGTCTGCTTTATGATCATTTGGACTGGGTGAACAAGCGATTGGTGAGAAATAAATCCCTTTTTTTCTTTTTTTTTTAATTGGTCAACCACAGTGATTTAAAGTTTGTAATGTATTTTCACATAGTTTGCTAATCGATTTTAATAGAGATGTGAACCTGCACAGGTCTCATGGTTCGGTTACGATTATCATGCCATTGATTCGGTTCAATTCGATATCTCACTGTGCATTGACAAATTTGATATTTAACTTAGCAACACAATTCTTTTATTAAAACTTATAACTTATAGATATATTTATATATTATTTGCAATACAATTTTGTCTTTTAATACAGCAGTCAGATATATGAACTGTACCTTTAATTTGAACTGTACCTTCTTTTTGAATATATCAAACAAAACTCAAGTACATGCACAGAACAGCATGAGCATTTATAGAAAATAACCCAATGTAAATATTATCCCGCTGATGATTGATCACATGCTCAACAGAAAGGGTTACAGTTGGCTCTAACTGTCAGTACTCTGGCACTGTTCCGCAAACAGTGACACAGACACTATTGTTAAACGGCCGTGGCGATCATTCATTCATTTTCTTTTCGGCTTAGTTCCTTTATTAATCTGGGGTTTCCACAGCGGAATGAACCGCCAACATATCCAGCATATGTTCTACGCAGCAGATGCCCTTTCAGCCGCAACCCATCACTGAAAAAACATCCATACTCATTCACACACACACACACACACACACACACACACACTCATACAATATGGTAAATTCACCTGTACCACATGTCTTTGGACTGTGGGGAAAACCGGAGCACATGGAGGAAACCCACATGAACACGGGGAGAACATGCAAACTCCACACAGAAACGCTAACTGACCCACCCGAGGCTTGAACCAGCGACCTTCTTGCTGTGAGGCAAACGTGCTACCCACTGTGCCACCATGGCTGCGCCGATCAGCTTATCCATTATAAACTGTGACGCAGTGGAGACATGCTTGTGTCTGGATCCACAAGTAACGATATTGTTTTAACAGCCAAGAGAGGAGATAAAACGTTACCTCACAACCATGACAGCAGTTCAAAAGGGGCCATAGAAAGTGAGAGTTAAAATAGCTGGGTTTTTGTTGTACTTTCCTTTCAGTGAAAGACTGTCCAGCAAACTCACAAGCAGTGAATTGTGCACAGTTACCTGCTTTTTAAGTAGTTGGAGTATTTTAATTACTCGCGGTCTTCTCTCTCACCATAGTAAGCTACCCCTATATAAATCATACGTGATAAATGACGTCAGTACATAATGACTGGTTATGATTATTACTAAACTAATACTGTATTGTTAGTGTCTGCATTGATGTGCATCGAAGAACCAATTGATTTTGACACCCATAGAATTCAAGCAACATTGTGAAAATCTGTAGATCATTAGAATTGATACCCGTAAATGAGCTGAACTATTTAATTGAATTGACTGATTTAAAGGAGGGATGGTTCATTCGTCAAAACTGAAAATTCTGTCATTTAATTTTTTACTCGTCACAAACCGGTTTGAGTTTCTCAGTTTCTTCTGCTGAACACATAAGAAGTTATTTTTAAATATTGTAAATCCGCTAACATTGACTTCTGTAAAATGTGTTTTCTTTTCTTCTATGGATGTCGATGGCTCTCAGTTTTCAGTATTCATCTGAATATCTTATTTTGTGTTGAACAGAAAAAAAGAAACTATTTTAGGTGAGCTATCCTTTATTAAAAGATCAGTGACACATTTCATACGTTGATGTGTTTCGGGAACACTGTATGTTTTTATCGATTTGTTATATGATGAATGCAATGAAAAAAGCATTAATAGCCTTTATTACTTTTGGACTAGTCCAAAAGACAAAGTATGTTTTGTCAAATTCAGCATTATTATATTATTGTTTTTAGATATTTATGACCTCTAACAAACTGCCTATTAGAAGCATAAGTTCCCTGTTTATTTCACTACTGCAATAAGACTTTTAATATAACATTTGTATGTAATATATTTTCTTAAATAGTTTAATATATATTGGTAAAATCAAAATTCAGATAATTACACTAATGCTTTTTTGCAGTTTTAAACATATTCCTTTGTTTATGTTGAATTTTTTCACTTTAAAGGCAATGAAAAGAACCTGTTTATTGCCATAAAACTGAATTTATGAACCTACACGGAAGAGCCTGAAAAAACAAACAAATTTTAGAAGAATATTTCAGATGGCCTTTAAAGGTTTTTGCATATGAACTCTTCATATACTGTAGACTAGGGGTTCCCAAACATTTCAGCCCGTGACCCCCAAAATAACAATGCCAGTGACTTGCGACCCCCAATATCCTCTGAGGTTGTTTTAAATACAGAAACTTTGCATGCAATGGCGCACACACACCAATAGACCAAAGTCTATTCTTAGTTTAATACATTTTTTTGTATGTCAGTACTGTAAATGTTCCAGAAAGTTTAATCTGCTGTTATAAAATCAATCTGCTGCATCTGACGCTATTGCGGTGTCTTTAATATAATGAAATTAACCCAGGGGTCGCAATCCAATTGAACTAGTAACTATAAGTTACTATAGTAGCTAAATAGTATATAGTAACTATAAACAACTATTTTTTCCTCTTTAGCAGGTTATGGATAAAATAGGGAAATTCTTATGGCTTATTCCAAAAATAAATAGATTTTATTTATTTTAATAATAAAATAAATATTATTGACCCCCCCCCCCCCCTTATTATCCTGCGACCCCCACTTTGAGAACAACTGCTGTAGACCAAGTCTGCTGTGGACACTTCAAAAAATGCTTTTCTTACTTATATTTTTTGTCCTGTTTCTAGTCCAAATATTTAAAAACTAAGTCATTTCGAACAAAATAATCAGCCAGTTTTACACATATTGATATTTATTTTATTAATTTAATTAAACATATCAGACCATGTTTTATACATTTGTTTTCACAGTGAGTTAATTCATTGATTTATTCATTCATTTTTATAATAATGTATTTTAGTACTTGCATTAAATATGCTTTCTAAAATCACAATGGTAAATATAAATGAATAGTTCACCCAAAAATGAAAGGTCATTCATTCATTTTCTTTCTAGCTTAGTCTCTTTATTAATCAGGGGTGGCCACAGTGGAATGAACCACCAACTTATCCAGCATGTGTTTTGCACAGCGGATGCCCTTTCAGCCTCAACCCAACACTGGAAAACACCCATACACACATTTTCACACTCATACACTACAGCCAATTTAGCTTATTCAATTCACCTGTAGCGCATGTCTTTGAACTTTGGATGCAAACTCCACACAGAAAGAATAACAGACCCAGTTGGTGCTCGAATCAGTGACCTTCTTGCTGTGAGGTGATCATGCTACCCACTGCATCACTGTGATGCCCAAAAATGAAAGTTTTAACACAAAAATAAAATATATTGAAGAATGCTGGAAAGCAGCACCCATTGACTTCTGTAGTATTTCTTTCTTCTTGCTGCAGATGTCAGTGGCTGCTGGTTTCTAGCACTCTTCAGAATATGTCTATTTCTTGTGATAAACAGAAGAAATAATTTCCTAAAATTTTAGAGCCACTTGAGTGTAAATAGTTTTGAGTAGTAAATAGTAAAGAAATCTTCTTTTTTGGGTGAAATATCCCTTTAGGTTGCTGCGGACATGGGCTACAGTACATCACCCTGCCTTTGTGTCTGTTTCCTCAGTGTTTTGTTTTAAATGCGGGTCTTTTCATTTTGTTCCTCTTTTAGGTCTTTGAAAAATTCACAAAAGAATCCACATCCCTTCTGGATGAGCTTATTGTCATCAATGAAAACGAGAAGGGAGGCCAAGCAGAGAAGGACAGGTATTTTATGTCTCATTATCTCCAGACAAGAGCTCTTAACTATTACTGTTGCTTCAAGAGCCAACGTTGTTCCATAAGTTATTAGTGAATAATAAAGGTGTAATTAAAATGTTGTTAAATCTGCCAAACAATTAATTTTTACAGCAAAATCGAACTGTTAAATTTGGTTACAAGAAAATACTTAGTAACAACAAAACCTATTTTGATACATTTCATAGGTCTTCAGAGAGCAATATTCTGCCTTCATTTGATCCTGAAACGGTCCTTCAAACTGGTGAGTCTGCATCTGTTCTTCTTGTGTTCATATGCATGTAGGCTTTAAATGTAGTTTCAAAAATATTGGGATCTTTTGGAAAATATGTCTGGAAAATCCAATTTTGGTTTGGGGATTTTCAGTGCAATGTTGCATCCAGCATGTGATGTCAACGCTGAAGCTTTTTTTCCAGCTGGTGTGTGACTCCATTCTGTTTTATTGGTGGGGTAGAGCTAAGAAGTTGGCTTTAGTGCTGTTTAACGCTCAAGTGATTTCACAGCTTTTGTATTTGAAGTTAAATCTGGTTTGTAAAGTATGCTGACTCTACCCTTGTGAGGTCTCTTACACTCTTCTCTGTGCTAAAGAACTCGAGTCCCCAGTGTAAGGGACTCGCATTAAACTTTTATGCTTCAGCTAAATAGTTACAGACAGGATCATGCACTATTCAGCATGTATTTGAGAATGTTTTGTTTTTATGTTTCTATTTGAATTAAAGTCACAATGAAACCAAAATGTACTCCTCTATTTTACATGGATAAATTTTAGGATGGAGATAATAAAGACAATCTTCTGTTTCATTGCGACTATAAACATATTAAATTATTTGCTTAGTGTTTTTTTTTTTCTGTTTAAATTTATAGTTTGTCATTCCAAACCCCTGAGGCCTTTGTTCATCTTAAAGAGTTTATTTTTTTTTTTTTTTTTTTTTTTTTTACTTTCCACAACACTGCTGATGACACATGGACTGTTTTGAGGATCAGAGAGCTCTCACTTTTCATTATTTTTTATGGAAAGGAATGTGTTTCGTTACTTTTTCTTACCTTTAACCATTTCATTTTCAGAACTTGCATGCATGTTTGTTTGTTTTTGTTTTTTAATAGAGGAGCTCTTCAATTAACAACACAATATAACCTTTATTTACCTTTAAAAATCACATCAAATAATTATAATTCAGGATAAAGTTCTCTTCTGAGAACTTCCCGAGTCCGGAGCTCTACATGCCATATATACAAATTAATGAAAGTATAAAGCAATGTGTTTGATACTTTTTGTCTTATTAGTGAAGTAAAATGAGCATCGAGACTATAATCCCCTTTTACGTTGTCTTCCATCCGTTCAGAACAATAAGAATACTTCCAGTGCAGAAATGTAAGGCTCTGCCTTTTAAGTTTCTGTTTGTTTCTGCAGGGAGAAAATTCTGTCTTTGAGTGCATAATTCAATGTTCATTTTAATTCAGCATTTTTTTAGCAAATGAATAAACTAACTCAGTAAAAGTAACTCACATTTCCATTTTTTTTTTAAAGTAACTCGCATATTATTAATTATTTGAAGTAATGCATTACTTTACTTGTTACTTAGAAAAGTAATATTATTATATAACTTGCGTTACTTGTAATGCATTACCCCCAGTGGTTCAGTGGTTCAATTCATCTTTATTTCTATAGCGATTTAATGATGTCAATTGTGTCAAAGTAGCTTAACACTGATTAAGTTCTAGTAAATTGAAACCGCTTCAGTCTGGTTTTCAAAGTTCAAGTTCAGTTCAGTTCAGTATAATGTAAATGTATAAAAGCACTGAAGAGCAAATTCAACGATGCCCAATTCAAATGTTATAAAGCTACAAGAATACTTGTGCACAAAAAACAAAAATAACAACTTTATTCAACATGTTTGTTTTCTTCAGCTTCAAGTTTGTAAAATAAAAGTAGTTTATCAAAAAGAACTAGTTTTTTCATTCATTTATTTTTCTTCGGCTTAGTCTGTTTATTCATCCGGGGTTGCCACAGCAGAATGAACCGCCACATTATCCAGCATATGTTTTACACAGCGAATGGCCTTCCAGCTGCAACCCAGCACTGGGAAACACTTACACACACTTATTCACACACATACAGTATGGCCAATTTAGTTTATTCAATTCACCTGTACAACATATCTTTGGACTGTGGGGGAAACCAGAGCACCCGAAGGAAATCCACGGCAACACTGGGGAAAAATACAATCACACAGCAGAAATGTGCAACAATGGGAATGTAGAAGCGTGTTGATTTATATTAGAGATGCACCGAATTTTCTACTGCCAAAAAATTATCGGCCATTAAAAATAGGTTATGCTGTTTAATGGACTCTCTCATTTTTGTGGCTTCAGTCATTGTTGGGATTCTCCTTTTAAATCTGGAAGCATTAACAACTTATATTTAAATAAACATCATTTTCGTTCAATATGGAAAAGAATTAATCAAGATAGCATTTTTGCCATATCGCCCAGCCATAGTGTAACATGAAATGTCACATAATTTGGGTATTTATGGATGAATAAATAAAAATGCACTGCACCAATACTTAATCAAATTATGATACGAACTGTAAACATTAAACTGCAAAAAGACAATGTTAATATGAAGACCACACGCCATGCCTGTCTGTATGAATGAATGGCATGATTTCATTTAATACGCACATACTCAAACACATGTGAAGTTCATGCTGTTTTCAGCATCTGCCGTCTTACTGTATGGTGAGCTGCTGAAGTTCAACTGCAGCTTTATAAAGTTCAGCCAATGTTAATGCAATTCCTTATTTGCATCGATGCGTTTCTGCATGCTTCCATTTGTCAAATTTTGTTGTTGCTTCTGATTTGAAACTTATTAAATTCCCCTCCCGCATAACAATTCAGATTGCAATTTTAGACCCTTTAGGGCCTTTCAAATCCTGTGTACGCTCACAAATATGAGTGGGTGGCTTGAATAGCATCACATTCTAAATGAATTATGAATTTTACATAGCGGCACAAATGCAACTGTGGCACAAAATAATTTTTTATTATTTATTCTGTATTTGATTCACTTGCATGTGAAAAACTGACTTGATGCATTCATGTAACATTGTGCAAATTTATACTTCGCACAATTGACAGATGGGCCATCACATTAGCATTCATGGCTTTCTTCCTGCTTGACATGTGGCTTATGAAACACTGCGTTGCCGTTTATGTCGTTCACTTGGATTCTTTGCTAAACATTATTTTTATCCTTTTGTTGTGTTCCTCTGTCACAGGACACGAGCTGCTCTCAGAGCTCCAGCAGAGGCGTTTCAATGGCTCTGAGGGGGGAGGAGGTGGAGGAACCGCCTGGTCACCCATGGACGATGAGCTGCTCGCTCAGCCTCAGGTGATGAAGCTCCTGGACTCTCTGAGGGAGCAGTACACAAAGTATCAGGAAGTCTGTCGGCAGCGCAGCAAACGCTCCCAGCTAGAGGAAATCCAGACCAAGGTCATGCAGGTAAAACACAAGGGGGATTTTTAGGAGTAGTACATAAAAAAAAAAACAAGAGAGAGATCGCCTCCAGAAAATTGGCTTGTGCTGTAGAAAAGTTGTTCGTAGGTTACTTCTGGTGCTTTTTACCAGTCAGTCTTTCCTGATGTTCTCTTGATTTTAATTTTGTATTAAAACTGGTCGCATTTTCAGCAGTGTTAATGTATGCTTTTAGTGATAGGTGGTCTAATGTAGAAAATCTGCATGAGAAGCCTTCCTAAAAGTGAACGTACACCAGAATAAATGTAAAATAACTGAATAGGGATTATGGCTTATATGATTTAAAGTGGTCCAATTAAGTAAACATTTAAATTAAATGCATAAATCTTACTTTGAGCTGCACACATTCTCTTGTCATGTTTATTCTTTTATAGATGCATTTGCATTGGAAGTGCACAATACAACATGGCATAATCACAAAATGGGTGGAAATGTTTGTACTCCCTGATTAGTTCAGCACACTAGTACAATTGAATGAGTGGGAAAGCAAGCGAATGAAAAGGACGTGGGTGGCACCTACAATCATAAACCATGGGTTTGTGATGAGAAACATCAATGTATGATTTTTTTGTTGTGCTTTCTCACAACATGTCCATATTTTCAGATTTTAAATAAGATTTTTTTCATTTGGATTGTGAACATTATATTGTGTGTTTTTATTTTACTTGTAGACAACAAAAGCTTCTCAATTCTAAGGAGATAACATTTTTCAGTGTCAGTTTAAAAAATCAATAATTATTGTCATTTATATTTCTCAAATATGAAAGAACAGTATATGTTCAGTTGGTCTGGAATAACAGTATAACTCCAATTCATCAGATCACTTTAAACCACTAAAGATCTGATTCCTTTATCTTATTTTTTAGTAACAGAACAGAGTCTTAGTAACAGAAACTTCAGGTTAATAATAAATATTCCTTTCAAGTTTATTATTTTTATTGTTGTTGTTAATAATAATAATAATAATAATAATAATAATTATTAAAAACAGAAAATACAGTATGAACAATGCACAATACATAGACTTTCTTACAGTACAGGCAATAACAATCAATTATTAATAATAAACCAATAAATACAACAATAATTGCATAACATGCAGACATACATCATTGCTAAATATTGTCGTTTATTTAGAAATATACCACTTCAAACTGAAGATTAATTATATTAATAAATATAGTTTACACAGTACTGCTGGAAAATATGCATTGATACAGCTTTATCGTATATGGTATGTGGTTTATTTTGATAGGTTAACAGTTTTTGTGCTGTTTAGCGCTCCTCAGTGGGTTCAGAGAGAGAGAGAGGGAGAGAGGGAGAGGGAGGTGGAGGGGGAGGGAGGGAGGGAGGGGGAAAGGGAGAGAGAGAGAGAGGGAGAGATCACATGTATGGTTCTTCCACTCGCCTCTTTTGGTGGATTTTTCCCTGGTTTTTGTTCTTTTTTTTTCGATTCAAATATGCTTTCCCATCATCCCTCAAAGCCTTCCTTACTCTGTCCTTCCATTTGTTTATGACTGCTTTTCTTTTTTGAGGAGGTTTTGCCTTTTAATGTCCGAAACGGACATGACAGCAAGCAACATCTCTATTCTTCTTAGTGGAGATAAACCATTTTCCTGCGTGCCGCTATTTTAATGTTTAAAATGCAGACTGGTCACACAAAAATATCCCCAAACTTTTTCTGTTTGCAGTGTTCATGCATACAATTAATGTCTCATGGTTGTCTCGTTTTAAATTTTTTTGGACATATATGGTGGTTTGTCGCGCACACTCAATGATTTCATGTTAGTTCTGTAGCTGTACTTTTGTGGCTCTTTGCATGAATGTGACTGTGTGTGTTTACAGCATGAAAGCAATGTGATCAAATGTGCTTTTAACAACCTCTAGAATTGGTTGAATGTGGACAAGCTCAATTTAAATGTCTGATGTACTCACCAGACCATGCCTGATCATGTTTGACCTCCAAATCATGCTTTGTTTGACTAGTGTGAGTGCTTACTCGCACCCGGGCTTGGTTCAAGGCAACCATGCTTTGAGTAAGTACAACCTTAGACCCACTTTGCACTGGAATTTAGCATTTGTGGCCACTTTGACCCCTTATGGAGGGGTTGAAAATACACATCAATGCCTGGTGTAAGTCTTGCCAAATATATTTAAGACATGTCTTTGTGCTGTGATCTTTACACAGACTCAACGCAGGATGTTGTAAAGTGTGAGGGATTTAAAATATTATCCGCAAACCATTTTGGTCTTTGATATTTTGCTAAATATTATTCAGATTTCAAAAAGTAAGCATACCCATAGGTTTTCATTTAGGCTGTGGCTGTGCTGTGGACCAAATCAGCAGTTTTAGAGCAACGTTTGGTGGTGTTCCGAGCCAAACAGTTTCAATCTTTCCATAAAAATGATTAGTCACTACAGTGCTGCGCTGTCTTCTTGGAATGATTACAAAATGCACTCCCACAAAATTCTCCCTGAGAAACTGATTACCGTAGAGAATCATTGGTAGGAGTATTGTGCCAGTCGTACATCTATACATTGTGATTTTTGCCCACTTCATTAGTTGATATTTATTTATTTAGATTCTATTCTTGTAATATAGTGTTCTTTTGACAGATTATAAACCCCAAATACCACACAAGTCATGATGTAAAAAAAATTGAAAATAGCAGTTTCTTAGATTTTTATTTTATTTATTTATTTATTTATTTATTTATTTATTTATTTATTTATTTATTTATTTATTTATTTATTTATCTATTTATTTATTTATTTATTTATTTTTTTCATTCATCAAAGAATCATGGCTTCCATAAAAATATTAAGCAGTAACTACAACATGGTTAGTAAATAGAAATTTTTCTTGAGCAGCAGTTAGTCAGCCTATTAGAATGATTTGTAAAAGTGTGAATGATTAGATTGAATAAATTACATTTCATTACATTTCAGTATGTTAAAATAGAAAGCAGCAGTTGTTGTAAATTGTTATATTGCACATTATCACTATCTTCACAGTGTTTTAGATTCAATAAATACAGCCTTGCTGAGCAGGACAGATTTTATTTTCAGCAGTAGAACTTTAAATATGGTGTGGCTTTTGTTTATGGTCTTCTAGTAATATTCAGGATTTACACACGTCTTGAAAGTACTTAAAAGTGCTTGAATTTCAGACTTGAATTCAAGGGCTGGAAAGTACTTTAAAACAAATGTAGGTTCTTGAAAGTGCTTGAATTTAAAGTTTTTGTTGTTATTTAAATAATTGTACTGTTCTGCTTTCAGAAACTGAATGGGGGGAAAAAAATGAAATTCTTCATTTAAAAATGTTACATTTAAATCTTGCACAAGAACTATGGCCACGTTTACACTTTTCTGATTTGTTGCCTATATGTGATTTATTTAATTTTTTTGCCTGTCTTTTTAAACATTCTTTTAATTGTGACCCGTATCTGATTCATGCGTTTACGCCATACAATTTACGACGTCGCAGGTTCGCGGGAAGGCGGGTTCTAGCATCTGCTCCACACTAGTCATAATTAAAGAAATTGTCTTGCTTTTATCTCTGCAAAATATGCAAAGTTCACCCCACTTTAAAATGCTTTTGAGGAGGAGGAGAAGGAAAGGGGCCATCATCGCAGCTTGCGCCTATGGTTTATATAAGATGTCCTCCACCATTCAGAGGAATTTGTGAGTACGAGAGAGATCTTGGGTCTGGTGGGAGCAAATTGTGGCAGGCTTTAATGAAGAGCAGTGGGTCCGAAATTTTTGGAAGAGCACACACGCGCTCTTCTTTCTACGTCATTAAACCACAAAGAAGTACCACATTGTTGTAAATTTAATGACGCACAAAACGGAATGCCTCAATTAATCCGATCTGCCTGTTTTCATGATAGTCGCATTGTCACATATCCGATTTATATCTGATTTATTTCCACATATGAAGGAGGCCTAAAACTGATCTCTGAATATCTGAATGCATGCGTTTTTTTTTTTTTTCTCCATGTTTACACGGTCATAGAACAGATCCGATCGATGTCACATATGAGCAAAAATTCGGAATTGGGTCACATTTAACTGGCAGTGTAAACCGGGCATATGACACAAAATGCATATTTGATCAATATTACTGAGACCGCATTTGAAAATGACCAATATTGAATTCTTCTAATTGTAATAAAGTTTTTTGAACATGACTGTTTATCATTACTTTGATATTTCTTATGTAAATATTAAGTGTAAGTGAAATGTTAAGTACAGTAAGAACTTTTATGATGCTACATGTGCCAGAGTATGAAGTACAAAGTACTTCATGGTGCTTTTAAAAGGCCTTGAATCTGAAGTTCATGAAAGAGTGGGAACCCTGAATATTTTCTGGTAATCAAATTTGTACACATATATTACAATGCAATATTGCTGCAATAAAATAGTAATTGTATTTAGATTTTCTTTTTTTTCTTTTATCCACTTATGTGGCACTATGTTGTTAGACTACCATCTCCATGCCACATAAATACAATCCAGCCTCGGAAGCCAGATCTTGTCAGAAAATGTCTGTTTCTCCAGGTATATGGACAACAAGTCAGCAAAGTTTCCAATACCTAAACCTGTTATCCAGTATTTAACTGAATTAACAGTTTCCTGTCAACATAGGAGTTGACTGAGAAAACCAGAGAGGAGCAGAAGCAGGAGACGATGATGATAAAGAAAGAGCAGAGTTTATTGAATAATCTTAGTTGCGTATGATTCAATGCTCAGACTTTGTCTGACCAGGATAAATCCAACATTATACCACAAGCAACAGCAATGGAAAATTACTGCTTCACAACATTGTCCAGATACAATACAGACTTTAAAATAGAGGCATTCTCTTATCTCTTACTCATGAAAACAAGCCTTGCTTGAATCTACAGTCAGAAGATTATAACAATATGGAAAAATGGAAATAATAATGAAACTATGATTATATTAAAAAAATAATAATAAAATATAAAAGACATAATAAAATGACAAATAATAATCAATAATAATCAAATAATTAACTACTGATCAATAAAATGATATACTGAAAATCATGTAAATTACTAATTATCATATGATTAAATAAAATAAAGGAAGAATAAATTAATAAAAAAAACACAACACAAATGAATGGTTGCTTTCTTAAAAAAACACACACATACGTTTGCAAAAAGGATTCTCAGATCCTTAGTTAGCTTCTTCAATGTGTACATAGAAAGGATATTTGAACTTTTAGATGCATTTACTATATTTTCAAAAATATATATTGGTTTTATATTTTTGTTTGTAAAATTTCCTATAGTATTATGTCTACGTCATTACAGACTTCGTTTTATCCAGATCCAGCAAATACACAGTTCAGGTCAAGTAAGATGATTGTGAAATTAGAAGTTGTTTATCGTATGGAAGTGTGTCAGATTCTCTCCTGTCAGGTGAAATAAAACATCTGTTTCCATGGTGACTCAAGATATTGGGAGGTGCATCTAAAAAATAATATGGCCTACTTCTTATCCTCTGTGAAAAAATACGCAGGGTAGAGAGAGATCACTTGTAAGCCGCAGTGCCTGAAGCAATTACAGACAGGAAGACACCTTGCAAGCTAAGCAGCGATTCTTAAAAAGTTCAGTCACTTCAGCATTAGATAAATTAATGACTTCACAAAGCAGGTTCACTTGCTGCCATTTCAGACTTTTACTTGATCCCCCAAGTTCACAGAGCCACAGAAGTTAATTTCAGTTGTAATTCCCATTTTTAACTTTCAAATTGAGCCTGAGCATTCAAATCAAGCAAGTTAATTAAACAGTTACTTCACCGGTCTATTTTTTTATTATTAGACTTTTTCTTGTTGTTTGAAAACTATGCCTTGGTTACTGCACAATAAAAAAGAATGAAACCCTAGTGAGATCAAATGAACATCCATGAATGCAATAAATGACTTCTGATGACAAGATATTGAGAGGATCAGGCTGAAATGTATGCTGTTCTTCACTGATAATGTTTTGCTTCAGCTCAGAAATGTCATTTGTCACTGATGTTCATTCATATTCAGACGGCTAAATGATGGTTCAGCCCTCGAGATGTGCAACCTACATTTGTCTTTTGTAAACAAGTAAATAGTTAATTAAGTAGATCTCTAATTTGAGCTCTCATTGACCCGATCCTGTCATGTGTTTAATTAGATTTGCTCTCTGTTTCTCCTGATTTATTTCCGATTAGAGTCTGCTCATTGGTTTGGGGGTCAAACGTGGTAGTGATTGACTAATTAAAGGTTTGTGTGTGTTTGTTTGTGGGTCTGTGTGCGTGTGATTGTGTGAGCAGGTTGTGAATTGGCTGGAGGGTCCTGGTACAGAGCAACTCCGCACACAGTGGGGGATTGGAGACTCCATTCGCGCCTCTCAGGCCCTGCAGCAGAAACATGAAGAGATCGAGAGTCAACACAGTGTGAGTGGTCCTCTCTGGTTTGTTTTTGGGGGTTTGTATAGCATCTGTAAAATGCAAATAGATGTTGTTTTGTTTTTTTGTTTTTTTTTGGGGGGGGGGGGGGGATTTTCACAAAGGTATGTTATATAGAAAGAAGTTTGGAATTAACCATGTATGTTAAAGGGCTAGTTTAACCAAAAATGTCAATTCTGCCATTAGTTACTTGCCTTCATGTTGTCCTAAACCCCCAAGACTTTTGTTCATCTTCTGGAAATTTCCTGCATCTCCATAGTCAGCAATCGTCCAGACTCGTTCAAAGTCCAGAAAAATACCTAAAAAAAACATCCTCAAAGCAGACCATATGTCTTCAGTGGTTCAATCAAGCAAGTTAAGTGATATTATCAAGCTACAAATATACTTTTTGTGCACCTAAAATGAAAATATCAACTTTATTCAACAGGTTGTTCAATTCAGTGTCAGTATAAGCTGCTCATTCATGAGAGCACTGTACTCCTGTGTCACAATTGGATGCTCTACTGACGTATATCTCGGATGAACCCATTTTATTTTAAACGGAGAAATCACACATAGTCATCCAGGGTAAACATCAGTGCACTGTGCTAATTAGGGGTTGAACGACTTTAGATTTGAAAGACTTTAGATTCGACTTTTGTTATTAAAGTCTAGTTGACCTTGACTAGTAGTTGATGTCATCAATAAAAAACAAGACGCAAATGTTTTGCAGCATGCCACAATTAGGTATTTTGTTTGCAGGAAATGTATGCACATCTGTTTGATAGCTCAAAGCACATTGCAAATAAAATGAAACATTACTACTGACTAATTTTAGTTCAAAACAAATGCATTTTCAAAACTGTTCATTTCACTAATAATGCTATTAGCAGGGGCTAGTTTAACTGAAGTCAACACATTGATCACTGCACTAGGGTCACTAGGCTATTTGCATGGAGCCATCTAACTGGTACCTGTCTGACGATTCAAAGTTCACTCTAAGTCCATGTGAATCTTGACATTTGACATTTGAAATTCTTTAAAATAATCTGAGGGCAGTTTCATTCAGTGAACCACCTTTGTGTGTAAAGCTGGCATGAGGTTCAGGTTAAACCATGTGATCTGTGCACCGCGACTAGTCGTTGTCAATCAAAAAGTGTCATGGCAGAGCATTACAGTGAACTAGTCAGTGCACAATATACTGACACTGAGGAGAAGAAACTGTTGAATAAAGTAGAAAATATATTCTGGTAGCTTGAAATAATATTCCATTTGAACCACTGAAGGCATGTGGTCTATTTTGAGGATGTTTTTTGGATATCTTTCTGGCCTCTATTTGAAGAAGTCAGAACTATTTCGATCTATCGCACTGATCATCAACTGGCGTTAATCCAACCCGCAGAGCCCGTTAATCCAGCCCACGACTGGATTACAAAATTGTGAGGATCAAAAAGAAAATAGTGGTCCAGACTATTAAAGCAGCTAAAAATAACAACAACTGAGTCTAATATCAGAATAACCACCATTTATGACTATAAGGCTACACTTCGAAATGAGGACAGACCATGCGGCGTTAAGTATTTTTGTTTCAAACAGGTTTTAGCGTAAATGAAGACTGGGTGGGGTGTAGGTGGAGTGCACGTGACGTGTGTGTGATGAAGAGCAAGGAGGGATGAGGTGGAGAGAGGTGCGTGACGTATTTGAGGAGCGGGAGGAAGACATGTGATTTCTAGGAGATTATCATTTGTTTGCGGGCATCTGGGAGTCTCTATGCATTTGCGGGAGACTCCCCAAGTCTCCCAGAAGTTCTGTGATGTCTGCTTCAGGACTAAAAAAAGGAGTAAAAACAATCTGGCAATTAAAATAGCATGGTAAATAAATAACCTGGTACCAGAACAAAACAGGTCTAAAGTAATTTTCTAACACCAAATAAAATGTTAAGTGGGCTTGAGTTCAAATCACAATGCTGAAACGGGCTACTCACAGTGCTTAATCAATGGCTAAAATTACATTTCCTCTTGTTGACTTAGCCTAGTTGAGTTGAGGCAAAATATCTATCACTCCTAGTGGTTGACTGTGGTATAGGTTATGGGAGCCTGAATCAAATGCCTTCAGTTTTGTAATGAAATTGAAAAAGTATTAACATTAAACATAATGTTAAGCCAAAATGAGATTTTTATTAGGTTTTCTTTCTGGGGGTCTGGCCCCCAAGAAGGCTGTCAAGTAAAACTCTGGCCATCTGACAAATATAGTTGATGACCCCTGGTCTATGGAGTATAAGAGAAAGAGAGAGCTCTCTATGTTTTAATTTATTTTTTTGTGCGGGCTTGGCAGTTTGGAGGTTTACTAGAGCCGGTTTTACTGACAATGAAAATTACCTTGACTAAATCTTCCAGCTCCATAGTGTTCCAAAGAAGGAGGTCTCAGGGATTGGGATAACATGAAAGAAGATGAACCATGAACTTTGGTGAATCGTATGTTGCTGGTGTCTGATATAAGATTTACAAGTAAAAGACAATGATTACTTGTGAATCCTGTCAATACAGGATAGGTCTAAGAAAGTGAAACAATTTTTGCATTATTATATTTATTCCACAGACTTCGCAAACGCTCCTGTGTTAGTGACAGTCTGGTGCTCGAGTGTGTGGATGTGCAATGATGTGCATCAAAGGCTGGAAGTCTGTAAAGCCAATCTTCCGCACACAAGTGCAACCTTACTCTGTGGATTAAATGGAAATGATGTTGAGTTCTCACAAGGCTCAGTGTATAATCAGGAGCTGTGGGTATTCATTTTGTTTTGGTTCAGTGTTATTTTGACTCTCAAATTGACGGTAACCATTGATTTGCATTTTATGAATCACCATTGACTAGTGGATGTAGAACAGTGAATCCAGCAAGTAAAGCAGATTGAATCCATTCACAAATCAGAAATGACATAAGATTAACTCATTATCTGCATATCTCATGAAGGTGAGGATTATCCACATTTTACACATGAAGTTATTTTGATTAAGATATGTAAATGGATTGTTTAAATCGAAAGAAAGAGTGAACATTGAACAGTGACCTTGTGTGATACTTAGATTTTCAGAAGTAATTATTTACCAGCTGCTGTTGTTGTTTTTATGCTACTGTTTTCTAATCCCCAACATAAAATAATTTTCATGTGTGGGAAAATTATTGCATCATAATTTACCCACCCTTTACTTGTTTCAAGCTTTTGTAATTTTTAAAAAACACAAAAGAAAATATTTTTGAAAAGTCTTGGTGAGCTGTACCCAATAACTTCCATGGCATTTGTTTTTCAGGGTGTCCGCTGGGTCTTAAAGTTTTAGTGTCCTCAATTTCAAAATTTTAGGCCATAAAAGGTCTTAAATTTACTGAAATTTTGTGTTGTAGGTCTTAAATGATTTTAAACAGGTCTTAACTTTCCACTGTCTATCAGGCCGACCAACCACCCATAATCGATCTCAAAAAAACTGTAGTTATCTTTCTTATAATAACATTTGTTTAAAGGGGTGGTCCACTACGATATCATATTTTAAACTTTAGTTGATGTGTAATGTAGCTGTGTGAACATACATCTCTGAATGTAAGATATGCAAAGGGAGACATTGGCTTTTATAGAGTTAGCTTAGCAAAACCTACAGCGAACGAGTTTGGGGTTTACAAAAAAAATACATCCGGGCTTGTGAGATCACAAGGACTTCCGGTTACGCACATTCACCTTACGTACATGCCCTGCGCAGCGGCAGGGGCATGGCCAGAGGCGCTGTAATGTTAAAGCAGAGATGGCTAAAATCCGAAATTAAAACGACTGAAAAGAGCATACACTAGCCTGCATATTATTCATTCAAAGATAATGTCAACTATGGACAGCTGTTGTATAAGACTGAATGGCTTTAGTCAGCAAAGACAACCATCTGGGTGTACTTTATCCCACTTTTCGTATGGCTACTTGCCACAACATGTAAAAATTACACAGACATTGATCTGAGCCATTATAGTTTATTAAACCTTTAGTTAAAGGGGATAGAAAAAATGCTGAATGGAGCATACACTAACCTATATATTATTCAGTCACCAAACTGTCAAAAATAGCATAAATATAGATAATCCGAAAATATGTGAAAGACACTTGTCAGATTTTATTTTAAAGAGCAGGCGTGAGGCTCAGCTGTGTGCTCTTCATTTTTCTGTCTGCAGGCCTTTCTGAGGAACTAGAAAATATGACAGTCGTTTTCATGTTAGCAGTATATAATCAAAGTAAGATATATATATATATAAAACGTGTATATATATATATATAAAACGTGGTTTTCTACAAGTGAAGCATGAGCACATATTGCTTTGCATCTTATAAACACAACCAAGCCTTAAAAATACACTGTTTTTTTTTATATTCTTCAAATATTTTAGACAGACTGTTGTGCATACATTTAGTTTATTATAGTGTTTTTTTACTTCGATTTAGCTTGTTTAGACACATTTAAAATATGTAAGAAATAACTCCATTAGAATTGTTTTGATTAGGCAAGTTCAAATCTTTTTCATTAGCCCAACCATGCCATTAGAAAAAAATCCTTAGCATTTAGCCCTGTAAGTCTAAAATTAGCTGCATAATGGTCTTAAAGGGCACCTAGGTTACCACTTTTTCCAGATTTAATATAAGTCTTTTGTGTCTCCAGAATGTGTCTGTAAAGTTTCAGCTCAAAACACCCATAAGATTTTTTATTATTCCTGTCATAAGTTTCTATTTTGTAGCTTTTGACATCAGGTAGCGGTTTTTGTGCACTGCGCCTTTAGGGCTAGTCCTTCACGCTTACCATTTACACATTCCTGTCAGTGTGCCTTAATCTCCTCCCTCGGCAACGTCAGACAGCAAACAGACACAAAGGAATAAGATCACATAACGTTTGTGAGAAATACTACAGTAAGACCTTTATCAATGAGTATTTGATGCATTTGTTATGGAGTCACACACAATGTCGTTACAAATTTCACGCACACACACAGCGCGGACACACACACACATATTTACAGAGCGCGCTTTTAGCTTTGCACTCTTTTTGCACGCAAATGTGACAGGATACAGGTTAATCTCCACTGCTGTATGGATATCTGTTATGTTAATGTACAAAATAAACCTGATTTAACATCCACAAACTAGGATTGAATCGTCTTCTTGTAAAATTTTTCTGACATGCGGCTGTGGTGATGAGGTAAAGCTGAAGTAAATCACTGTAATTCATTACACACATGCGCTGTTTTAAAACATTTTTAACTTGTAAAACTCACTCTTGATCACATTTGATGATGATTGATGATCCTAGCAACTGAACAGACATTTTATCTCCGGTTGCTTTGCACACATCCTGTCTTGTTGATATGATTATATACGTTACTACGGAGACATGTTAATACCCAGCTGTCAATCAATTCGGTGGGCGGGGAGACCGCACTCCTACGACAAGTTGCGGTCGGTCTCAAAACTGCTCCAATTGGTCCACCGTTTTTATGTTGTTAAATTGAAAAAAAAAAGGACTGGGTGTGTTTATATCACCCCAATATGACGGCATATACACTATACCTACACATGTCTGTCCAAACAGCTTGAAAAGTAGATTTTTCACCATAGGTGCCCTTTGAATTTGACTTGGTGAAACTCAATGGTTATTGATTTTTAGCTTTCTTCAAAATATTATATATTGTAACTCATAAAGGTTTGGAAACACTTACCGGGGAATGAATGGAGAGTAAATTTTCATATTTGGTTAAACTTGCCTTAAAGTTGATTTTGTCTGACCACAAAGGACTCAAGTTTGGAATGCTGCAGTTTATGTCCTGCCAGTAGAGGGCAGTATTGATGTATTTTTTCTTGATGGAGAGAGCTATTGCTTTTCTAGAATGTTTCTGATTATGCAAACTTGACTGGAGGAAATAAAGACTATATCATATAACGTTTGATGTTGAATCTTTGCTTCAGGCTACCTAGGAGGTTTAAGTACATACTTTTCTTGAATCAAAATATTGTCATGTTTACAGTCTAGGAAAAACTCATGTGATTTTGATTTGCTGTAAAGCTGTGGCTTTCAACCTTAATTTCCCCTGAAGGTCAGCTTTTGGGCTGTGTGTATCTGGAGTGGTTTGTGGTTTGCTCTTGGCTTGTCTGAAGTAGTTTCTGCCTCTGTATTTCTCGAGTGTGGTTTGCGGCTCTCATACAGCTTCTTTGATTTACAGGGATTTCTGTGACGCACAGTTGTTGGTATTGATGTTTTCTTACTGGAAAGAGTTGTTCTGGAGTGTGTGTGAATCAGTGGCTTTATGCTTTGTTAAACAGTGACCTCTTTGTCTTGTTGAGTCAGGAACTGAGCCAATTATGGACATGGCTCATAGTGTAGGTTATGCAAAAGAGATTTGGTGTTAGTCAGCGTGAGAAGTGTTAGCATTGTTGTGGGTGTTCTTTGAAGCGGGGTTATCACTGGTGTTGTTTTAACATTTCTAAATGGGGATTTTGATCACAATATTCAGTTTACATGTTTTCTTTCTTTTTTATTCCTTTTTACAATGTTTACGTTTTAAACAAGTGGCAAGAGGAGTGGGATGCATTGAAAAATAATAAATTGTATAAGATACAACCTGAAATCTTCAGAGTTTAAAGACATTTTAAGACTGGATTTGATCAAGTGGGTTTTACCAGATGTCGTATTGGATATAAAATAATCATCCATAGTTTTTTTTTGGTGAAGGTAAAGTAGGCATTTATTGTAATAAAAAATTAAATATAGGCTAACTTTAACATCCTTTTTTGAGTTGTGTAACCATTCATGCGTTTAATTGTCCTGCCATTAATTTCTTAAGGCCACAATAATAATGTGCATTGACTATATAAGGCTTTCAGAAATTGTTATCCTTCTGGAGCTAGAAAAAGTCTGTCCAAAGTCAATTTGGAAACCCTGAAAAAATTATATAAAAAATATGTATTAAGTGTGTGTGTGCAGTGTGAATAAAACGACTACATCCTTAAATATAGATATATTTTCCTACAAAAGACAAAGCTGCCACTTCTTATAATATTATATATAAGCTACAGAAAAATGTGAAGGGTGCAGAGAGAAAAAGAGAGGAGAATAGAAAAAAAATCTTATCTGCGAAATTCGTACTCGCTCCGCTGTGAGCACTGTTGTAGTGCAGTGTGGGCACTGACCACTACGCTATTGCCACGCTCTGAAATGTTTCTGTAATGATACACAGTGGTTTATGGACGAGGAACTGTACAAAAGTGTATAAAACCGTTCAGTGCCAGGCAAACTGTACAGATATTCTACACATTAGGTACAGTAAAATACCCTGATGCACTGCATTGTAGCCAATGTTAACCATGGTAAGCGCAGATCCGCGGTTTGTCAAGTTTGATTTCAAAAGGTTTGTTATATCCATTAACGATTCTTTTGAAAAACGACAACGCTCATTAAAATATTAGATATTGGATAGAAAAATAGAAATATTGGATATGAAAACCTATGCACTAATAATCCTCTCACGATGAAAATACTCGTATATCTGTGCTTCTACGTCCATCAAAATTCTCATCAAGACAGATTAATCAAAATTAATTAAACAGACAAACTCTGGAACATAACCTGCTTCGGAGCAGGTTATCTTCAGAGAGTAAGTTGCTATGGCTACTACTATTTACTACTACTTGCCATTACTTACTCTCAAACTTACCCGGGTATGTCACATAACCTGCTTTCTGGAATACCCCCCAGAAATTAATTTTTTTATTTTAACTATTTAATTTGAATAGTTTACTGTTCCAAAATATTATAAATGTTTCTTAAATTAAAAAAACTGTTCAGTGGGGAAAAGGTCACAATTCCTCTTACAGTAAAACTATCGGGTTGTCCTGCTTTTATTGATTCCAGAAGGCTTTTTTTATGAAATGAACTCTCAAAGAGATTTTTTTTTTTTTTTTTAGCAAAGTGACACCAGGAGACGTTTTTGAATTTTTTTTTATCATGTATATTTATCATGCGCTAAAAATCTTATTTTATTTATGCACAGTGCTCAGCATAATTGAGTACAGCCCATTTTGAATATGAATGTTTGTATCCATTTCTCAGTGAATAGCCAATGTAATTTGGTGCATTTAAACAAAAGATTTATTAAACAGATATATTTAATAAAATTATATTTTAGTCACCAGACATATTTAGAAATTGAAAGATAATACAATATAATTCAAAATATATATATATATTTTTTTTTGCTTTTTACTCTCTTTAAAATTAGTATTTAATATTTTTCTATAACAAATTTGTGGATGTACTAGCTTTTGGACCGTTATCGTAAGTTATTTTGTTAGAAATGTGTAAGCTCCAGATTTGGCTTTAATACTGACTAATCTAATGTATATGCACAAACATAATATTGTATAGCTTCCTAATAAAATATGAATTTAAAAGATAGATTTGTGAGGGGTGTGCTTCTATATATGCTGAGCACTGAATTTGTTTTAAATTGTATATTCATTATTGAAATGTACTTGCCATGAAAAAAAGCCTTGGTTGCGGATATAACATAAAAAAAAATACATTACATTATCCCTTCTAAAGAACATGACAGTAATTGTTTATTAGTGGTTAGTGTTTATTAATTTAAAATGTTTCTTGTTCTTCCTTTAGTTTTTTTATTATTATTTAATAAAAAGTAAACCGTAATATTTGTTATGTTTAATAATTTGTTTTTGTCATCTTTACTCCAGTCTTCAATGTCACATGGTCCTACGAAACATTTTGATTTACTTTGCTGCTCAAAATTTTTATTTTATTCTTAAATCAATGTTGAAAAGTGTTTAAAATCTTCTTAATATATTTTATCTATTTAGAAACCGAGTTTTTACTATTTTTCCAGGATTCATTGATTTAATAGAAAGTTAAAAAGCAAAAGCAAGTACAGTCTTTATCCATTATAAAAATCTAATGTCAATTTGCTTTATGCATACTTGCTTAATAAACATATTTATTTATTTCTTACCCAAACTTTTGAACCGTAGTGAGCAATAATAAATGATTCACCTAATTGCCAAAGCAAAATTAATATTTTTATATTGAGATTAAATCATTTTTCACCTAGTCTTGTTCTGTGAAAATGGCAGTGTAAGCTATTGGGATATAATAAAGTTATAGACTACCCAAAATTAGTCGTTGCATAGTTTTTCAGGTCCCTGTTGACTTCCATAGTGTTTTTAACATACTGTTGAAATCAATGGAGAGCAGCAGCTGTTTGGTTGCCCGCATTCTTCAAATGTCCTCCTAAATTCAGCAGAAAAAAGAAACTCATACAGATTTAGAACTGCTTGAGGCTGGCAGAAGTTTCATTTGTGGATGAAAAAACCTTCAACTTATGCAGTTTATGATTCAACTGTTTGATGCCAGAAAATTTATGTTGGTGTCATGTGATAATTAAGTTTTCATTTTTTCCACCATAAGCAGAACATGTTTCATTGTGCATGTGAGTGTTGTATATGTTTGTTTCATGGGAAATGCTGTTGCTATTGTCCTGCAGGAGTGGTGCACTGCATTTATAGGCTTTTGTTTACGGCCCTGGTGGTTTGTTTAACTGCATTAACAGCCCATTTCATGCTGTTTTCCGCAGGAGTGGTTTGCTGTTTACGTGGAGTTGAACCAGCAGATCGCGGCGCTGCTGAGTGCAGGAGATGAAGAGGACCTGATGGAGCTCAAGGGTCTGCAGCAGCAGCTCAGTGACGTCTGCTACCGACAGGCCAGCCAGTTAGAGTTCAGACAGAACGTCCTGCAGTCTGCATATGAGTTCCACATGACCGCACAAGATGTAAGATACTTTACCATCAGATCATATCACTAGACTCTTGCGTAATCTGAATTCTAGTTACATCCCAGGTTTCCCTTCCACAGAACACAAACATGTTGGCAGTATTTTGGCTATTTTTTATTCTGTATTTTTTGCTGTCAGTAGATGAAATGCAGTGCTTTCAGATCTGTTTAGAGTCAATATGAAATCGAAATATTTATACTTCTCAAACAAGCACGTCTAGACAGATTTTCTTTGTAATTTCAAATGTAGTGTAATCAGGAACTTTTCCTTTTTTGATTCATGGCATTAATTCCTTTTTAAAATTTTCTTCCCATCCCTTCTAATCACCTGGCTGACCAGTAGTATTTAGCACCCACTTTCTACAGTCCAATTCAAGTATTAATTGGGGGTTTTATTGTTGTTGGAAATGCTGCTTCACTTTGATTTTCAAAATACAAAATATGTTTTCAAAAATTGACAGTCAAAATGAAATGCCATTGACTAGTTTGTGCATAAAGTCGAGCCACAGGTTTTCTGATTCAAAGTTTGCACAGATAGCTAGCACATTCTTATATAAAGACATTTTCAAATTCACATATTTTTATTATTAGCAACCGGTGTTGGGTAAGCTACTTAAGTAACAGTAATAGATTACAAATTACTGACTACTACTGGAAAATTGTAATCTGATTACATTACTAATAATAGATTACTAATTACTTTGAAGTTACTTTTAAAACATATAAATCGGTAACACTTTATTTTGATGGTCCATTTAAGTATTAGTAGACTGTCTGCTTAATATCTGTTGACGCTGACATTTAACAGTCCTTCAACAGACATTTAACTGACTATAAGAAACTTTGCAATTACATGTCAACTTCCACTAACCCTAACCCCAACCTAACAGTCTGCTTATATTCTAATGATAATTAGTTGCAATATAACTTAAATTCAACAAACGGACCGTCAAAATAAAGTGTGACCTATAAAACCTATAAAAAGTACACAATAAACTGCAGCTCTTTCAGTAATTTAATATTCACTGAAAAACATTACAATGGGTTGATCACAGCAGCTTGACATTCAAAAGATTGAAAAACTTAAAATTCTCTCTCGCTTGTTCCAAACCTGTTTGTCTTTTATTTTTTAACACAAAAGACATGAAGAAAACTGAATACCTTTAACCATTGACATCCATAATATGAAAAAGCACTGCAGTGTTTGGGTGTTTGTAGTTAGTCTACTGAAATGTGTATATTGCATTCAAAGCATGAAGCTTATCGGTCAGTGCTTTGTGCATGACTCACGGTTTTCAACTGGTGCACCTGGAAAATGTGAAGGCGCACTCACATTAGGTACAGTTACCTAAACAGTGCCATAGCGCGATTGTCCCCCATCCCCTCTCCCCCTCTGCCTGCACTCACATTGCATTTTTACCTACCAGACCTGAGCACACTTACATCATTGATGATGCGACTGTTCAATTTAACAGGAAGAGAAGCGCTCTCGCTCAGCACAGTGGATATTGCTTTAGTTATATAGTTTTGTGTTAATTTTAGTCGTTTGGGATGCAGTGACATGCAGGCAAACACTTTGCCGAACAGATCCACCACTTTTGACGCTCATAAATTATCATAAAAGTCCTTGTGCTGCAGGTATTAGGAGGTTTTCTAAAGATTCAGCTGATTGCAGCGTCTTATATAAACTACGACAGTTTGCGTTTTTTTTTAAAGTAAGAATGATTAATAAATCCATATCAAACAGTCCCCTAAAGGTGATGTGGTGTCTTTAGTTTTGGGCTCATGCTCGCTTTGCACTCACATGACAAGCATACCACGCCAAAGCCCAAGTGAACCACGCTCTGACACACATTAAATTTGGGCCTGGGCGCGCTTACGTCATCGATGATTTGCTGCTTAGTAAACGCTCTCGCTCAGCACAGTGGAGATTTCTTTAGTTATATCGTTTAAGTCATTTGATATGCGGTGACATGCAGTCTAATATTTTGCCGAACAGATCAGACCACTTTTGACGCTCATAAACCGTTCTCATGCTGCAGGAATTAGGAAGTTCGCTGAAGGCACAGCTGACGTGCAGTGAGGGATTTGTGTCTTTAATAATCTACGACAGTTTGCGTTCATTTAACAGTACGAATGATTAATTAATCCATATGAAACAATCCCTTAAAAGTCACGTCTCGCTTTTAGTTTCAAGCCTAGGCACACTTGTACTCACACTGCAAGCGTACCGAGCCTGAGCCCAAGTGAACCGCCCTCAGGCCCACCTCTTCCAACCGGCCAGGGCCGCCTAAGTGAACCGTGCCTGAGGCTGATTCAGAGCACTCACACTTCTCAAACGATCCGGAAAAACGGGCCTGGCCACGGTTCGGATAGCATAGTGTGAGTAAGCCCTGAGTGCACCCTGAGCGTGTGCAATATGCGCTCTGAATATGTGTGCGCAAGCCACGCACCTCTATCGGAAATGAAAAACTTGCGAATAGCCCCATAAGATACCTTCACTCCAGATCTGACACAAAAATTCAATTTACCTTGTTTTACCTTGTTGAGTTTCACCACCGTGTTTTTGGGCACCAGTTGATGCTACCATGTATGCTTGCTATTCAAGTGCTTGAACAAGTTGCTGGTCAAGTAAAAAGCGGTGAAAAGTTCTTTAGAAACTGGATATAAACTGAATTTCAAAGCAATATTTATGTTTGTACGCTCAATGAAATCAAAGTAATGTCTATATTTCCACTTGAAGAAGCGACCACTCTCATCAGCAGCCATTCCAGCTCTCGTTCACCAGCAATTTAAAAGTGAATGCTGCTTAACTGGCGTTGCAGCAGAAAACATTTAAAAGAAGTCATTTTTTTCTTTTAAAAACTATATTAGGAATGCAAGTAACAAAATTATACTGACAGTTATTTATTTAACAATGTAATGGGTAAAAAAGGTGGTCAGAAAAATAAATATTCAAGTACTGATTCAAGAGAAATGTACTGAAGTACAGTATAGCAGTATTTGTGCTTCATTACGCTTCATTACGTCCCATAGCACAACAAAAATGATAGCATTGAGAAACCTGCAAGTAAGAAAGCATCTGATAATAGTGACGTGGAAATGTTTAACAATCTGTGCAGAGAAAATTCTTTCATTGCTAATGTTTTACTTATTCACAAAGAAAGGTATACTGAAGAATGTTGGGTAAAACCACTCATTGACTTCCATAATATGTTTTGTTCCGACCATGGATGGCAATGACTGCTGGTTTCCATCATTCTTCAGAATATCGTGTGTGTGTGTGTGTGTGTGTGTGTGTGTGTGTGTGTGT
>CAIGQZ010032409.1:12740441-12755556 GCA_903798205.1 Danio tinwini
TTAAAATAACTATTTAGATGCTGTTTATACACATGGAATAAGCTAAATCCTATTAAATACCCACAAGCCACTTGTGACTTTAAATCACATTTTCATTCTTAAAATTTTTAAACAAAAATATTTCCTTTCTAATAAAAAGAAATGTATTTCCAATTTGATATGTAATGGGGAAAAAAGAAGAATGAGTTCATCAGACGCTGGATTAGAACCAGTTGATGATAGATCGCTTCAAAACATGTTGCCATTTCCTCTGTCAATCAAACAGCGATGGGCGGAAATCGCTCAAATAGCTTATTCCAACAAGGTGCACTGTTTGCACTTAGCCTAAATAAACACTCCAAAATCTGCATTTTTTTCCCCCCTTGTAGGGGCCCCAAGTGCGCACTGGCCCCTGGGCCTGTGCTCATTGGTTAATCCGGCCCTGGTCGTAACGGTACTGAAATAATAATTGTGTGTTTGAGTACTCTACTTGAGTGTCCAGCCCATGTGTTGTTATTGTACAACATTGTAACTCTGTCCTGTTGTGTTTTTAGAGCACGTATGATTACGGCCGTCAGCTGCTGCAGGCCACAGTGGTGCTGTGCCAGTCTCTGCGCTGTACCACCCGCTCCTCAGGAGACACTCTTCCCAGACTCAACCGCGTGTGGAAACAGTTCACCGTCACGTCTGATGAGCGCCAGCACCGGCTGGAGATGGCCAGCGCCTTCCACACGGCTGCTGAGAAGGTTCGTGCCAATGTCAAATTTGAAAAGGAAAATTCTGTAGGAAATATCATTTAGTGAGCCTGTGAAAATACGAACTTTCCATTGAGCACAACAGGAGAAAAGGTTGACCAGCAACATAGGATATTCTCCCTCTTGAGTTTTAATGGGAAATATAACTGTAGATGGCTTTGTAAAATCATGAGGGTGTGTGAATAATGAAACAATATCACTGATTCTCTTTTTTTTCAGCTAACACATTGTGAAAATATTAGTATAGCCTTTGTTTGCATAATGTATATATAAACACCAGTATTTGGCTTCTTCTCTGTCTTCAGATTGTGAGAGAGAGCCCAGAGTTGGCAGAGCTCCTGGTAGACGTGGAGGCTTATGAAGAGGTGGAGACGCTGGGGAAAGGGCTACTGGACAGGCTCACTGTGCCAGTCATTTTCCCTGATGGGTAAGAGCCAAAAGGTCAAAGTACAACACACAAATCAAACTATTACTGCTACTACTACTAATAAGAAGAATTTATTACATTTAATGGCCATGGATTTAATTCGGATAGATGGAAGGATGGGTAGAGAGAGAGAGAGAGAGAGAAAGAGAATTCATTTTTATTAGATTTTTTCTGCAATAAACTTAACTGAAACTATTTAACTATTAATTATTTATAATAGTCAACATTTGAATTGGATCAAATATTTTTCAAAATTGTCCCAGGACTTTTCAATAGTTTTATGACAACTTTAAGAGATTTTATGTTAATTATCGGCCACTTTATTAGGTACACCTTACTAGCACCGGGTTGGACCCCTTTTTGCCTTCAGAACAGAAGAGGTTTTGGTCCATATTGACATGATAGCGTCAGTTACTGCAGATTCGTCAGCTGCACATTCATGATGCAAATCTCCCATTCCACCACATCCCAAAGGTGCCCTATTAAATTGAGATCTGGGGACTGTGGAGGCCATTTGAGCACAGTGATCTCATTGTCATGTTCAAGAAACCAGTCTGAGATGATTCACGCTTTGACATGATGCGTTATCCTGCTGGAAGTAGCCATCAGAAGATGGGTACATAGTTGTCAAAAAGGAATGGACATGGTCAGCAACAATACTCAGGTAGGCTGTGGCGTTGATTGCTCAATTGGTAGTAATGGGCCCAAAGAGTGCCAAGAAAATATCCCCCACACCATTACACCACCACCACCAGCCTGAACTGCTGATACAAGGCAGGAGGCATCCATGCTTTCATTGTTGTTGACGCCAAATTCTGAAATGGAGACTCCTCAGACCATCAGTTGTAACGAGTGGTTATTTGAGTTACTGTTGCCTTTCTATCAGCTTGATCCAGTCTGGCCAGAGTCTTCTTCTCTGACCTCTGGCATCAACAAGGCATTTGCGCCCACAGAACTGCCTCCCACTGGATATTTTCTCTTTTTCTGACCATTTTCTGTGAACCCTAGAGATGTTTGTGCATGAAAATCCCAGTTGATCAGCAGTTTCTGAAATACTCAGACCAGCCCGACCACAAGTCACTTAAATCCCCTTTCTTCCCATTCTAATGCTCGGTTTGAACTGCAGCAGATCGTCTTGACCATGTCCACATGACTAAATGCATTGAGTTGCTGCCATGTGATTCTGACATTCAGTCTGATGAAAATTTGTTAACAACCACCTGGACACGTTTACCTAATAAAGTGGCCAGTGAGTGTATATACTGTACATATTTATATGATATTAATATTATTAATAGTAAATACTAATACACTAAAATATATACTAATATTACACATTTATATTTTCTTCCTTAATTGGGTTTCAATATCATCCTGACCTGTTATTTAACAATCACAGAGATGTAAATGCCTTGTTTTTTGTTGTCATTTTCCACCATCCCCATTCATCCCGGCTGCAGGAGCGAGCAGTTTTTCGGCAGTCCAGGTGACATGGCTTCCTCAGCTGAAAGTATCCGTGAGCGAATGAAGGTGGTGGAGGAGAAGAGGTTCCTGCAGGAGGAGGCAGAGCAGCAGCTGGAGGAGGAGGAGGGGGCGGCTCTGGAGGTTGAGCCCAGGGAGAGTTGAAGACCACTTATCATGCCATCGTGCCCTCCTGCAGGAAGCAGAGTTGCAGATCTTCACATGCTCGCCTGGTCTGGTCCTGAACACCCGCCGTCTCTGTTGTCCTCCACCTCACCAAACCATCTTAACTTTCAGAGTGCAGTTAAAGACAGACTCCACAGCCTTGTGCTGCATTAAACAGACCACACTACTATGAACTCTTGCCCTCTTCTAAAGCTTTACCTGTCCAGTCTTTCTCCTCCCAGAGAGGCGCCTTGAGCTTGTAATGGTGCTACTAAACCTGTAGAATGTACATAAAGCGGCATCTTTACCCCATCTGTACCTGGTGCTCTAGATTTGTAGGCCTTTCCTGACCGTAAGCATTGTATTTTCTATTGCTTTTCTTCAGTTGCTTTCTGTTGAAAACTACCAATTCTTTTCTCTTGTGTCAGTATGAATATCCATTCGCAAGGCCTTTGCTGAAGATGGTGATGTAAAAGCAGTGTTGAAACGGGACTTGACGACACATCAAAAACAGTTGTAATTTTAACAATGAAGATGCAAAAGAAGTCAAATGTGAAACGCAGCGGTTTCATCTCATGAATTGTCAGGCTATGCGTACGCTGCTTGCATTAGGATGCATGTCATTAATATTAATTTCATATTTATTTTCTTTTTTTTGTACCTTGCATACCATTTAAATTGTATAATTGCTTTTTGCCATTTTTAAAGGCTATATTGTATTTTATGGAAATATAAGTTGTATAAAATAAATGAAGAAACAAATTGCGCCCACAACAGAAGAGGAGAAGCTTTCTCTTGCCTGCAGGTTTTACGGTTTACAGGACTTTGTTACTGTATGTATGCTTTGCATAAATCTGCCTCATAATGTCCATTGCTGTAGAGGAACATTCTACCACCCAATCAATAAATGTGGGCAATATTATGCTGCTTGATCTTTGTTATTATAATGACAAATAATTTACATTTCAGACAGTTTTTATACTCTGAAAAAATGATTTGTTCTTTCAACTAAAAGCCGAGTAAAATAATAGCTTGTTTCTAGTTTTGGCTCCCGGCTAGTTTGTGTGCAGTAAACCTTTTATAAAATCTGCAATTATGTTGGCATGTTTTGTACATGTTTTTTTTATTACGTTCCAAGATGCCATTTTGAGAACTGCTTGGGTCAAGAAGGTCATCAGTTGCCTCAGGCTTCACTTTTTGCTCCCAGTCTCTGCCCTGTGCAGTATTTCAGGAGAAAGTCCTTGTCAGTTTGTTAAAATATTTTTATGAGCTGAAAATTTCATGATGCATCAATATTTTTCTTGGCAATTTCAGCAGCTCACCTGAAGATTTTGCCTCAAGATCAACCCTGTTCCTGGAGACCTACACTACCGGTCAAAAGTTTGGGTTCAGTATGATTTTTAAATGTTTTAAAATAAGCTTCTCTTGCTCACCAAGGCTTCATTTATTTAATCAAAAATACAGTAGAAATTGTAAAATTGTGAAATGTTATTGCACTATAAAATGTTCAAAAGTACTTCATTTAATTTAATTATTTATTTCAGTGACTTTAAAGATGAATTTTCAGCTTCATTCCTCCAGTCCTCAGAGTCACATGATCCTTCAGAAATCACTCTAATGTTATTTATTATTATTATTATTATTATTATTAAAAGTAAGAGTAATAAAAGCAATAATGACTGGAGTCATTTCATTTGAAACTACATACAGTAAGAAAGCAGTTATATATAAAATAAATACATTTAACAATTTTACAATTTAGCAACATTTAATAAATGCTGCCTTGGTGAACAGAATAAGTTTCTTAAAAAAATAAAACTGACCTCAAACATTTGACCAGTAGTGTACCTTGCTACAGAGTTCAGCTCCAACCCTGATGAAACACACATGAACCAATTAATTAGGACCTGAACAGCACTTGATAATTACAGGCAGGTGTGTTTGACATAGGTTGCAACTAAAATGTGCAGGAAGGTAGATCTCCAGGAACAGGATTGAGCACCCTTACTGTAAAGTATTTATTTAGTTTGGACTGAAAATGATTTTCATAATGGATGTTATGTACATAGTTGTTTTGGTGTTGATATAATTCACATTGGGTATGTATATTATTGTATTATGTTTATTTCTGATATGTCAGAATTATTTAATGTAAATTGTATTATGAGGTCATTTTCTTCCTTTTTTGTGTGAGGCAGTAAAGGGGGTGTCCTTTTGAACATGCCTGTCAGGTTTCTAGATAGCTTAGTCATGGAGCATGTGTGATGACTGGTCTGGGAATCAGAGTTCTTTCTAATAATAAACTTGTGAGTTTATCAGGGCCCCTGACAGATGGCATGGGTGTCGTCAGGGGCCTGTGGGGGCCTTCCTAAGTCCTGTACTGCCCATTGGTTCTCTCTAAATTCTATAGTTTCTCAGCTGTCCTAGCAGCTGCAGGACTGCTTGTATGTCTGTAACAGTGGAGAAAGAAAAAAAGCAGACCCTCTGTGGCAACTTCCTGGAAACCTTAAAAGAGTTTGTAATATGCAACCTCTTAATCACTTTCCCAGTTTTCAGTATTTGCAATGGATTTCTGTTTTAAAATATTCAACAATGTGTTGTTGTTTTAGAGAAGAAAATTATATGAAAATTGAAAGTTTCCTGGATTTGTTGGTTTAATTTGTTTTATCTTAAAAGGTGTTTGCATTTAAGAAAATTGTAGTTGATGTATTCTATTGACCTTATTCTTTGTGTACAAGCAGGCACAGTAATTTGAATCTTTTTGGCTTAAGACTTCCGGCCCCATTCACTTCCATTTATTTTTAGACCTAAAAATCAGCTGCTTGATGTTGCAAACTGATATTTCCTCTTTATATTATTCTACTCTGTATAGTCACGGATGCATTTGTTTGTATAGCAAGTAGCTTGACAGTTTTCTGTTGTTTATTATTCCTAGTCATTTCTCCCATAGGCAACTGAATCAGAAGTTCTAAAACAATCGCAAAAACTTTTAAATTAATTCATTTTTAACCGTTTTTTGGGGGGCCGGGTCGCAGGGGCAGCAGTCTTAGGAGAGAACCCCCGACTTCCCTTTCCCCAGACTCTTCCTCTGGCTCCTCCTGGGGGATCCCGAGGCGTTCCCAGGCCAGCTGAGAGACAGTTCCTCCAGCGTGTCCTGGGTCTTCCCCGAGGCCTTTTCCCAGTGCGACATGCCTGAAACACCTCCTAGGTAAGCGTCCAGGAGACATCCGAAACAGGTGCCCAAGCCACCTCAGCTGACTTCTCTCGATGTGGGGGAATATCAGCTCTACTCCGAGGTCCTCCTGGGTGACAAAGTTCCTTACCCTATCGATAAGGGTGCGCCCTGCCACCCTGCGAAGGAAACTTATTTCGGCCACTTGTACCCGAGATCTTGTCTTTTCGGTCATGACCCAAAGCTCATGACCATAGGTGAGAGTAGGAATGTCGATTGACCGGTAAATCGAGAGCTTTGCCTTTCGGCTCAGCTCCTTCTTTAACACAACAGACTGGTACATCAACCGCATTATACTGCTGATTAGTTGACAGCCCAGCCCCTCTCTTTACCCGAGTGTCCAAACCATGCAGTTGGAGATCAGATGATACAACCACAAAGTGGATCATTGACCTCTGCCCTAGGGTGTCCTGTTGCCATGTGCACTGATTGTATTATTATTTTTTATTTAAAACATAAAGACTTGGTTTCTGTTTAGTCACCATTTGACATTTTATGCTGTAAGGACAACATTTTTACTTTAAATTTAGAAGAAATGTTCGCAGAGCAAAACAAAAAACTGTATTTACTCAAACATAACTAAATTGTAAATCTGGAGAACCAGGTATCTTTTTTTTTTCTTTAGTCTTTTTCTCTGTTTCATCCTGTTTTACCAAAAAAGCCTTCATTTATATGTTTTATAAAGTGCAGGTTCATTATTTATTTTGCAAAGAGTTTTGCACGTACTTGCTCATTCAGTGTTGTTGTTATCAATTCCCCCACTTTTATCTGCAAACATTTCCTCCATCAGGCATTGATAGGAAGACCCCACAGGACTAGCTCAGGATGTTCTGCAGCCACTATTGTCCTCAATGGAAAAGACAACATTTTTGCAACAGCTAGTATGTGGGGTGATGCTGAACTAGAGGTAACTTTTTCTTCTCTTTTTAGAAATTGATAATATTTTTGAAAATTGTCTTCATGAGTTTTGGAATAGAAAGCATACTTGCATTTTTATTGCTATTGTCAATACTAAAAATGTTATGCTTTGACATTATGTTGGCGGCGAGTATGTCTTTGAAAGGCAGTTTATTTGCATGTGACTAAAGTTTGAAAACAGCAATTTTATTTATAATTATTCATATTTTAATAAAGAGCCAGAATGTTTGTTGCAGAAAGTCTTGATTTGCCTTCTAAATTTGATTTGACAAATGTATTAGTATGAGTTATCAACACTTTTCTTTCGTTTTACTCTGTTAAAAAAATATATAAATATATTTTAGCAGACATCAAAATGGCATGCTTTGTCTTTGAGCCTTTGTTTCAAATGTAAATTTGCATTTATAAGTACAGTACAGCTGACATTGATTTTGATCCTAAAGCTATCTGATACAGCATTAGTATTGATGATTAGTCAAATGCACTGCTAGTGTTTGGACTTTAGCTTAACATTTACCAAAAAGGAAAATTCGAACAATTACTTTTTTCCCAAACGATTTAGACTTTCTTTTATATCTATCAAATGAAAAATTATAATAATAACAACAGTTTTTTTTTTTATTCATATCTTTGTTTTACAGAAGAATTGCATTTGAATTTAAGATGATAATTAAATTTTTTTTTGTTGGATGAACAATCCCTTTTAGCAAAAGACAAAAAAAAAAAAGTTTTTTTATGGCTCATCACAATCAGACTCCTTTTCCACTAATTGTGCTGTGCTGAGATATACTAGACTCTTAAAATGACAGATGCCTCTGTCACCTTCAATGTACTGTGCTGAGATATACTAGACTCTTAAAATGACATGTCTCCGTCACCTTCAATGTACTTTTATTTATTTATTTATTTATTGCTTGCACTTTGTTGTTGTACATTATTGTTTCTAACCAAATAAAGTGTTAGCATGCATTTGAAAAACAAGGTATTTCTAAAAGCATGTATTTAAATAATTCGGTAGCCATTACATTTAACAGAAATGAACATAATGTGGCTTTCTAGTGGTCTGTGATTTGGAATGGACCTTTATGGACAGAATATACCTCTTCTATGATCACTGGGAAAATGCATTTCTGTCATTTATGACCCTTTAATTATGCTGATGATGACTGTAATAAAGTTTACGGCCACCTGGCCGCCGGGAAGAAGGAGGCGGAGAACCGACGAACTTTTAATTATTTATTAGTAAAATGGATGGCAGCTCCTTACGGAGACTGCCGTCAAACTGAAAGCAAAAGTAAAACAATATGTCCGGGCCCGGTCCTCTCTCTCCTCTGCCATTGTTCCTCCTCGTATAGTCCAGGTGCGCGCCACAGGTGTTTCTCATCTGTGGTTGGCCTCGTTTCGCTCCCACGGCTCTCGGCCACGCCCCCTCGCCACAATGACAAAATATAATTTTAGTGAAAATACACACTCTTGATCTAATTAGTTCATGCCAAAATTAACATTAGGTTGTTTTCAAAAAAATGTCTTTCATGGATTTATTTTTATACAACACAACAGCTGTTTTGGTAGAATGAAAACTTAACTTTGCAAACTTATTTTAGAGTGCAAGATTGTGAAAATTTGGTTATGATTTCTGTGTACATTATGGTTCCATTAGTCAATGTATTTAGTAACATGAACAGAATGAATCAGTTTACTAGTGAACTGTTTACTAATGCATTATTGAATTCCAGGGCTGTTGTAAAATACTGAAGGGCTTTATGTAAGTAATAAAGTAGATCCAGGCAGTTGGTATCACAGAATAAACTCCTTCAGTCTTGTACAACAGCGCTTTGCTTTTTGTTGGGCTGCCGATAAGCCTGTCAGGCTGTAATTTAGTACTGCTAGTGTTTTGTAGCCCTTTTTAGTACAATTTTAGTAGCCCTTTATTTAGTTATTTATGTGTACTTTATCCCGTTTATTACATCTACTTTCTACAAAGCTTAACATTGTTCTGAGCCAATTTATTAGCAATTTATTTTAATATTTAAAGGCAAAGCTGACAGAAACTAAAACGACTGAAAAGAGCATACACTAGCCTGCATATTATTCATTCAAAGATAATGTCAACTATGGACAGCTGTTGTATAAGACTGAATGGCTTTATTCAGCAAAGACAACCATCTGGGTGTACTTTATCCCACTTTTCGTATGGCTACTTGCCACAACATGTAAAAATTACACGGACATTGATCTGAGCCATTATAGTTTATTAAACCTTTAGTTAAAGGGGATAGAAAAAATGCTGAATGGAGCATACACTAACCTATATATTATTCAGTCACCAAACTGTCAAAAATAGCATAAATATAGATGTGAACATACTTACTGGCGGGCAAGATTATTCATAATACAGGCTCATCCGGGTATTATCCAGTGGTTATTATCTTGGAAAAATATATCTTTGAATGTCACAATTGATTCACAATCAAGTGCCCCAGACAGTCGTAATAATCTGCAATAACAATCTCCTATATGTAGTTTATCCCACTTATTACATGGCTACTTTGCACAAAACATACAACTTGACACAAAATACTGTGTTATATAGTTTATTTAATCTTTAAATGCAAAGCTGACAAAAATGAAAAAGGCTGAATGGAGCATACACTAACCTAGTTATTAGTCAGTCACAAAATAACAGCAGACAGTCAAAAACAGACATATGAAACAAGCATATAAATATTGATGTAAGCATATTCGTTGACGGTCAAGATGATTCAAAGTACTCTGGATGGGCCTAAGTTATTAGTTTCAGTGGTTTTTATCTGGAATTATTACATGGCTATCTGGGATAGGCATCTGGAATTTCAAGGTATGTTATTTCAAGATGACAACTGCTGAATAATAGGTTCATTTAGGTACTTCAAATGATCTGGACCATCAGTGAATGTGTTACGTGTATGTTACATAAATATGAATACATTTTGTGTAATGTTTCTACATGGTATACATCCATATACAGCTAATGTCAAAATTGTTATTAATTTTTTTATATATATTTCCCAAATGATGTTTAACAGAGTAAGGATTTTTTTCACAGTATTTCCTATAATATTTTTTTCCTTTGGAGAAAGTCTTATTTGTTTTATTTCTGCTTGAATAAAAGCAGTTTTTAAATGTTTTATAACTACTTTAAGGTCAATATTATTAGCCTCAAGCAATATTTTTTTTCGATTGTCTACAGAAAAAACTATTGTTATACAACGACTTGCCTAATTACCCTAACTTACCTAATCAACCTATTTAAGCCTTTAAATTGCACTTTATGCTGTGTACCTTGTTGTAACTTTAAGTTATGTACTGTCATCATGTTGTAAAAAATCCAACCTACAAATAGTTAACTCATTTTTAAATTGTAAGTTAGGTGGACATATTTTTGAGATCAGAGTTGAATTTACTCATAAAAAATATTCAGCTGCAAGTTTGGAACTGTTTGTTTAATGAAAGTAAATTATTCAGTTGAGGAGACTTTACATTTTTATTTCTCCATATCTTCAAAAAATAAAAAGTTGAGTGAAGTTAAAATTTTAAATCAACCGGCTGCAAGGAACTATTGAATTTATTAAGCTTAAGTGTTTGAAGTTGTGCCAAATTTTTTCATAAAGTATACTTGACTTAAATCAGCCTTTTCGGTCAACTTAAAAAAATTGTTTGGCACAACTTCAACCACTGCAGTTTATTAAACGCAATTTCTTTGCTGCTGGTTGCTTTAAAATTTTAAGATAACTCAACTTTTAATTTTTTTTATAGTGTATAACTAAGATAAAAGAAATCAGTTATTAGAAATTAGTTATAAAAAACTATTATGTTTAAAAATGTGCTGAAAAAAAATATTTCCATTAAACAGAAATTGGGGAATACAACATACAGGAGGGCAAATAATCAGTCACACCACTGTTTTTGACTTTGTGTTATTAGTTTCAGTGGTTGTTATCAGTAAATAACATACCTTAGATTGTTGTGACTGACCCATCTGTATCAAGAAATCTTCAGAGAGCTGTGTAATGCTGCAAACTAATAATGAATGATTAAATTTTCTAACATAAAGGTAACAAAGCTAAATAAACACTGTAATGTATTGTTCATGTTAATAAATACAGTACCTACAGAAACCTTTTTGTAAAGTGAAAATTTCAATTGGTGAAAAAATTACTTCATGTACACTCATGGACAACCTGGGCTTTTTGGCAATATAGTCAACTGTTTTCAAAGTATGTTATTGTTTCCAATATTATAATGAAACGCAAAGGTTAGGCATAGTGAGACTTTCAAGGGGAGGAGAGAAAGCAACAGACGCACCAAAGCAACTAAATGGGGGGTGTGTCAAATGGCTCTGTACACAGTGTGTGATAAACTTAGTGGATATGTCTATTTTTAACACGCCTCTCTCTGTCCTGTCAACATAGACGGCTGTGTTTGCACCAAACTGTTCATTCAGGCCAGTGGCCCCAGAGGAGCCTGCAAAAGCCCAGTAATGCTGAAAGACCTTTAAAGGGTTGCAGAGTTTTTACCTCCAGGGCAAGTGGATATTTGATGTGGATGTGGGCTGTGTCTCTTTAAAAACCCCAGAGACTTCACTCAGTTTTGTTTGGCCATCAGTTGTGGACTTCTGAAAAGAGGAGATTTGGATTACAGCAAGAACCTGTGTGCACAGGGCTTTGTTCTAATCTTTCTGCTGTGGACCCAAAGGGAAAATGCCCACAATGTCCAGTGAAGGTGATGCTGGAGGTCAGCCTTCCACAACAACCATCAGCACTGTGGCCGTACAGGCTGGAGACTCACAGATTGTTGTAGCCATACTCAAGGTATTTAAGTTTAAACAATTTTACAATAAAGTGAAGTGGTAAATGGAGTAGCTTTAGATATCAGATGTATCATTGTGCAGTTTTTTAAGCCTGCTTTAAGTGCTTGACTTGTTGCAAATATTGTTTAATAAATTTTAAATCATAGATATGGATCAATCATTTTTACCCTCCCATTTGTTGTTCTAAATCAAATCAGATCATGCAGTACAAATGAAAAGATTCAGCAAAATGTCCCAGTTGCAGTTTTATTTTAGCATTAATTGTAAAATACAGTACACTGAAAAAAAAGATTAGTTGAATTTACTAAATGTTTTTAAGGATTTTTAAGTGGTTGCAAACACTTTATATGCACTGAATTTAAACAAACAAATTGTTGAACATTACTGAATTGTATATGTTTGTTTAAATTCAGCCCATATAAATTGTTTGCAACCACTAACCCTAAAAAATGAATCGTTTTTATTTTCAGTGCATGTAGTATTCATTATTTTTAGTCAGCTTTCATTTTTAGGTATTTTTTTTGTTTGTGTTGTAGTAGTAGTAGTAATAATAATAATAATAAAATAATAATAATCCATAGTAACAATAAGTTAAGGAATGTCAAATTTAGTGTGAATTCTAAACATAAGGAAATAATTAAAAGAGGCCTTGAAAATTCTTAGTTTCTTAAGATTTATTGGGTATATGGGCTTGGGTAAAGTGTTAATATTTGTTTATTTTCTAAAGATCTGATCAAATTTCTTTCCAATTTCAATTATAGATATTATTTGTATTGCATTGACATTTGTTGTAATTGAAAGACCAGGGTTATTCACTCTTCTGAAGTAAACAAAAAAAATGATTGTGTTTTCTATAGACTTTTTTAGTTTTTTTGTTTTTTTATGGCAAAATGCTCTAAATGACATTATTATTTTGAATTTGGAAGAAATGTTTTATTCAGTAGCTTACATATTAAAACAAAAACTACATTTATATACAGTTGAGGTCAGAATTATTAGCCCTCTTTAAGATTTAGAAAATATGTTTTCAACACGTTTCTAAACATAATATTTTTTATAAATAATTCCTAATAACTGATTTATTTTATCTTGGCCATGATGACAGTACATAATATTTTACTAGACATTTTTCAAGACACTTCTATACAGGGTAATTTAAAGGCTTAACTAGGTTTATTAGGTGAACTAAGAAGGTTAGGGAAATTAGGCAAATCATTGTATAACAGTGGTTTGTTCTGTAGACTATTGAAAATATATGTAGCTTAAATTTAATAATTTTGAGCTTTTAAAAGGCTTAAAAAAATGAAACCTGCTTTTATTCTAGCTGAAATAAAACAAATAAGACTTTCTCCAAAAGAAAAAATATCAGAAATACTGTGAAAATTTTCTTGCTCTATTAAACATTATTTGGGAAATATTCAAAAAGAACAAACAATTCAAGGGGCGGGGGGGGCTAATACTTCTGACTTCAGCTGTATTTATTCAATTATTGAAAATAATTATTACTAATAAAACATTACTGATTTGTAATACCTTCCCATTAGCAATACCAACACTGCAGCTTCTGTTTTTTTACCATAATAAATGTACATCACCTGGATTTTCTTTTTTTGTAATGTTCACTGATTTATCAAAAACACTGTTTCAATCACTGAAAGCAACCTACTTTCACTAGTCATGTCATGAGCACGCAGTTTAGGCTGTTCAACACACCCTTGGCTTGCATTATCAATAAAACCTTTGTGTTTTGTTTCCATAAGGGAATTTCATGGAGTGTGAACTTTCCATAATGCCTGCCGTAGTGACTTAATGGGCAAGTAAAAACAGCTGGGAGTAAAAAACAGAGCTCTGTAATGATCCAAGCAACTGATGGCCTGAATTATTCATAATGACTGCCTGTGATGACCTGACTAGATTTTAGACTGAAGTGATTGTCTAAAGTGTACTGTTAGGTGGTGCTACAGCTTTTACAGTATTTCCAAGGAAGAGGGTCAGCCCAAACAAAAACAATCTGCTTTTATTTCCATCTCATGTGGTTTCAAAACCTATATTCTGTAAACATGTCCAGAAAGCTTTAAAGTAGCCAATAAATCATGTCTTGTAAGTATTCTGAATCATATTATACCCGAGAAAAAAAAGGTAAATTGAAGTATTTATTTACCAATAATCTCCCCTCTAACAGCTGTGATGTTCTACGTTTTTAGATTTTCCACCTTGTTGTTTATATGGCAAGTTTCAAAGCAGTTAATGCCATTTTGGTATTAATACATGCCATAACATTCTTGCAAAACACACTGTAGAAGTGGCCTTGATATATACACAGATCATTTGCCATCATCTCACAAACCTGAAACCGTATTTTTGCATTTGTTTATCAAACTTGACTGGCTGTGGCAGCTGTGGAAGCTTTACTTTTCATTCAGTCTCAGAATGGCTCAGAATCTCGTACTTGCAAATTGCAGTGCGATTTTAAGATCAGCACAATTTGAATGCCAAAGTTTGCATTGGGACTTGCAATAGATCGGATGAGAATTCACAGAGGGAGCTTTGCATTGAAATCAAAGTCCTTTTTGGCCATGAGCCAGTGAATGTCCCTTAGAGAGAACCTGCTTTCGGTCTTGTTTACAGTCTGTCAAATGCACTTGAGGCCGCGTGGATACAAGAGATGCATGTACAGTAGCACAGCCATACATTAACACCTCTCTCTCTCTCTCTCTCACTCTGTGTATATGTATGTGTGTTTTAAAGTGTGGGGAGCTGGTGCATCTACAGCTGACTGAAGCACAGCCTAACCTCCTGGAGATTGGAAACAACCAAGATGAGACCAAAAAGCTTCTGCGGGAACATGAGCAGCTTCTTGCCAAACTTAAGGTGATCTCAAACAACAACAGCAACAATATTAAATATTTAAAGCTGCTACAGCTATGAAAAGGGCCTTTGCACCCAGGTTTACTGCCTTAGGTTGCCAGAGCACAGTTTTCAATAAGCATTCAGCCAAAAGTTTGTCAAATATGTCAAAAGTTATTGATATACCAAACTTCCTCTGGCAGCAGGTGGAGATATGACCGTTTGAGCTGTGAATTTGTCATCATAACTTACTGGAGGTGATGTTTCAGATTTTTTTTGTGGATCTGACATAATTTGATCCTTTGTTTTCATTGACGTTTACATTTGCTTTCAGCGAATAAAAATAAGCACTGTCTGTCAGAAATCGCGTTACACAAAAAAACTGCATGTCATGTGGCATCATTGGTTACACTATGGTCTTCTCTTTCCAACAAAAAAAATTAATGTTGGACTTAAAGATACAATGGCAGGGAAATAAACAT
>CAIGQZ010032409.1:12770707-12795663 GCA_903798205.1 Danio tinwini
AGAGATGTTCAATAGGATTTAGGTCTGGGCTCTGGCTGGGCCACTCAAGGACATTCACAGAGTTGTTGTGAAGCCACACCAGTGAAATTTTGGCTATACTTTCCGGATGCACTGTATACCCGTGCAACTTAAGACTTGTGGTCCAGGGTCACATATTACAATCTTGAGCTACTTCTCAAAAGGAACTAAATTAGTTACTTTTTTCTTACTTTTTTAAAGTGAGGTAATGTGTTACATTAATGTTGTTTTTTTAGTCTGGGATAGGCTTGCTATATGTATTGCTCCGATATTTTCTTGGAGATGTAAAAGTAATGTTTTTATTTACTAGTTAATTGAGTTACAACGAGTTTACTTACCTTTATTAAGTGAGTATTACTTACAGAGCAATGCAATTAATGAAAAAAAATTTGTGTTTTAAGTGTGCAATTAATGTTGTGCATAATAGCGAAACTTTACAAAAAAAAAAAGTAATAGTTTTGTAACTTTTTTTAAATGTAACATCAATATTTTATAACCAGCAGCTTTTCCAAACAATTTAGGGATGATCTCTGATGGTTAACCGTGCTGCAGGGAGTGCGCTACACTGTGTACTGTATAAAAACAATGTTTCTGTTTAAAAGTGCAATGGATAGTTTCTGTTTTCACAGCTTTAAAGTTAGGAAACATGGTGCTATTTGATACTCAAAGAACACACAATCCTGTCTATTTGTTCAGGATTTTTTTTACATAGTGAGCCACTGTTTCCCTGAAATGTCTGCAATCTGAAACATGTTTGTCACATTACAATAATATCTACCTTAGCCTGAAATTCTTGATAAAAGATCATCATCAAGGGCACACGCAGATGTTTTGACAGGATCAAAAGGCAGTGGTTATGTAAATAATCTCGTGCAGAAAACAAATATTTAACATCTTTCAAAACAATATTAGTTTTACTGCTAACATTTCAACAGATGTGCTTTCTGTTGTATTAGTATTATGATGATGTATGTCGCTGCATTCATTTGTTGAAGGTTGCTGCTGTCATTTACATAACAGGAAGGAGTTGTCATTCAACAGAAAGTGGTTATGCAGTGGTTATGCGTGTTTCCAAGCAGATGTTAAAAAACAAATGTGACAAACCAGAATCAAAGAAATTTAACTGTTAAGGTTATATAATGATTCCAACAGATTTAGTACTTTAGAAATGAGCACAACATTAAACTAAAATCAAAAGTAATAACAGTACAAACAATAATATTTTGGCAACTAGTAACAGCTCTTTTTGAGTTGAGTTTTGAGTTGAATCATTTATTAAACGACAACTATCAATATTTGTTCATGACTGGTCATATGTTTGTTGTTGCACTGTATAGTTTTTCCTACATAGAATACAACGCAAACTTTTATTTTGATATGTTATTTTGTGACTATGTTGTGCAGAGAAGATAAAATAAATTGGTCAGAAATAACAATAAACATGTTTACATTGTTTATATATTGTATTTTTGCTGTTAATTTCTGTCAATTTTTTTAAAATAAGGTTTTCACAAATATTTCAAGCAGCAAAGTCCTTTTCTGAAGGAAATTAAAATCTTAGGGTATGTTTACAAGACAGTATCTTTGACTACATTTCTTACCTACATTTTTAAGCTATTTGTCACTAATGTACAAAACAGCAGCATTTATTGGCTATAAAAATAGAAACATTTGGTTTCAAAGTGCATGTTTTTGAATACTATAACTCTGTATAAACAAAAAAAAAACATTTTTTTGTGGAAATATATATAAATTATATTTTAAATTATTTTTAAAAATTATTTAAAGTTGTAATGCTGATTCACTGTATTGCCAATTTTACTGTGGCTACTGATTAAACAATTGCAGCTTTGGTGAGCACACAACACTTACATATGTAGCATAGATATATACTCTAGATATCTCATACAGACCCTGAGCATGCGTCAATAGCGCTGCCACATTTGTACAGTGCTCCCAGGACAAATGTCATTCAACTTCACTAGTCAAGACTAAAGCCAATATGAAGATGCTGGACTTTTAGCGCTGTGTACGGGTGTAGTTACGAGAAAACAAAGCAAAAAGGCAGAACAGTTCATAGGTAAGATTTAGTTTATGTTTTGCACTTTTGTGCTCAACAAATAACATTATTGATGATAATACAGTCACTTACTGCATTGACTATAAGCCAAAGTAGCACCAACTCGCACTAAATACTAGGCTTATGCTAGTTTTATTGAATAAAATAAGCAAACAATGTAAAAGAAATATGACATCAAGATACTGCGGTGCTAGAAACTTGCATTATTGTCAGCTAAATGAACGAGTCGTTCATAACGGGGATTCATTCACAAATGAATCGCTCCCTTCATTAGAATAAGAAGTTAAATCGGGAGAGGGTGTGTGTTTCAGGACACAGATTAGATCAACTTTAACAGGGAGGGAGGATAATACACTTCCATGCACACAAACACATGCTCTTTGTCGACAATGCCTGTGCGGTCACTTATCTATCATTTTCATAAAAAAAAAAATATTTGCATACTGACCACTGGGAAAACTCCCGATCATAGATATCTCTGGCTCCAGATGGCCAGTCCTGCACTGCACCTTGGTGCCAAATTCATTTCAAAGGAGCACTACCCTGTACTAAAATGGCGGCTCTATTGACACATTCCTTCCAATAGACAACAATAGTGTAGGTGACATCTCATGTAAAGATCTATGCATATTTAGTAGGCATTTTTAGCCAAATCAGCTTTACAAATGAAGAAGCTAATAGAAATTCCACAAAAACCTACAATTTTCATATGCAATACCAGGTTTATTAGACTTTAAAACGTTAAAAACTGTGGACCACAAACATTTGAATGCTTATATTGAGTTTAATAATAGTTTTGGATAATAATTTATACAGTTCTCATGTGAATGTGCTCATAAGTTTTCTGCTACTTTTTGATTTTTGTTTAATTACAGTTTGCCATCAGGATAGATGAAGCTGAAGATATTCAGAGTGTTAGCCAGAAGTCTGCAGTCACAGACAACTTGAATGAATTGCTTCAGAGACACAGTGCTATTAGAAGAGGTAAGATTTCTGTTTCTCAGTTCTGTCTGTCTTTCAGACTATAATTGACCATTCTGAACTCTTACTTACTAAACACCTTTGCAACTGGCTAATAATGGCTTAACTTTTAAACTTACAGACAAGTAACAGTGGGATGAAAGTATTTCATAGGATGTAATAAACCAAAAAAGAAGAGGAATTGTTCTCATCTTGTTGTCTTTGAGAGCTTAGAATTCGATTTTTTAGGAATGCACAATATTTTAATAATGTGTTAAAGTCTTTTTGTTATCTGAAACAAACTAAGATAGGCACCCTTTATTATCCATTTCAGACCCTGCTTCATTACAGTGTTGTGTTGTGTTCTGTTTTGAGATGCATTTTACTAAATTTAAAGCCTGCTATCAATGATATTGGACTTGTCATCAAATCAATGCCTGTTGTAATTTGAAAAATATCTGCTACTCTAAAGAGAAGCACTTTTTCCAAACACAGAAGCGTGCAACATTTTCAGTGGTTTAATTCACATTTATTGCTATGTTTGCCAATATTTCATAGATTGTACAGTGAAATGATTGAGAATGATTGCTTTTAAAGGTTAACTGAAAAATGGTATGTTTTAAATTATATATATATATATATAGTAATAATAATGGCCATGGGTTTAGACGTTAAATATGTATGTCCATTATGATGAACAATGGGTACTAATGTGCAGCCTATAAAACAACCACCCTATACATTGAAGTTGAAATATTATTTTGTTTAAGTTCATAACGTAAGAAGAAATCTTCAGTAAAGCTCAACAGTTTTTATTATTCAGAGTATCCGCAGGGTCTTAAATAGTTTTAAAATGTCTTAAATTCTAAAATAAAAATTTAGGTCTTAAAGTCTTAAATTCACTGAAATATATAGTTTGTAGGTCTTAAATAAACGGGTCTTAATTTGTTTATGTAAAGCTACTCAATCCTTCCAGCACACATCCAATCACCAACAATAAAACTTTTAGCAAAACTATATTCATAACTAATATTTTAACAACCAAGTCATGTTATGTTGGGGAAAATATACATATACATCTAGGGTCTGCTTGTTTTGACACATTATTTAAAATATGTGGCTAAGAAATAACTAATTAGAATTATTTTATTATTATTATATATATATTTTTTTTTTATATATTTTTGCCGGGCTAATAAACAAATTCTTAGAGTTTAGTCCTATGCAAGTCTGAAATTTCATTCCTCATGGTCTTAAAAAGGTCTTAAAGCCTTAAGTTTGACTTGGTGAAACCTGCAGAAACCCTGTTATTTAATTTTTTATTTCATGTTGGTATATTGGGTCACTTTATTTTGATGGTCTGTTTGTTGAATTTAAGTTACACTGCATCTGCATGCCAACTGATTCTCAATAGATTATAAGTAGACTGTTAGGTTGTGGTTAGGGTTAATGTAAGTTTACATGGGCTAGCAAAGTTTCTTATAGTCAGTTAAATGTCTGTTGAAGGAGCAATATCAACAGATATTAAACACACAGTCTGCTAATACTCAAATGAACTATCAAAATAAATCTATCAAAATACCGTATATTGTTTTTGCAGTACAACTGTGTTTTGACCATTGGAATGGACCAAAAAATATTACCTTTATTTGGGCTCATTTACAGAAGCCTTAAATGGGCGGTCCACAGTGTATTTTTAAGGCTTGGTTGTGTTTATAAGATGCAATGTGTGCTTATGCTTCGTTTGTTGAAAATCACTTTAATTTTTCATACATCTTTAATTATATACAGCTACTCAGCTAACATGAAAACGACATTTTCATATTTCCTAGTTCCTCCGAAAGGCCCGCCCTGAAGAGGCTCTGATTGGTCAGCTAACATAATGTGCTGTGATTCGCGGAACAGCTCCACATCACGCCCCTACAAGCATGCGCTTTTTGCTCTGTGTAAACAGTAGCTGAATCAAACAGAAAATGAAGAGCACACAGCTGAGCCTTACGCCTGCTCTTTGAAATAAAATCTGACAAGAGTCTTTCACATATATTCGGGTTATTAGCATGTGTAAGTAATATGAAATGTTCACGTATCTTTTGCGAGTTTGTTATTTGAGATGTAGAACGCACGGAAAGCGGCTGCATAGAGAGACACTTAAAGCCGCCGCATAGAGAGACACTGCAGCACTGGGAAAGATTGTGGGTGTTTACAGCGGTTTGACTGATAAATATAAATTTGTAGCTAATTTGTTAGCTGTTGTTTACATCCTTAACGCTAGAAACTGTGCCTGTATTGATCAATTTTAACAAATAAAAACACTTACAGGTTGTGGCTCACAATTCACAGCTTCGTCAGTTGGAGATTTTAGCCGAATCCAGCACTGAACTGCGAGAGATTCTGGAAGTTCTCCCTTGTCAAATGCTAGCTCTATATCTTTTTTAATTCTCTGGAACATAAAGTTAAACTGTAAACACTTCTCTCTTTGTGCCGTGTCCTTTGGAAGCCCAAATACAGAAGCAGAATAAGCTTTGTGGAAATAGCAGCGTTTGGACGGCATTTTAACTTTCTCTGCTTTAACATTACAGCGCCTCTGGCCACGCTCCTTCGCTGCGCAGGGTGTATGCGCGTGGTGAATGCATGTAACCTAAAGCATTTATGATCTCATTAACCCGGATGTATTTTTGTAGTCCCCAAATTTGTTCGCTGTAGGGTTTGCTAAGCTAACTCTAGAAAAGCAGTTATATATACTTGCATAATTCAGGTCTGAAGTGGTGATAAAGAGTTTTCTTAATTGTTAGGGATGTTGGAGAAGTCTCTGCTGGTGTTGAATAAGAGTCGGGAGTTGCTGGACTTTTTGAAGGACTTCCAGTCCCAGCAGGCCCTGCAGTATGGCAGAGCTTCACAAGGGGCCTGGAGCAGCTTTGGAAAGGTTGAAGGTTTAATGGAGATTCTGCAGGACAGACGCAGGCAAGTGGACCTCTGCATGAGACGACAGCAGCATGAGCTGGAAGCCATCCACCACATTTGCCTATGGGAGCAACAGGAGCAGGAGGTAGGTCACAGAAAAAAAAGGTCTCTTTCATTATAGAAACCAGATGTATTGTGTCTTAAATTAAAAGTTCTCACATGTACTATCAACTGCATCTGGGCTTATAAGAGGTCTGGAAAACATGTTTCTTTATCATTCAGATGCAAGTTTATCCAATGTGTCAACAAAAAACATTTAAAGGCATGTACTTATTAAAAACATTCAGTTAATGCTGTTCTTTTTAAAGGCATATAATAGTTATAAAATGCTCACTATTTACTCAGCCTCAAGTGGTTCCAAACCTTTATGAGTTTCTTTTTATTCTGTTGAACACCAAAGAGGGCAACACTGTGGTTCAGTGGTTAGCACTGTCACCTCACAGCAAGAAAGTCACTGGTTCAAGTCCCAGCTGGGTCAGTTGGCATTTCTGTGTAAAGTTTGCATGTTCTCCCCATGTTGGTGTGTATCCTCTGGGTGCTCTGGTTTCCCCCACAGTCTAAAAACATGTGCTATAAACTAAATAAACTAAATTGGCCGTAGTGTATGTCTGTGAATGGAAGTGTATGGGTGTTTTCCAGTGCTGGGTTGTAGCTGGAAGGGCATCTGCTGCTCAAAAACTTAAGCTGGATAAGTTGGCGGTTCATTCCACTATGGCAACCCCTGATGAATAAAGGGACCAAGCTGGAAAGCTGGAAACCTGTAACCATTAACTTCCATAATAGGAAAAAAGTTATACTATGAAATTCATTGATTACAGGTTTCAAAACAAGTAAATGGTGAGCACATGATGACAGAATTTTCATTTGTGGGTCAATTATCCCTTTTACTATTTATTAATGAAGAGTCCTGAAAAATATTTCTGATTTTTAAATGATTGTTACAATACAGTAATGATTGCTGATTATTTAGCTTTACCATCACAGGAATGAATGACACTTTTAAATATATTAAAATAGAAACCGTTATTTAAAATTGTAATTGTAAAAGACCGCTTATATTCTACAGGTGTCCAAGAACAGGCTCTTGAATGGTTTAGGTCATACTTAGCTGATCGTTACCAGTTTGTGAATATTAATGGACAACTTTCACAAGTAAGACTGGTAAAGTACGGGGTTCCTCAAGGATCAGTTTTAGGCCCTTTGCTGTTTACAATATACATGCTCCCCCTGGGTGACATTATTAGAAGACACAGGATCAGCTTTCACTGCTATGCAGATGATACTCAATTATACATTTCAACTAAACCTGATGAGATGTCTGAACTGTCTAAGGTAACTGAGTGTATTAAAGATGTTAAAGACTGGATGACCAACAATTTTCTTCTCTTAAACTCAGACAAAACAGAATTATTACTTATTGGGCCTAAATCCTGTACACAGCAGTTCTCACAACTCGACCTGCAATTAGAGGGATACAAAGTTAGCGTTAGCTCTACTATAAAAGATCTGGGTGTCATATTAGAAAGCAATTTAACCTTCAAAAATCATATATCTCATGTCACAAAAACGGCCTTCTTTCATCTAAGAAATATTGCTAAATTGCGAAGTATGCTATATCTCAGATGCGGAAAAGCTAGTCCATGCTTTCATGACTTCTAGGCTGGATTACTGTAATGCTCTGTTTGCTGGCTGCGCAGCATCCTCTATTAACAAACTTCAGCTAGTGCAAAATGCAGCTGCCAGAGTTCTTACAGGTCTAGAAATTATGATCATTTCACCCCAATTTTATCCTCCTAACACTGGCTGCCTGTTAAGTTTTGTATTGAATTTTAAATATTGCTTCTTACCTATAGTATAAAGCTTTAAATAATCTAGCTCCTGTTTCTCTAACCAACCTCCTGTCTCGCTACAACCCAACCCGCTCTTTAAGATCTCAAAACTCAGGGCTTCTAGTAGTACCTAGAATAGCAAAGTCGAGTAAAGGAGGTTGAGCCATCTCATTTATGGCCCCTAAACTCTGGAATAGCCTTCCAGATAATGTCCGAGGCTCAGACACACTCTCACTCTTCAAAACTAGATTAAAGACCTATCTTTTTAGCAAAGCATACACTCAGTGCATTACATAGCGGTATGACGCATGATGTGCCCCACACACGATTTTGCTTCTTGTTTATATACACTATGAACAGCAGCTACGCTAATTATTCTCCTTATTCTGTATTTCCACCTGGGGGTACTCATCTCGAGGCCCTTAGACTATCCAGCGCCCCTGATGCGATCCAAGACCAGCGACGATATGATCCTAAGGTTTCTGGACCAGGCCGTATCCTGAGCAGCTGCTGTGGTGGTCATGGTGGAGAGCATAAGACTGATTCCTTTGATGCTCCAAGGACAGACGTGTCTTCGCTGAGGTCTTTCCTGCACCTAGACTGCAGCTCTGCACAAGACGTTTGGCCATAGGAGAAATAGTCATGCCCGACTGAGCCTGGTTTCTCTCGAGGTTTTTTAAATTCTTCACTTTCGCCAATTGGTGAAGTTTTTTCCTCGCTGCTGTCGCCACTGGCTTGCATGGTTCGGGATCTGTAGAGCTGCGCATCGATGGGATTGCTCTTCAGAGATTGGACTCTCAGTAGTGATTATTAACCCACACTGACCTGAGCTAAACTAAACTAAACTGAACTTATCTCTGAAAACTGAACTGACACTGTTTCAATTCACTATAAACTTCCATGTGAAGCTGCTTTGACACAATCTACATTGTATAAGCGCTATACAAATAAAGATGAATTGAATTGATTTAATATTTTTTTCACAGTATTGCCATTTTTACTGTATATTTAATTCCCTAAATGCAACCAGTGATTATGAAATCCCTTTTCTGCTTACCTTGCCTAAATAAGAGGGTAAGAGGGTAGGTTTTAAAGGAGCACTCCAATTTGTTATTTTTATTTAATAAATATGTTCATTTTACAAGCCCTCTGGAGTTAACAGTTAAGTTTTTTTAATTTTTTAATCCATTCGACTGATCTCCAAGGACACTTTTAGCACAGATTAGCATAAACCATTGAATAGGATTAACATCTGGCTTGCGAGTTTTGAACATTTTCCTGTTTAAAGCTTGACTCTTCTACATAATATACTCTAAAAAAATGCTTCAAAGATGATTCCTTGGATTTACTTTTTTTTTAAGTTAAGTGGTTGTAAACAATTTATATGGGCTGAATTTAAACAAACAAATAAGTTGAATATTACTCAATTTGATTTGTTTGTTCCAATTCAGCATAAATTGTTTGCAACAATTTTGCAGACATCCTTTTTGTCAGTGTACTAAGACTCAATGTAAATGAAAAAGTGCAAGGCTGATATGGCTAGGAACTATAATCTGATTCTGCCATCATAATCAATGAATTTGCTTTTGTATCATGGCATAAATGATATTACACAGCACTGTTACCTAGCTTTGAACTATTTTCAAGCTAGTATCGTATCAGCATGATACAGCAACAAAAATGGTAAAACTAATCTGATTAACTCTAGTGGAGTTGTAAAATGAGCCTATTTACAGAAAAGTCAAGTGTTCATTTACATCAATTCAATTCACCTTAATTTGTATAGCGCTTATACAATGTAGATTGTGTCAAAGCAGCTTCACATTCAAAATTATAGTAAATTGAAACGGTGTCAGTTCGATTTTCAGAGTTTCAGATCAGTTCAGTTTAGCTCAGAGAGACCAAACACTGAAGAGCAATTCCATCGATGCGCAGCTCTACAGATCCCAAACCATGCAAGCCAGTGGCGCCAGTGGCGAGGAAAAAACTTCACCAATTGGCGTAAGTGAAGAATAAAAACCTTGAGAGAAACCAGGCTCAGTTGGGCATGAACATTTCTCCTATGGCCAAACGTCTTGTGCAGAGCTGCAGTCTAGGCGCCGGAGGCTGGAGAATGCTGGACCTCAGCGAAGACTCGTCTGTCCCTGGAGCGTCACAGGAATCTCATGCTCTCCATTTCTCCATGACCACCACAACAGCTGCTCAGGATACGGCCTGCTCTAGGATTATGAGAACCTTGAGATCATCTCGTCGCTGGTCTTGGATCGAATCAGTGGTGCTGCATAGTCTGGGATAGGGCCTCGGGATGAGTACCCCCAGGTGGAAATAGAGAATAAAGAGAATAATTAGTGTAGCTGCTGTTCATAGAGTATATAAACGAGATGCAAAAACCTGCATGGGGCACACTCATGTATCATATCGATAAGTGATGCACTGAGTGTATGCTTTGCTAAAAAAGAAAGTTTTTTAATCTAGTTTTGAATTGCGAGAGTGTGAGCCTCGGACATTATCAGGAAGGCTATTCCAGAGTTTAGGAGCCATACAGTAAATGAGAAGGCTTGACCTCCTTTACTTGACTTTGCTATTCTAGGTACTACCAGAAGCCCTGAGTTTTGAGATCTTAAAGAGCGGGTTGGATTGTAGCGAGACAGAAAGTTGGTTAGATAAACAGGAGCTTGATTATTTAAAGCTTTATAGGTAAGAAGTAATACTTTAAAGTCAATACGAAACTTAACAGGCAGCCAGTGTAAGGAGGATAAAATTGAGGTGATATGATCATATTTTCTAGACCTGATAAGAACTCTGGCAGGTATCTATCACATAACAGCTGGATTAAATTAAAGCAGGAAATATCTGTCTGTGATCTGTGAAGGGTTCAGCAGAAAGCAATCTCAATCCTGAAAACAATAGCTCTCTGATGACAAAAGTATTTTGCAGAAGCCTATAAATAATGTTACTGCCACTGTGTAGGGAATATCTTTATAATGAAATGCAATATAAAGAACATAGCTGTTATCTTCTTTGTGTTCACTTTATGCAGATGCTTCAAACTCTGACCTGGTAAAGGTTATTCAGGCTCTGCAAAAACATGCTGATGACCGGCTGCCTTTTTAAAAATGTTGAACAAAAATAACTGGCCAGCATACTTGGCATGCTGAGAGGGGGACAGGGCACATGCTTGGGTTTGATCTGATCCCTGTGGTAAACCGCTTACTGCTTTCGCTAATATTTTGAATAGCAATGTTACATTTAAAATACTATTAAAACCAAACTGCAGATTTATTCAATGTAAACTGCTGAATATAAATTGTAAATCAAATCAACTTCTTATTATAATGTTATAATTACATGGAGTCAACAATCATTCATTTTTTCAATATTAAGTTATAGAGAGCTCCTTAGTGTGTTTTAATTAAATCATTGTCTAAATTCAGGGCTTTTCTTTCATTAAAATAGTAACCAAATATGCTATTTTAAAGAATGAGAATATATTTCATATTAAAAGCTACTTACAGGTCACTAATCAAATAAGAAAGACAAATTAAATATATGATAAATGCAGTACATGCATTCTCTTTCCACTATAGGTCTCACAATGTAAAACCTGTAGCATTTCAAAACTTTTCAATATTTGTTTTTAAACAGGTAACACAATGGTTTAAGGAAAACACGTTGTTTTTGGAAAACAGTCATCTGGGATCGTCTTTGTCAGAAAACGAGGAGCTACTGCAAGAATACAAAGAGTTTGAACAGAAAGCCAAGGTAAACAAAAATCAATACACTTTCTAGTAAACATTAGGCTTTAAATTCACAGTCTAGATCACAAATGGGTCAAATAATATCAAAACAATATAGGTTCAATGTTTTTTTTTATATTGATAGTGTTTTGTTTAGTTGTATCTTCTTCTGGCCAAAACTAAATGTTATTACTATACATTTATAAAAAGATTGACAACCAGTAAAATATCATTCAGTCTAACAATAGCTTATTTACCAAATAAATATTGTCAGGCATATTTTGAGCAAGAATCATTTAATAATCATTTGATCATCTGACATATTAAAAGACTGCATTTAAGAATACCACAGTGCAGCCTTAAATTATCTTTCATGTTATGTGTAGAAACTTAGCCACTATCTCTTGAACCACTATGTTTTAGCCATTTGTCGGCACGAAGTTTGCAATCAGTTAAAATATAAGAAAATTCGGTTTGATCATCTATTGTTTTATCAATTTAATGGGTACAGGTTAAAATTAATATGTTAAATTTTTACGTAAATATACAAAATCACTCTTTTAAATTAAGTTTGACCCAATTACCAACATCATCCCATGATATCTAGTCTTTGACCCATGAATTGGATAAAATTTTGCAGCCAGTTAGTTTTCAAGATTGTGTTATTAATCATATTAGTATTTAAAGTGAACAATACAAGTGACTAAATACAAGTGAGTAAATAATTTCAGTGGTTTGCCTTTACAGTGTCAGTTTCTTAAGAAATAATATTAAAACTTTTTTTCAAACTAAATGTTATTAATATTATGATAATTATTACTATAACTTGCTTAAGGAGCCCCTATTACACATTGAAAAGGGTCATATTTCGGTTTTATGGGTCTCTAACAACATACTGATATGCATGCAAAGTCAAAAAACACGTTCATGGTCTTATAATATGCATTTATTTTTACCTAATTATCCCATCGACTCCCATATGAATCGTTCAGCGATTCATTTGTTCCCAAACCCCTGCTTAGTGCGAAGCTAATCTGCGCTGATTGGACCGATGACAGCCTGTGCCATTGGTCGACAGCGTTCAGCGCGGTTTATCAAGCCCCCGGGTCGCCAACATTGGTATAGGATCCGATCGCATTGGACGCCTGAAACATGCTTCAAAGTAAACTTACTAACACCACAGTAAACAGTACCCAGTTCTCAACAGTGTTATTCAGACACCTCAGTGTCGAAAGCAGTGCAGTTAAACACAAGCATATTGCTTATGTTAAGTATGACACACATTCAGTTTTAATCCACACAGCAGCAAAAGCTGAACTATTCTGAACCTTGACCGCTGCACGTGTGCGGGATCAGCTAACGGTGGCCATAGCAATGACAAATGGCAGTGGAACGAGCTCACAAAAGCATTTAAATCTGTAAACAAAGCAGCACGCGTCACGTTTACAACGTGGCATTAGACGCGATATGAGAATATAAAGAGTTAACCTGATACAGTACACGCGGTTACTGTTAACAAAACATGTAGATCATTTCTATTTGCAATCATTGCTGTGGCACCTCGTCCGTGAACTGCTATATGTTCTAAGTGCTTACCTGTACTCTGCTTTTCTAAACGATCACATCCCCAGCCAGGAGGTTGTAGCATCCTCTGTCCTCTGACAAGCTATCTCTGCGGGCTCCCGCTCTCCATTCGCAAGCCTTTTCAGTGCTGCTCACCAGCCCGAAGCCCAGCGTTCAGCAGCCAACAGTACCTAATAATTTGTCCTTATTTTGCCTGCACCCCTGGTGTCTTGTCTGTACACTACAAAATGAAGGCAGAAACTAATGCATGAGCCGTGTAGTGAACGACTCTTTCCCTCACACTTCCAATAATATCCAGGTAAACACAGCGTCTTCATGAGCGTCTTGCTGCTGTGTTAGTGGGCGCGGCCTCAGGTTTGAATTTTGCCGGGTCTGCGCGTGCAACCATTATGTTTCGTAACGACGTCACGCCGAAACGGCTGAAGACTCATTTTGAAGACGATTCATTTAAACCACTTTGAATCGACTCTTTTATAGATGAATTAATAGTTTTAAAAACTGTCCTCTTTCAGATTTTAGCTGGATATTTCACTTCACTAAGAGCTGTGTTACACACTACATGCAAGGTCATTTTCAAAAACCCTTAATAGGGGCTCTTTAAAAGGTTACTGGCAGATATCACTTACACCATGGCTGCTGAAATTTCTGCCTTTGTCACCCCTGACTTCTTTGGTCAGTACTCTGTGATGGCGTTCGGGATGAGGAACGCCTCTTCTTCATTCCAAAGACTTTTGAACCTTGTCTTACGAGACATTAAAAACTGTGCCTCATATCTAGATGATATCGTGGTGTACTCTTCCACATGGGAGGAGCATATTGAAACCTTAAGTCAGGTATTTTCAAGATAAAAAGCTGCATCATTGACTGTAAATCTTGCTAAATGCGAATTTGCCAAAGCTTATATCACCTACCTGGGTAAAAGTGTGGGGTTGGGTCAAATGCCAATGATCCACCTGTCAATGCCATGGTGGATGCTATAATGGATTATCCTAAGCCTTCTAACAAACGAGAGCTGCACCATTTTCTCGGCATAGCCGGGTATAACAGAGGGTTTTGCCGCAACTTTGCCAGCCTGGTTGCTCCCCAGACTGATCTGTTTAATGGATAGTTAAGGAGGGTAGAATTGTTGCTTGATTTATAGAGCTTTATTTTCGGTTTAGGTAAGAAATACAATATTAGGTAGCGTACCTTGTTTTGTTTGTTGATACTGAAAATATTTATGTTTAATAAATCTGTTACCTCTTTTTGACAACTTGGCCTGTGTGTTTATGCTTGGGGAGCAGGAAAGGGGACTCCAGGTGACCTCTTTTAACAGACAGTCATCCTTATCCGTATGTGCATAGTGTGGTGCGTCCGCTATGTAACAACTATTAATAGTATATTCTTAATATAATAATACTAATATTATTTATTTTTTTATTAATTGATTAACATTTTTTAGTAAGGTCTTGTCCACATTATAACTTTTTATACTGTTAAATGTCAGTAATAGTTGGAACTTATCACAAAAACAGAAAATATCTCGAAACATTAATACATTTTATTAATAATTAATAAATTAACCAATACATTATTAAATAGTAATAGTTAATAGTGTAATGTGAAGTGGACGCTGACAAGGGAGTGCGGATCCAAATGTAGGGTTTATTTTCGAAGAATGATCAGGCAAGCAACAGTCAACACAGGAGCAAACAGATGTATTGACCTTATTCTTTAATGCGGAAGTGCGCTCGTTTTTGCGATTGTATTAGAACTTCCGATTCAGTTGCCTATGGGAGAAATGACTAGGAATAATAAACGGCTGAAAACGGTCAAACTACTCGCTCTACAAACAAGTGTTTGCATGATTATACAGACAAAATAGAATAATTTAATAAGAAAACATCAGTTTGCAACATCATGGAGCATAACGGGAACTAATAACAAACAACTAATAAGCACTTATTAACAGTTAGTAAGGTAGGAGTTGGGTTTAGGAATAATATAATACTTATAGCATGAATTATGACTTAACTAAAATGTTACCAATTATTTAATATAATTACAGAACTGTTCCTGATATTATGTTTAGTAATATTATTTCTGTTCGGATAATCTTTTTGAAAGCAATGGAGCTGTAACTGTGTTAATTACATTATAATAATGTTTAAGTATGTAAGCTTGACCACGTCGTGTTACTGAAATTTTGATACCCTTAATTGACGTTATGTTGTTGTTATGTTATGTTATGTAATCAAATGTAATACCCAATAAACATTAACACTGTAACTCATTGGCCATCTTAGGCACTTTAAATCACTGTACTGTGTTTCTTTCTTCAGGACTGGGCTGTTCTAGTGGAGAAGTTACTACAGCAGGCATCAGATCTGCTGTCCTCAAATGAGTCAACACAACTTCAGCGCTTGTCAGAGAAGAGTGAAAAACTCAGAGCGTCACACCAGCAGTTCTGGAGCCTCATGATGAGTAGACAGGCGCATCTGCAGGAGAGCAATGCCTTTTACAGCAGTGCTAATAAAGTACGTAATCAAGTAGCACTTCACATGCTTTGACTAAGTTGAGGTTTGGATAACTGAGCTGATAGAGTCCTAACTCTTGGTAAACACTCCAGCGGTTGTATTTCTTCAGGGCGCATTTGTGTGTCATGTGTTTTTACTGCTGCAAGTACGTCCCCCTGGTGGAGAAGTAGATTATGAGTGTGGGTTATAAAAGAAAGGAGATGGTAGATTTATTTACTTTAAAGCGGTTGTTCTGTACGTTGACAAAGAGCTTTTAAGTTAATATTTTTATTGGCTTCTCTAAGGTATTTATTTATTTATTTATTTATTTATTTATTTATTTATTTATTTCAGAATAGAGGCTTTTGAGTTAATAAGACATGAATTGTATCAGAGATACTTGGATTTTGTTTTGTACTTTTACAATACAAGATGCTGAAGCTATAGCAAGAGCAGGAGTGGCTACAGACTGAGCATATTGTGAAATGCAATTTATTATGATTTAATTTATTTCATTTATTTATTATTAATTTATTGTGAGTTTTGGACGTGAACTATTAGGAACAACATGAGATCATCATGTCTGCATCAAAATAATTTAATTAAAATAAAGGTGATTTTCGATATAGAAACCATTTTAAATGCAGGTAAAGGGGCTTTTTTAATGTGTATAAAGATTATTGCTCTGTTCTGTGATCTTTAGTCTTTTATTATGTCATCACATGATTCTTGCTGTAAATATTCCTGACATGATATTTTTATTTTGTGTATACGTTTTTTATAGAACGTACACTACCTGACAAAAGTCTTGTCGCCTTTCCAAGTTTTATGACCAACAAATAATAGCTTGACTTCTAGTTGATCATTTGGCATCAAAAAGGGCTTATATTAAAGGCAAAGGCCTCTAGATTACGCTTCTTTTACTAAAATAAAATATGACCATGCTTTGATTTTTAATGATTTAATCAGGAGAGTAAGGTCTGACATTGCTTAGACAAAAGTCTTGTCACTTAACAGAAAAATGTACATTATAGAATATAAAGTCATGGTGCAGTGGAAACAGAATTATTAATATTGTTTAGGACTCCCATGAGCTTAGAGGACTGCATTTATACATCTCCGCAATGACTCAAATAACATTAATAAAGTCATCTGGAATGGCAAAGAAAGCGTTCTTGCAGGACTCCCAGAGTTCATCAAGATTCATCTTCAATGCCTCCTCCATCTTACCCCACACATACTCAATAATGTTCATGTCTGGTGACTGGGCTGGCCAATTCTGGAGCACCTTGACGTTCTTTGCTTTCAGGAACTTTAATGTGGAGGCTGAAGTATGACAAGGAGCGATATCCTATTGAAGAATTTGCCCTCTCTTGTGGTTTGTAATGTAATGGGCAGCACAAATGTCTTGATACCTCAGGCTGTTGATGTTGCCATTCACTCTGCAGATCTCTTGCATGCCACCATATTAAATGTAACCCCAAACCATGATTTTTCCTTCACCAAACTTGACTGATTTCTTTGAGAATCTTGAGTCCATGCTGGTTCCAATAGGTCTTCTGCAGTAATTGTAATGATTGGGATGCAGTTGTACAGATGGTTCATCGAAAAAATCTACCTTCTGCCACATAGTCAAGTTATTATTTGTTGCTCTCTCAACTGGGATCGAAGACTTTTGTCAGGTAGTGTACTGTAAGTGTAAATGTAAGTATTTGTGTTGTACCTGTTGAGGGTCATATACGTTTATATTTTGGAACAGTTTGTATATTTAAATATGTAAAATACTAAATAGTTTTCCTAACTTTAAAAGGAAAATCTGGCCAGTAGTCTCTGTAAATTCTTCTAAAACCAAACAAATAAATGCATTATGGATGATCATTACTGCCGCAGAAAATGCAGAGGAATTGGTCAAGTATCCCAATATTTTATGTTTTTTTATGTTTATGGATTTTCTGACACTTTTTATTTTTATTTTGTTTTTATTTTTTTGGTTCTCAGGCATTTGAAGTGCTGGCCGCTATAGAGAGTGCTATTAAGGAACTGAAGTCTCAACCTCTGGCTTTACCTGAACTGGCCAAGAAACATGAAGAGTTTTCATGCAGAATTAAAGACGCCTCTGCTGAGGCTCTTCAGAGAGGTCATCTGTTACTCCAGAAGCTTGAACCACAGAGGTGAGAAGATAAAGAGCAGATGCTGCAGTACACAGTGTAAAAAATAGACCTTATCGCAGCAGATATCCAGACAAAAGGATCGGGATGTTCTGTGCAGTGTCAGGCATCCTTATAGTGTGTGTGCGTGTGCGCGTGTGTGTGTGTGCGCGTGTGTGTGTGTGTGTGCGTTTGTGTGTCAGTGCCCCAGTTGGAGGGCTGCAGAGGATGCTGGGATACATCAAAGAGAGGATGGAGGCTCTGAGTCGTGAGTGTCATGCACACAGAGAGTTAGCAGGCAGACGACAGCAGCTGGTGGCCTCAGTTGAAGAACTGATGGAGAAGGTATAGGAAAATACAGTGGTCTGTCTGTTATCATTTTAAGCGTTGTAATAAAATGTAGTTTTGGCACATTTAAAGAAATTTTTTTATAGTAATATATATGTTTACTTGAATTCAAATTAAATGCATATTATAATCATTATCATTATTACTTTCTATCTATATATCTATATATCTATCTATATATCTATCTATCTATCTATATTTTATTATTATTATTGTGTATGCTGTTACTATTATTTTTTTATCAATATATTTATTTTTTTCACATCAACAATTTACAGAATGGTTTTAGTATACATGTAAACATTCTTTTCTAACCACCCTCAATAGACAAAACACTTAAAGGACATAATTGTGAGACATCGAGCTGATGGGTAAAATAAAAGGAAATAAACAAGTAAACAAACAGTGGTGACAAATAAAAGATTAAAGCAATGAGGAGTCATACTTTTCCATCAGCATTTTCAGTTAATGTAACATCAGTTATTCATCTATTCAATAAATTTGCCCCTAGTCTTTTCAAACAGTGATGTTTTTTTTGGCTGTTACTATTCTTTTTTACTTCTATTTACAGATAAAAATATATATATATATTTATGCCTTGTTTGCATCTTTTGCATTTATTTGTAATGTAGTAGCACTCAATTTCAATGTAATTCTTGCACTTTTATAATCATAAAAATAAAAGAAGAATGAATTCAGATATATTGTTTTTGCATAGCCTGTATTGTTATGCTTAAGGACATATATGAAAAGCTAAATATACTGTATATAATTTTGGCATGCAATATTTCCTTTTCATGGAGTATTTTTACTCCGTAATATACAAATGTTTAAAAGATTATTGCAAAAATACAGTAAATATACAGTAGCAAATCCTTATTTTTTTGTTGTTGTTGCTATAAAGACCAAATCATGCTTGGTTACGTGATTAACCTGAACATGTTTAGCTAGGATTCTCTACATTTCTCTATTTATTACGTCATTATGTAATTTCGTATACAGCATGTTGTGTGCCTTTATTATGTTAACTTGTTAAGAATGGTATGCATTTCCTCATAACGATTCATCTCAAACTGCTGAATCTCCAGATCTTAGCTTGGATAAAGAGCAGCAGCAGTGTTCTCTCCGCCAGCACAGAGCCCGGTTCATCCCTAACTGAGGCTGAAGACGCTTTAAACAAACATGTTGAGCTGCTCTCAAAGTCTCAGGTACGGTGGCCCATGCTCTTAGACTGAGACTATAGTATGATAATTCAAAGCAAATTGTGCTGCAAATTAAGAGCTTCTCATAGTACAATGTAATTTTTTTTTTTAAATAAAAGGTTCCATTTTGTGATTTACAAATGTTTTTTTTTTTCTTTGGCATTATGGGACCTTTGTCTCTACTCTGTTGACTTTTGATGTTGAAAATTAAACTGCAGTTTAGCAAAGTGACTTTTATTGGCAGTTTAGTAGTTTGAAAAATTATTTTGGATGAAAGTTTGTAAAAATAACAGAATATGTACTGGCAGTTTATTGCCAGGTTTTTGTACTGTAATTTGCAGCAACAACCCAGATAATATACTTATCACTTGTAATGTAAACAAAAGACACTTTTGCTAACTTTTCAACATTAAAATTTGTTGGAGAAAAGATAAATGCTATAAGGGCGTACTCACACTATGTACAGTTGCCTTGAACCGGGCCAAAGCACGCTTGTCCCCCCTCCCCCGATGGCCCGCATTCACATTACATTCTGGCCTGGGCACGCTAACATCATCAATGATGCGCTGTTCAGTAAACGCTCTCGCTCAGCACAGTAGAGATTTCTTTAGTTTAAATATATATATATTTATTTATTTATAATTATTTTTTATATTATTATCTCAATGCAACAAGAACAAGAAGCATTACATTTATTTCTTTAGTTATATCTTTTGATATTCGGTAACACGTAGTCAAATATTTCGCCTGAACAGATCAGCCACTTTTGACGCTCATAAACAATCATAAAGTCCTCGTGCTGCAGGAATTAGGCGGTTTGCTGAAGGTGCAGCTGTCGTGCAGTGAGGCGTTTGCGTCTTTAATAATCTACGACAGTTTGTGTTCATTGAACAGTATGAATGATTAATTAATCCATATCAAACAATCCCTTAAAAGTCACGTCTCGCTTTCAGTTTCGGGCTCAGGCGCGCTTTGCACTCACACTATAAGCGTACCATGCCAAAGCCCAAGTGAACCGCGTTCAGGCCCACCTCTTCCAACCAGGCCAGGGCCACCCAAGTGAACCGTGCCTGAGCCCGATTTAGAGCACTCACACTTTTCAAACGATCCGGGAAACTGGCCTGGGCACGGTTCGGATAGCATAGTGAGAGTACGCCCTTAAACCTGAATCACAAAATACTGTTGATTTACAGGTATTTTTACAGTGCTAGCCATGTGTTTCCCTGAGCTGTGATTTTTGTCCTGCAGGACGTTATGAGAGAATCAGAGGCTATAGCTGGGTTTATAAAAGAACTGAAGATGCTGAAAGCCACTGAGACGCTCGACTTGTTGAACAAAGCTTCACTTCTGGCAGAGGAGATGAAGACATTGGTCAGAAACATTTCATCACACGTGGAGAGCCTCAGACCCTATGTTGACTTTCTCCACTGTGCAGAGGAGGTACTGTACGATTATAGATTAATTATTTATGTTAAGTATTGAAGTCTTCAGTTAGACAAGGGTCAATATTGTACTGATGATTTTTGATGTGTTGGCCCAGGTCGAGGAGCAGATTAGGATGCTTCATGAATGTTATAAGAACAGACCAGAGGAAGAGGAGGAAAATGAAGGGGCAGGTGCTTCCATAAAGGAAATGATGGATGCAAAGTGGCAGTCATTGCTCCAGAGGTTTTTCACCATGCAGGACCTGGGGAACAACTTTGTTAACATCTCTAACATGGTAAGAAACTTTGCAGAGCTTAAAGAAATAGCTCACTGACAAATGAAAGCTGTACTGCGCATATTTTAATGGTACATGACAAAAATTATTCCACATGATTTTTTGAGTCCTTTGGGAACATTTTATTGTTAAAAGTTGTTTTTGGTTTGACCCCCCACCCTAACCCCAAAGTATTTTTTTGTTGGTTTAAGGCAACGTTTTACAGATTTTAGGTTCATTTCATTATGGGAGCTTGATCTATGCTCTGTTGACTTTTCATGTTGATAATTTTACAGTTTAACAGAAGAACTTATATGGATGTTTTGGTAGTTTGAAACAATATATTGTTCAATAAATTATATAGAGAGAATTAAGTTTGTGGGCGGCACGGTGACTCAGTGGTTAGAACTGTTGCCTCACAGCAAGAAGGTTGCTGGTTCAAGTCCCAGCTGGACCAGTTGGCATTTCTGTGTGGAATTTGCATGTTCTCCCTTTGTTCGCATAGGTTTTCTCCAAGTGCTCTGGTTTCCCCCTACAATCAGAATCAGAATCAGTTTTATTGCCAAATGTGCTTCACACACACAAGGAATTTGTTTTGGCAACAGAAGCTTCCAGTGTACATAAAGTGACGAGTGACAACACAAAGTGAAATACAAGAAAGAAAAGGCAATAAACATTAAACATTAAACAGAGATGCAGTTAGTCAAAAAGTCCAAAGACATGCACTATAGGTGAATTGGGTAAACAAAACTGGCCGTAGTGTACGAGTGTGTGTGAGACTGTGAGAGTGTATGTGTGGTTTGCAGTACTGGGTTGTGGCTGGAAGGGCATCCACTGCATAAAACATATGCTGGAGTAGTTGGCGGTTCATTCTGCTGTGGTGACCCCTGATAATTAAGGGACTAAGCCAAAGGAAAATGAACGAAGTTTGTAAAATAGCACAACGTGCTTGCCGTTTGTTATAAGTTTTTGTACTCTAATTTATCCCCCCAACCTTGAAAATATATAAACAAAATAATCAGTCAAATGCACTTGAAAAATAAGTGAAAGGGTTTTTAAAAAGCCTTTATTGACATAAAGTGGCTATTATAAAAAAAAAACATCACCCATGTGCACCAGTGTGTTTCTGCTAACTAGTAAATGTGTCACTTTAATTCACTATTCATTCACTATTAAAAATGTCAGTAAGTCCATTTTTCTAACTTTTCTTAGAGCAAAGATCAAGGTCATAATGCAATCTAAAAGCATAAAGAAAACATGAATAACAAAATACAAAAAACTCTGTTAATGTATGCATATTTTTTACAGTGTGAAGCCTTCTAATGTGTAGCTGACTGTTTTCTTCAGCTTGTATTTATAAAATGCAAGTAAAATTACCAAGTCAATTTATCTTTAAGTTACCTGCATCTAAAAAAAATATCAGAGTCCAAACCAAAAGTAAGTCAGAAATGTTCGATAATACTACAAAATAAGGTAATAATGTTTGTACAGACAAAATGTTTCACTTCATAGTCATAATACCTAAACGTACTGTATCATCAGCAGCCACCCCCTACAATCTGTGTACAGTATATCTTTTATATATCTTGTCTATATCTTTTTTTTTTACTGAAAAATTTACTAAATAAATATTTAATGAAAGGGAAAATTTGTTTGGATGGCTTTAGTGTGTGTAAATTAACAGTAAATATAATTTTTTTTTATGTGAATTTTTCTTTCATTGCAAATCTACAACATTCAAGGCAAGGCAAGTTTATTTATATAGCACATAGCACAGTAGCTGAAGGCAAATTCACCTGAAATTTAACTAAACTATTGGAATTTCTAATTTACTTGACCCTAAGGATCTGAGTGATCTGTTAGGTTTGTATTCAGTGAGCATATCTGTAATGTATTGAGTTCCTAGGTCATTTAGTGATTTATAGACAAGTAGTAATACTTAAAAATCTATTCTGAATGTAACTGGTAGCCAGTATACAGACCTGAGGACAGGTGTGATGTGCTCTGATTTTCTGGTTCTGGTCAGAATCCTGGCCGCAGTGTTCTGGATGAGCTGCAACTGTCTAACTGTCTTTTTGGGAAGGCCATGTGTGGAGGCCATTACAGTAATCCACCCTGCTGCTGATAAAAGCATGAACAAGTTTCTCCTAATCCTCACTGGGAACAAAGCATCTAATTCTTGCAATGAAGATGATAGTATGCTAATTTAGTTACTGCTTTGACATGAAAACTAAAACTCAGATCTGACTCCAGAATCACACCAAGATTCTTAACCTTATTTTTTGTTGTTTGACCCCTAGAGCCAAGCTATGCATTTACTTTGAGAACCTCATCTGTTTCCAAATGCAATGATTTTAGTTTTCTCTTTGTTTAACTGAAGAAAGTTTTGGCACATCCAATTGTTAATTTCATCAATGCATTGGCAGAGGGTGTCAATGGGGCTGAAGTCATTTGGCAGTAAGGCTAAGTAGATCTGAGTGTCATCAGCATAGTTGTGGTAGGAGATTTGGTCCTTTTTCATTATTTGGCTCAGTGGGAGCATATGAAGGTTGAACAGGAGAGGTGCCAGAATTGAACATTGTGGGACTCCACGTGTCATGGGTGTCAACCCCGACTTATGGCCACCTATACTGACATAGTTCAGCATTCAAAAAAGTTAAATCTTTGATTATCGTTATTGTTAGTACTGCTATTTAGTTAGTTATATTTATTTTTATGTTTACATTATTATTATCAGGGGCGGACTGCCATCGAGCAGACAGTTTCCCGCTGGGCTGACGTACTTTTTGGGCTGGGCTGATCATTGTTTTATGATCTGATCGGCCCATAAAATGCTTGGCAGACTATCGTTTTTTTCTGCCTAATTAATTGACAATGCTGTGATCTGTGACGCTCTGAAAGATGCTTTTTTTCAGATAGACTGGCTGTGACAATCTGCAGCCCATTGGTTTCTTTTCTTGACATTGGGCTGACAAAATCACAAACTCCTATTTTGGGCTCTGTGTGAGTGTGCAACGTCGGTGTGTATTTGTCAAAATAGTCAAGAGTCAGAGAGATGAAGAAGAAACGGAAGGGATGTGCAAAGAAATTGCGGGAAACACACTGGCGCCATTTAGCGGTTCTGAAAAGTTCTACGTCCACGGCTAAAAACGCACATCACGTGACCACACACACACTGTCATGAGCTGCAGCCAGTAGGTCAGCGGGTGCTTTGAGCATAAAACCCCAGGTGAGAGTATAGGCTAGTGCATGTCGGACAGTTCATCGAAGGTCTATCGTTAGCCTAATGACTCTTCGGTCTTTTTAATCTATTGCTTGTTCTCAGGTACTCTGTTTTGGCTGCGGGCAAAGATAAGTTAATACAGGTATATTAAATTTATGTAACCACGTACACTGATTCTGCACATTGACTGATTGCTTACCTTTAAATGTATTGTACGTTATACTTTTATAATAGCCATTGTTAATTATTAAAACTGATATTCAGCTAAAGAGACGCGGTAAAGTTTGTATTTTTTAATGCAAATGAAAGGAGGCAGCTAAGTTAGGCTCTGTTTTGTTATAAATGCATAGTGAAGATGACGCTCATATAAATATGTAGCTACACGAGGCCGTTTGGCGTGTTAATCATAAAATCAAAATGAATTAAATTTCCTTACATTATGTTTTAATTGTTAAGATGTGAAACAGTAAGTAGGATGAGGGGAATGAGGTTAAAAGTACACTGTTCCCTTTGAAGATTTACCCATGCGTCAGCAGGCAGTTTTTGTCATGTTTATTATTTAATATAGACTGAGTGAATAGTTTATTAGATGAGCTAAATTGGCTGTTGTGTGTGTGTGTGTGTGTGTGTGTGTGTGTGTGTGTGTGTGTGTGTGTGTGTGTGTGTGTGTGTG
>CAIGQZ010032409.1:12811158-12823992 GCA_903798205.1 Danio tinwini
TTGTTTGTTTGTTTGTTTGTTTGTTTGTTTGTTTGTTTGTTTGTTTGTTTGTTTTTTGATGGCAGCACACATCACTTGATCTTTCAGAATAACTCTAATATTAGAATTTGTTACTGAGGAAAGATTAATTTCTTGTCAAAGACATTAATAAAAAGGTTGAAAAAAATGTAATCTAAATGTTTTGATTTAGTTTTATTTTAATTGATAATTTTTTATTTATTTTTGCTGCTTAATGAGTCCTTTGTAAATAAAATTGCACTGCTGTGTCCTTAAACATTTAAATTGTCATTCTATATGTAAATAAAAGTACTTGAATGCTGCGTGTTCAGGTTAGGATGATTTACTGTTAAGCTGAATTATTGTTATACTGAATGATTTAACAGAATTTCTAATTTGATCTATGTGAGTCTATATGTTGTCAGTCATACCAGTTGAACAGCCACCTAGTCATAAATATGCATGAGTAAACAAGCTGACATTTTAGCTTGGACACTTGCTGCTGCTCATCTGCAAAAAAAAAAGTGCTTTCGTTCCTTTCGCTGTAATTCAGATGTCCATACTGCTTACAGAAGCTTTCACATGCTACTATTTTCATTGCAGCCACTTTGACTGATTTATACTTTTATAGTAGAGTAAGTCTAATATCCTGCCATGGTCTTTAGCAGTGAATCTACATACTGTTAGTTTAGGCAGATTGGACGTTTTGGTCTGCAGCAAGACTTCACTGCTGGTTTTATAGTTTGCAAGGCCCTGAGAAACAACTGTCGCTGTAAATGTTAGCTGTTCACAATTTCAGCAAGTTGTTTAGACACTAACAGTGACCATTAAATTACATTCCTCTTTTTTGATGGGGAAATGAGCTCATTTTACAACTGAGATAGAGTTAAACAGTTGAGTTTTATCTTTTTTGTATTCATTTAGCCTCAGTATCTGGCAGGGACACTTTAAGCTTAGCTTAGCATTGAATCTGGAATAGACCAATAGCATGTCGTTCAAGTGGTGGGGCGTGGTTATGACTCTGAGCTAGGCACACACATTTCTGTGAGCTCCTTACGTCTTTAATTTAATATCCTGAATATCAGCCTTTTTATTCACCGACAAGTTTTCAGCTTGTTTATCAAATCTGTGTGGTAATTTAACAATCATGATACCATCAAAAAAAGCTAAGTTAAGTCAAAATTGGACTTTTCTCGACTTAAAGAACATGGTGAGGAGGATGATGCTGCTCATCTGATACCGTACGCTGCTCATAGTACTGAACAACATTGACAGCTACACAGGAAATATGTATCCTAGAAGGACTTTGTCGTTTTTAAATGACGCACAGATTTTTGTGTTTTTGAGTTATTGTTTTTTTTTAAATGTGGATAGAAAATTACACAAATCTTTAGAAAACATCCTAAATGTACAATATATATTTTTAGTTATTTTTAGTTAAGATTTTTATATTTTATAGTTAAAAAGGAACACCATCTTGCCTTGAAAGCATGTCACCTAATGTGTGCAGAGTCTTATTTAGTTATTGTTTTCCAATTATGTAACGCAAATGGCAACTATCTTTGTTTTATTGGCTAAAGGTGATGTCATGTGACATTACTAAGATTTAATTTTACTGGTTAAATATCATTAGTGTTTTTAAAAATTTTATTTTCTTAGTGTCATTTATGAATGACGATGCCCTATTAACCTTAATCTTCAATGCGAAAGTGTCCCTGTTTTTGCAATTGTTTTAGAACTTCCGATTCAGTTGCCTATTGGAGAAATGACTTGGAATATTAAACACCAGAAAACGGTCAAACTACTTGCTCTACAAACAAATGTTTGTATGACTATACAGACAAAGTAGAATAATATAAGAAGAAAATATCAGTTTGCAACATTAAGCAGCATAACGTGCTGTTTTTAACATCTAAGAATGAATGAAAATGAATGAGACCAAAAGTCTCAAGCCAAAAAGGTTCAAATGGCTGCACCTTCTAGTTAGCAAAGCATAAGGTGAATAGAGTGTTAGGGAAAGACCACCTGTGTGACATCGTTTGTCAAGATTCAGATGTGGTTCAAAAACTGGATCTAATGAGAAGTGACTCACTTGGTGGAGTACTAACTGTGATTCATGATGTTAAAAATGATGTGAAAGATTTCTCTCTGCACATGGTCATGGCAGAGCTAGGAGAGCCTTAACAACGTTGAAGATGCGGTTTACTCAGAAAAGAGCAAGTTGGAAGAAGCAGCATGTCGCTCAAATTGCTAAAAAGGGTTTTGATCATTTAAATTATGTTTTGTAACTAGATAACAGAGCTGCATAATACCATTGCGCCTGCTGCAGCCATGGTACAGCAGCAAAGTTCCTTGATTATTATGCCAGAATGAAAGTATATTGGCCAAGAAAATAACAACCTTTTATTTTCTGTTAGTCATAGTACATGATGTATCCACAGAAGAATCAAGTTTTAAGTAGCAACATTACCAAAACAGTTTTTTTTTTTTTAAGCGAGATGCCAATGGTTTAATCCAATTCAGGGATTTATGCTAAGCTAAGCTAAAAGTTCTCCTGCCAGAAAGGGAGATCTGCTTGAATGAATTTTAAAGTAGTAAAATCCAACTGTGTAAAATGACATTTCCAAAAAAAAAAAAAAAAAAAAAAAGAGTTGCGTTTCTTTAAACCTTGTGAAATTCACCAGTGTTTGTGTATCTGAACTTTTTCTCTTTGATGTTTGGAGAAACGTCCTCTACAGCCCTCTGTTGGAAAAGTCCAGTAAGACAGTTATGAGTCTCTTTAACTGGCTGTAGACGCTGGGGTTGCAGCTGTCCTTGGGCCGACACTTGAGCCTGTCATTTAGAGACACGACACCATTGCAAAAGCTCATCAGGCTGGACAGAAATGGATCAGCATTATAAATCATCCTCCAGCCTGACAATTAATCCCTCCAAAATAATCCCCCTGGACTCAGCCAAACCTCACTTTGCCCTCTGATAGAGACCCTCCACACATCCATGAACACTTAACTCTTATATTTGATTATGCTTATTATATTTGGCAACATATTTCACGACTGGCTTGTTAAGATTTTTGTTTTTATTGTATGTTTAAATGGATTGTTCACAATGGAATTGTCATTTGCTTATCTTTATATCATGTTTTAATTATTTTAAAGTCTCTTCAGCCCTTCAAGGCTGCACTTATTTTTATCAGACGTACTGTACAATTTAATTGTCCAATGTTATTTACATTTTGGCAGCACGGTGGCTCAGTGCTTAGCACTGTTGCCCCACAGCAAAAAGGTCGCTGGTTCGAGTCCCGGCTGGACCAGTTGCCATTTCTTTCTGTGTGAAGTTTGCATGTTTTCTGTGTTTTTGTGGGTTTCCTCCGGGTGCTCCAGTTTCCCCCACAATTACAAAGAAATGCGGTATAGGTGAATTGGATGAACTAAATTGGCCAGAGTGTATGAGTGTGTGTCAATATGAGAGTGTATGAGTGTTTCCCAGTACTGGGTTGTGGCATTAGCTGCGTAAAACATGGCGGATCATTCGGCTATGGTGACCCTTAATGAATGAAGGGAGTCGAAGGAAAATGAATGAATTAATGTATTTGCATTTTGAAAAACACTTTTCTATGTGAATATAATTTAAAATGCAATTTATTCCTGATTCAAAGTTACATTTTCAAAATGATCTTCAGTGTCACATGATCCCTCAGAATTGATACTGATATACCGATTTGTTACTCAAGAAACATTTCTGATTATTATCATCAGTGATGACTACAGTGATGCTGCTTAATATTTTTGTAGAAAATACTTGTATTTATAAACAACACCCTAAATTAGTGGTTGCATTTATAATGCACTGATAATCTTTTTTTTCTTAATTAAATGTAGTTATTCTGAATTGTATTTATTTATTTATTTGCTACAAAAATAAAGCAGAAACAAAAATTTTCATCATTGATACCAATAATAACTGATACTTGAACATCATTAATAATGGACCCTTTTCATAAGACTGTTATGACACAATTAAAGGTCATCATAATCTTAAATCCTTAAGTTTTTAATATTTGGATTTTTTTTAGCGTATGAAGATTTAAATGCATTTATGAATGTATTATATCATCTTTGCATCAAATTACCGATTACTCGAGGTGATTGTAATGCAGCGTCTATGGGGCTGGGAGTAAATTTGACATTATTCTCTCCTCTAGCTGCCATCATAAGTCTCACACATTTTTTTTTCTTTTTCTGAATGTCTTGATAACATCAGTGGAGGTTTTCTTTTATTATTTCAGCAAATAGAATTGTGAAAAAATATATTTGTTGTACTCTCCCTTTCAGTGCGCTCTAAGTTTACCCAGCTATGACGCCGTCCGCTACTAAGAAACCCAGAAATGTGAAAAGGTCTATTAAATATTATTAACAAAGCAACAAAACAGCATTGCTTTTTACTACTGATGTTTTAACAGCATCATGTTTATCTAGTTATTTGTGTCAAAAATGTCCTAAATCATTAGAAATATTAACATTGAAATATTTCTTTGCTTTTATCCAGTACAAATCTTTTTTCTTTGCATGATTTGCTTTTACAGTGTTTAAACATTTTTATTCTTTTTCTCTTTTAGCTGAGGGAGTCTTTTAAAGATCTAAAAAAGAAATTCAACAATCTCAAATTCAACTACATGAAGAAAAACGAAAAGTCAAGAAACTTCAAGGCGGTGAAAAATCAGATCCAGCAAATTGAGATATACATTGAAAAGCTACAGGTAACGAAACGTATTAAATTATAAGTGCCTGTTTATGTTTTTGTGTGTGAAAAACCTTAATTAATTATACACACTGATACCTCAGGAAATGTCTTCCTCCGTTAATGTTTTGACAGTCTATTTCTAAAATGTTTTAGGTTTTAAAGAAGAAGCTGCAGGCCTTCACTCTGAAAGTGTCCAGCAGCAGCGAGAGACATTTAATTGGCAACAGCCTCAGAGAGATTGAGGATGCCTTAAATGAGCTGCAGAGACAGGTGGGCGACTTTGACAGGGCAGCAGAGGAGTACAAACAAAACCTGGACATGAATGTCAAGCTCCAGCAGGCCTTAGAGGAGGTGGGGTTCACCAGGAAGACATAATAAGATAATACCAGCTACTAACACAATTCAGCAGCAATTTGACACTCATTTCATAATCCTGTTGTGGCATTTTTAAAATATGTTTATTGCATTTAGCTTCTAATTTCAGTTTCTGCTTTCCTTTCTTTGTTAATGCTGCTAGATGAAGTAGAAAACAGCATGATTTGCTTTCGCTTATGTATGACTTCAAAACAGCTATAAATAGTCTCTGAAAATAGTTTCTCCTCTCACCTTTCATTTTAAATGCAGTATCAGTTCTGGTGCGACGAGGCCAGCTCCACAATTGTCCGTGTGGGTAAATATTCCTCCCAGTGTAAGACTAAGGAAGCGGTCAGCTGTCTCTACAAACAGTTTGAAAAATTTGTGTGGCCCACAATCCCACAGCAAGAGGAGAGAATTAGCCAGATCACAGAGCTGGCAGTGCGGCTGCATGGTGAGAAACTGACAATGCATTCTGATTGATTTCTCATTATCATTTCAATGAGGGCAATATGAAAGAACGGTCAACCTTTATTCAATATATATTCAATATTGTTCAATAAACTACAAATTAGCTGCTTATTGGGCTGTAGTTGGAATATAAATTGGGTTGGAATAGGGAATTAAAATAAGATCATACTTTATAAGTGTTCATATACAGTTAAAAGGCAAGTAATAAGCCAGTAGTAAATGGTATGTGAATTGGTACAGTACTTAAGCCAAGGTGTTGTAAGTAGTTGTTTTCACCCCTCATTTTTCATGATGTTCCTCTGGTCATTTCAAAACCCAGTAAAAACAAGAGTTACATGCTCACTGAAAAATGTGATACATATACATTATAGTAATAGTTTTTTTTTCATTCTTATTTTGGGATGTTTTAAAAACAGTAGAAAAATATGATTAATTCAGTTTAACAACTAAATCAGAATAAATTAGATTATATTAAAATAAATATCAAAATCATTCATCGTTTCAGTTTTTATGCATTATTTCTTTTGTTTATGCAGGCGCTGAGGAAGGAAAGAAATACATGGAGAAAACAATCAACAAGCACCATGAAATTGTTGAATCAATAAAAGAGCTGTCAAATGGACTTCTTGACCTTGAAGCCAAACTTGAGGTGAAAATATCTAATTTAATTTATTTGCTCTGAGAGAGACATTGTAAAGTTCTAAATCTCTATAAAATATACTTGACATAACTTTTTATGGACTATCTCTATAGTTGGAGACCTTAAAACAGCCTTTAACACCTGAAGACAACAAAAAAAGGGACACTATTGATACGGTAAGCACCAATAATACAATTGCAATCATGCTAGAATTATATTGTCCTACATTTTATATATTTTTATGATTACAAGTAGGCATGGGCCAGTATACTGTAGGATTCTGACGGTATGATAACCTTGGATATAAATGTCACAGTATTACGGTATTGTGATTACTGCTTTAAAATAACTTCTTTTTAAATGTCTGGGTAAAAAATAAAAACTTTCCCCCCCTTTTTTAACACAATATATTTTATTTTGTGAAATAATTAAAATATTTTGGAGCAGTAAACATATCAGGCTAAATAATTCAAATGAATCATTGACTTCTGCTGACTTCATTTGTTTCAAAAACACAGATTTATTTACAATTTAAAACGGCATCTTTGGATATCTTTTCTGCTGGAGAGACTGTTGTCCTAAAAAAACAACAAAAAAATGTAAATAAAAAATCTTTTTAAACGTTTTAAAACCTTGACTTTTCCAAACCACGGTATACCTTGAAAACGGTTATCATCCCATGCCTAATTACAAGCGTAAATTATATTCAAGACATCTTTCCACACTTTCAAAACCTATTTGGTATTAATATTATTTTTTCATAAAATCTGATAGTGTACTTAAGGATTTAATATAAATTAACATAGTCAATGAATCTTCATAGTCAATAATTCACCAACATCACTATAGAACTAGTATTTGAATGATGCTCTAGTATAATGTCTAAAGGGATGACAAAACAGGCGATTTTGCTCACGTTTTAAGATTTTAAGACAGATCGTCAATAAGACCAAATCTCAATTCTATTTATGTACCCTTACCCTTGAAACAGAGTGTGAAAGGGAAGGGCTTCAGAATTTACATCTAAGAAATGGGAGAGCACTACAACACCTGCACACGTCATCATATGTCATCATGATATCTTACTTTGAGATTGAGATTGATGATCTCGACTGCTGTAGTTATTCCAGTTGCATTATTTTTTTGCTATTTATTTTTAGGAAATCACTGAAGGCAACAAATATCATCATCTTATAATGATATAATGTGGCAATAAGATCGTTCACACCGTGGCCATATTTATCTATGTATAAACAAGAAAGCAACATTAACATTATAGCAGACACTGTAAAAGGTCATTTCCAGCCACTAGACTTTTCTGACAGGGTATCCGAGTGTCACATGTGAAAGTATGTTGTGAGAATGCTATACAGGAGTTACGATCAGGGATTATAGATAGCGAAATTTAGCGTTTTTTATTTTAGCATTTTTATTTTTTTTTAACTTGACGGTAAACCATGAACACGGTTATGAATGTAATAAAACATGTGCTTGTTTGTTGTAAAAATTCAGAATAATGACAAAAAATACAAGTTTGTGCATCTCCTTAATTCCGGGTGCAGCTATGCTGGGTTGTTGCTAGATCAAATACGTTTGCGGATTACCCTAAACACAACCGTCACAGAAGCGTAAAAACAGAAATTGTACTGAGTATTATTTAACTTATTTATTAAATTACCCAATAAATTGTATTTTTTAACCCCTACCCCCACCCCAACCCTAAACCCAACCGTCACAGTACTGTAAAAATATTAATTATTGTTATACAGTGTCATAAAAAAAATGCAGCTATATTAATGTGCATATCGCACTTCCGGCCGGCTGCGTATCTGATCTAGACTTTACCGCTATGCTGTCATTGTAGCTGGTGTATTCTGGGTAATTTTTGTACCCCTTGGTTTTGAGTGTGGTCCTGAAAAATAACAGCTGCAATATTTGTCTGTGTGTATTTCTACCCAAGCGTGAAGTGGCTGACGAGTGCTCTTATTGTAGAATATCACCCAGCTATCAACCGATCAGATTCAAAAACCAGACAGAACTGTTACTGTTACAGAATTAACTTTTTTTTCAGTTGTCATTCATTCATTCATTCATTCATTTTGTTTTCGGCTTAGTCCCTTTATTAATCTGGGGTCGCCACAGCGGAATGAACTGCCAACTTATCCAGCACATGATTCACGCAGCGGATGCCCTTCCAGCCACAACCCATCTCTGGAAAACATCCATGAACACATTCATGCTCATACAGACAATTTAGCTTACCCAATTTACCTGTACCGCATGTCTTTGGACTGTGGGGGAAACCGGAGCACCCGGAGGAAACCCACGCAAACGCATGGAGAACATGCAAACACAAAAACGCCAACTGACCCAGCCGAGGCTCGAACCAGCAACCTTCTTGCTGTGAGGCGACAGCACTACTGTGCCACTGCGTCACCTTTTTTTTCAGTTGTAGTTAATATAAATTTAAACTAATTAAAAAAGAATGAATAGTTTTAATCCAATGATGTACTAAAAAAATGTATGGTTTTAGTAAACTACAACAGCTTTGATTTACGACAGAGATAAATGACACTTGCATACTCTAATGTTAAATTTAATGTATAGCGTTGTCAAATCACAAGACAAGATTAAAAACCAGTGTTATAAGTTTCTTGAGGGTAAAATATTATAAAATAGGTTTAAATTAGCGCATTATTTAAGACATTTTTATTTGCAATATTCAATAAATGCATTGTGAATCTACCATGTGTATTTGAAAAATAACCCAACCTAAACCATGATTTTTTATATATATATTTTTCTTTCTTTCTTTCTTTCTTTCTTTCTTTCTTTCTTTCTTTCTTTCTTTCTTTCTTTCTTTCTTTCTTTCTTTCTTTCTTTCTTTCTTTTTCTTTTTTTCTTTCTTTCTTTTTTTTCTTTCCTTCTTTCTTTCTTTTTTTCTCTCTCTCTCTTTCTTTTTTTCTTTCTTTCTTTCTTTCTTTTTCTTTCTTTCTTTCTTTTTTTCTTTCCTTCTTTCTTTCTTTTTTTCTCTCTCCTTTCTTTTTTTCTTTCTTTCTTTCTTTCTTTCTTTTTTTCTTTCTTTTTTTCTTTCTTTCTTTTTTCTCTCTCCCTTTCTTTCTTTCTTTCTTTCTTTCTTTCTTTCTTTCTTTCTTTCTTTTTTTTCTTTCTTTCTTTCTTTCTTTCTTTCTTTCTTTCTTTCTTTCTTTTTTCTCTCTCCCTTTCTTTCATTCTTTCTTTCTCTCTTTCTCTCTTTCTTTCTTTCTTTCTTTTTTCTTTCTTTCTTTCTCTCTTTCTTTCTTTTTTCTTTTTCTTTTTGTTACCACTTCAGCCTGAACAAAAGGAAAGTGGACATACCCCTGAGATGACAGGTCCACACTGCACAAAAGAGATGCCCGATGGCAAGAGTCCAGAAACCAAGAAACCTCAACTCCGCAAAACACGAAGCCAAGATCTGCCAGACAAACATCATCCAGAACATCAGAAAGTCTTGTCAGAGACTAAATCGTACACACAGAAGGCCTATTCCAAGACCAGCAAAGTGGAGACCATCACCAGCAAATCTACCATAGAGAAAAGAGAGGAAATGCACACGTCCTTCTCTCATTCCCAAACCATTAATGTGAGCCGTTCCCCTGTGGAGCGAGAGAAGAGGAGTCACACTCTCTTGCTAACAAAGAGGAACTCACAAGAAACACCTCCACCACCACCACCTCCTCCTCCTCCACGGGATCCAGGTCTTTCTCGCCCCGGCATTATAAACATACAGAGAGAGTTGCAAAGTATGGAGAAACCTTGTTTTGTTCAGAAGACCAGCTCTGAGGACAAGTATCAGGCCTGTAATAGAAATCCCACTTTACATTTATATTCCAAGGTGAGCCTGCTTTGACATTAGAGGCAATCTGAAACTGATCCCTGTTTTAAATATTAATAATTAAGAACGTAATCATATTGTAAAAATTAGTTAATGCGTTTATTAACATGAACAAACAATTAACAATACGTTTATTACAGTATTTGCTCATGTTAGTTAATGTTAGTAATAAAAATACAGTTATTTAATGTTAGTTCATGTTAAGTCATGGTGCATAAACTGTTAACAGGCATGAATTTGGAGATGCTGTACAAGTATTGTTTATAATTAGTTCATGTTAGTAAGTACATTAACTAATGAAATCATCAAGTGTTATCAGTTATATTTATTTCAATAACAGAATATTCAATATTGATCATTTAATTCTTATTGATGAATTGAATTTATGTGCCAAACATTTGTGTCTTGCATGCATGAGTTATGCAAATTTGACCAATCAAACGTCACCGTATCTATCTGCCTCTCCAGTAGGTATGTTATTAGCAAGAACAGCCAAAGTGAACCTAGTGCCTCAAATCAGGTAAATAGTAATAGTAGGAGCAGAGACGAGAGGAAAATGACAACAGCCAATAAGACAGAGTTATTCATAGTGTTTTTAAAATTTCTGCACCTTAACATTGTTCTTTTAGCGTGAATTAGATTCAATTGCATTAGAAATGTTTCTTTATTATCTGTTTACTTCAATATGATCATTACATAAATTTATGATTTTAAAATATAGCTATTAATAATATAGCTCTCAATAAATATTAAATCACAGGAAATATTATCACAACAAACTACAAAAATATAGCATATTTTCCCAGAATTGTGCAGCTTTAAATCAGTGAAATTAAAATTATTTCATCTTCATTTAAAAGTAGCAGGGTTTTTACACCTAAAAACGTTTTCCTTTGTCCTGCGGCAGCGTCATACGTAGTGGTGATTTTGAACTGTCACTCGCTGTAAATAAATTCATACATTAACACATTCATTCTTACATGCATACATACATCCATGCTAGGGGTGTCCAAATTAATTGTCTCTTCAGTGCCCCGCAATGCAGATAGGGACAATTCGATATCAGTTATAAACAGTAATAGATCATAACAGGTTATTACGTACTGACGTCATTTATCTTATATGTGTGATGTCGCAGTGGAATACTATTGTGAAGGAGGCGAGGGCAAGTAAATAAAACGCTCATACTACTTAAAAGATAGATAATTATGCACAATTCAACTGCTCGTGAGTTTGCTGGAAATTCTTTCATTGACACTAAAGAAGGCACAGCACACGAGCCGCTATTTCACTACTAGGAGAAATGCTTTAAAAATCCACCTCAGTTTCTCTCTCTCTCACTTTGGACATTTGACCCGTTGTCGTGTTCGTGAGGTAACTTTTCCTCTCCTTTTGGATGTTAAAGCAATACTTGTGGATCCAGACACGAGCGTGCCTGAGGTGTGAGTTTTCTCCACAGTGTCTATTATGGATTACCTGTGATAACCGTGTATTATGCACATATAGACTGTAAACGTGGCTGTTCTTCCTATGTCCTATGGTGAACAGCACTTTCATTTCTAAAGCCAATCGCAGCCCTTTCTGTAGAGCGGGTGAAGACAATGACCAATAATCGGGGCATAAGACCTCGCTTGACAGCGCTCAAAAAGCAAGCAGGATAATATTTACATTAGTTTATTTGCTATAAATGCTCATGTTATCTTCTGTGCATGTATTGTAGTTTAGTTTGATACATTCGAAAAGAGTGTTTTCTTTGAGCAGGTAAAATTAAAGGTACAGTTCATATATCTGACTGCTTGTATTAAAGGACAAAATTATATATAAATATTACTATATATTTATAGATTTTTATAATAAAAAAAATTATTGTGTTGTTAGGAAAATTCTAATTATGTATGAAAAGCATTGTCAATGCACCGTGATGCATCGCGATATCAAATTGAAGCGAATCAATGGCATGATAATCGTAACCGTGAGACCATTGTAGGTTCACACCCCTAATACATGCATACGTTAGTGTTGTCAAGATACTGGAATTCGATTCCAGTCGGTACTGAAATTAAAAACAGCTTTTCCCACTAAGATTTGAGCTATGTTGAGTGCATTCTTCAACAGCACTGTTTTGCCATTGTGTTCACGTGCTCAACAGAAATTACTTTTATATAAGACTTTTATAGAGGGGAAAATTAAATATGTTTAATTAAAAATGTTATTAATTTTACTTTCTAAACCTACTACAACTATGTCAATTAAATGAAATCTCGCTTTTATTTTGAGGTAAATTATGTGTTGGAGTCGCATATACAGAGTATATATACAGTTGAAGTCAGAATTATTAGCCCCCCTGAATCATCAGCCCCCCTATTTCTGTTTAACGGAGAGAAGATTTTTTTCAACACATTTCTAAACACAATAGTTTTAATTACTCATTTCCAGTAACTGGAAATTTTTTTATTTTATCTTTGCCATGATGACAGTAAATAATATTTGACTAGATATTTTTCAAGACACTTCTATACAGCTTAAAGGATAATTTAAAGGCTTAACTAGGTTAATTAGGTTAACTAGGCAGGTTAGGGTAATTAGGCAAGTTATTGTATAATGATGTTTTTTCTGTGGACTATCGAAAAATATATAGCTTAAAGGGGCTAATAAATTTGCCCTTAAAATGTTTTTTAAAAAATTGAAAACTGCTTTTATTGTAGCCAAAATAAAACAAATAAGACTTTCTCCAGAAGAAAAAATATTATCAGAC